>JAHWFO010076960.1:402109-525203 GCA_023313115.1 Rhysida immarginata | reverse complement strand
CCCCCCCCCCCCCACCCCCACCACACACGCAATCGGTAATCTAAAAACAGTTTTCTGGGAAAAGTAATACGCATTTGAGTGGGAAAAAATTTTTAATTTCGTACATATAATGTATTTCAGCATATATTTCCTCCAGCTCCGAATACATTTTTCGTCGAGTCCTAACTGCCTCACTGCTGCACGACTGCTCTTAGGCCTTTTCAATCTTGGCTGTTAGTTTAAAAGCTGCTGTATAGCTTGCACGTCGCTTTGGCGAATTTGAAACATACTCTGCTCATGGTGAAGATATACTCCACCGTGCCCTTGCTTATAATAATAATTAATATATAATAAAATACTGGTGTTTCTAACACCTCTCAAGCGTTCTCGTGACCGTGAATCTTTCTGATAATCAGCCCCGAGCGTTAAAACGCAAAAATCTACGTACGAGAAAAACGAAACTTTAAAGAAAATTCGAAACCTAAGAGAAAAAATTAAAAAAAATAAAAAATATAAAACAATCTTCGCTTTTATCTTCAGCTTCTTCGCCCTTACTGTGTATCCAGCTATAAGAAATTTTAATTAAAAAACAAAAAAGAAATACGCCAACAGGCAACTTGTTCTCCTTAAACACAAATTTCATTTCCCGTTTTCAGTATATCGTGTGTGTGCGCGCACGCCAATCATAAGCTGGCTGCGGGAGTTGGCCGTTGTGTAGCGGGAGCGTCGCCATCACCTAAAAGTGAAAATTTATCCTAAAAAAACGTGTACCCTGACGTCTTTTGTGCAGTGTTGCCAGATTGGGCTACAAGTAGCTTATTGGGCTATTTTTGCAAGCCCGGTGCTACTAAATTTTGAAGTTTGTGATTTGCGACTTTTTGGGCTACTTTTATGGAAGACTTGGGCTACTAAATGGAAGTTTGGGCTACTTAAAAATACTTTTATTAAAACGCCAAAAGACCTATTTAAGTCTTGGGGTCGAACTTTAGTTGAGTTTACGGAGCAGCTGCCAGAGAGCATTCAGTAATGGAAGCCCAGGGCAAGGTATGTTGATCCCGCAGAAATGGTGAGGGACACAAAAAATAAGAAATTACAATAATAGTGTCTATTTTTTAAATTAAAAATATTTTAAACAATGTAAACTGTTATAGAATTTCATTATAACATACCCAGGAATCTAGGAAATCGGCCTCTGCGACAGCCTAGTGCGAATGCCCTATTCTTTAACATGGGAACACGAATTTAAGCGGCTCTCACAAAAATATTTTAATAGATATCAGCACAGCAGAAAAAACGTATCTGCATTGGAGCTTTTTCTTTCGATTGGTGCGGTTTTCATGCCCGTACGATTAAAACTTGATTTTTTAGCAGGTGTCTGCAATTTTTTTGTATATTATTATCTTTTAACGTTATGTCTATGGTGAAAAGTTCAACACTCGCATCAAAAAGAATTTATTTCTCCTAAATGAAAACGCAGCGCCGAAAGCGGTTTTTGTCACTCAATATAAACATTTCACGGAAAATTTTCCTTATTTTTAAATGAAAAATTAAACGTTATATGAAGGTGCAAAATCGTTTTATCAATTTTATATATAATTATCGTTATTACTGATCGTTAATGCACATGCCTGCACCTATCTCAACTTCCGCTTTCTCTATCTCTTTTATAACATACCATATCTTTGCACTGTAAGTTCCAACAGTACCATGTAGTATGATCAGGATACGTACTACTAAACTAATTACCATTCTCATTAATTACTCTTTATATTCATTCATAGCACTCCGTTATGAGTTATTTGATATATAGCATGCCATATCTTTGCTTTGTAAGTTCCAACAGTACCATGTGGTACAATTAGGAGACGTACAACTAAACTCATTTCCGCTATCATTAATTGCTCATATTCATTTATGGCGCGTCGTTAACGAGTGGTTTGATATATTACATGCCATATCTTAGCATTGAAAATTCCAACAATACCATGTGGTACGATCAGGATATGTACTACTAAACTAATTACCACTATCATTAATTACTCTTTATATTCATTCATAGCACTCCGTTACGAGTGGTTTGATATATTACATGCCATATCTTAGCATTGAAAGTTCTAAAGGTGACATGTGGTATCATTAGAACATGTACTTGTAAACAAATTTTGGCCATCATTAAGTATTCATTATATTTGTTCATGGTACGTCATTAAGAGATGTTAGATATATTACATGCCATATCTGGTCTTTGAAATTTTTAAGGGGGTATCATAATAGTCTCATTAGAGCACGTGCTATTGTACCTATTCCAGCTATCTCACCTTCAAACTTGTTTGTGCTCATGTTAATGGAATGGTGAAAACAGTGTGTGAAAAAGTTAATTCGATTTCAAGTTATCGTCATAAATAATAACCTCCCTACGAATAAAGAAATTCTGGCATGCCGAAATTCTTTTGGTTTAGGCACGGATATCCCCTTTCTACAGTCGTCAATCACGTGCATCCTGCACGCGCACCATCTCAACAACGTTCAAAGCACGCGCGGAGCTGTAACGAAATGCTCGGCACGCGTTTTCCCCGGTGCAAGGCTGATTCGTCTCTTCCAGCAATTCTCTATACGCACGGTCCCCATTCGAATGCAATGCATTGTTGGAATTGTGGCCACAGACAGATGGATGGACGTCTGAACAAACCGACCGCATAAGCTACTTTTCTATTTATTGTGCGAAAAATGAAATCCTTCACTGGAGAGATGAACAGTTATTAGCTGGAAAGTTTTCCAACGTTTGTTTAATGCAGTTATAAGTTGGAAGTTCAAAGCCAAATACTACCTCCTATCGTCGCAATTTTTTCCCTAACCGGAAGTACTTAAGGAGAGAAACTCAATTGAGGACAGCGACTTCTGCTGGCGATTTCATGAACCTATCATTGTTTGAGAGAAAACGCAACACGTGGAGATACCTGCCAGAGTTCATTGGAAACACAATCACTTCCGTTATTTCTGGACATGATTACATTTTATATTAAATTTAAAATTACCATTTGAGCCTGTTAAAGCCAAAGTGGTGTAACTCCACTTTTTAAAAAATCTGAGTTAATGCTAGAAATGTAATCCGAATATGTCAAAGAACCTTTAGGAGTAGTGGTGTAACTCAGACAAATGCAAGAAAGAGACTGGCAGTGACCTCCCCTCTAGTGGTGCCTTCGCGACGCCATATTGGGACTGGCAAGAAACAGCTGATCGCCCAAGGCAATGCATGTGAATCAATAATTTTGGTTTGGTTTGTTTGGTATTAACGTCCTTTTCAACTGCTATGGTTATTTCAGGACAGCGTTATAGGGGCCGCAAATTATGCCTCGCAAGGTTTCTTTAACATGCAGCAGGCAAACAACTACACGAGACCAACAGCTTTACTTCCCTTCCGATGGAAGTGCGTGATCTCAGGATTTTCCCCCTGAAAAAATCCTCGTCGTCCTCGGCCAGGATCGAACCCGCGTCCTCGGGCATCAGAGGCGTCCACGCAACCACTGAGCCACCTGCCCGATGTGAATCAATCGCAAACAATTATTTTTTTTAATATCTACCTAAGATATCTGGATGAATTTATTGGGGGCCACCAGAAAAACTTGCTGTATTAAACAAAAAAAAAAATCATCCACATCGGTCTATCTGATAAAAAGTTATTTGGTGATAAATAAAGTTATTCTTAAACATAAATTTAAAAATAAAGTTATTCTTAAACATAATTTTAAAACAAAAATAAATTTAAACTTTTTAAATGGAAAAGGAGAAAGACTATAAAATTAACTAGGAAAATTCTAATTTGAAAGTAAATAAAATAAAATATACAGTTCACTAATTATAATCCAAATTATTGTTGATTTGTACGAATATATTTTAATTATAATCTCTCCTTCTAATAACTAACTTGACCACATTCACATACATATTGGTCAAATCATTTTTAAAAAAGATCCAATACTTCAGTTCACAAGTAATTTTAGTATTAATTAATTGCTTATTAAAATATGTGGATTAATAAATTGATTATTTTATTAATTTTAATAAATTGATTAAATGCGTGGAAAGGGATGGGGACTATGTCAAAAAGCGAATAGTGCACTGCATAGAGGACAAATCTAAGTATCAGATACAAAAAGAAATTTGAAAATCGGTTAACAAATAAAAAAATTACAGCCATGGAGACGTTACTTTTCAAAACGCCCTCGTACCTCCAGAAATCCTCTACAAAAACAGCTGAAAAACGCCACCTTAGGTTTTTGCCAATAGCAACATGGCGAATGCTGCACTTCCGATGGCACCAGTAGCGCTCAGGGCACTGCCAGTCTCTTTCTTTCATTTGTCTCTGGTGTAACTCCTATCTCCCCAAATAGCTTCACAGATGCAGTGCACGTTTATGCAGTAAGCAGTGCTATCTATCTACTATTCTACTAAAATTCCTTATATCTTAAAACTGTTTGTTAATGGACTTCACTGGAACTCAGTAGAGCAATAAATAGCAGGTGTACGCATCCGCCAGTATATTGCTGTAGAAATTCTAAATATTTGAGTTTAGCGATAGGTATACATAAATAAAACTTAAAAGACATCGACTATACAATTATTGAATTAATCGTATACAATTACTTTTTAAATTTATTCACAAATAGTGACTGATATCAAGATTTGTTTTCTTTTGTAAATTTTTATTCGCTTTCCGCTCTGGTAGAGAACTACGAATTAGTGGAAAAACGTTATCAAAAATAGCAAAGACTGTTAAAAGATCTACATCGGCAGTTTGCAAATGCTTGCAACGAATTGAAGATGATAGTGGTTTTATAACAGAAGCCCGGAAAAGAAGCGGACGTCCAAGGTGCACTTCAAAACGTGATGTTGGAATTTTGAAACGTATAGTTCAGAAAGACAGATTCAGTTCTTCCGCCAGATTTGCTTTGAAATGGAGTGCCGAAATAAAAAAAACGATTTCAAAGACCACGACATGGAGAAGAATAGGAGAGATTGGATATAAGGCAAGAGTCCCAAAGATTAAGCCATCATTATCTAAGAAGCAGCGAAAAGTTTGAGTCGAATGGGCGAAACAGCACCGCGATTGAACCATTCAGGACTGGAACCGAGTAATGTGGAGTGATGAAGCTATGTTTTGTTGTGAGTTTGGTGATAAAGGAGTACGAATTTACAGAAAGCAATGTGAAGCTTTCCTTCCAGATTGCATTCAGCAGCGCGTGAAGTTTCCCCAGAAAGTAATCGTTTGGGGATGCATGTGTGCTGCAAATACTGGTGAACTATGCATCCTAAATTCAACAGTAAACGCAGACGTCTCCTCCGAGGTGCTTGAGCATTTTCTGGTCCCAAGTACTGAACACCTTTTCGAGGACGATGACTTTCTCTTCCAACAAGATAACGCGTCTTCTCACTGTGCCAGAATTGTTAAGGACTGGTTTAGACGAAAAAATATCGACGTGATGAAATGGCCACCACATTCTCCTGATCTCAGTCCCATTGAGAATATTTGGCGTTTGATGAAAAACAGGCTACGACAAGTGGACACTGCAAATACGGGTGATCTTAAGAAAGAACTTCTAAACGTGTGGAAAACCATTACTCCTGAAGAATGTACGATATTAGTAACATTAGTGCCACGAAGAATAAATGCTGTAATCAGAGCACAAGGCTATCCAACTAAATATTCACATGTTTGTTTGTGTTTGGTAACTTTTATTTTGTAAATTGTGAAATGTTTCTAAACTTTTGAAACCAAAAACCCCCATTTCTAAATTTTTGGAAGGCTATGCAAATTACAAAAAATCAGTTCTCTTTCATTTTGCAAGCAACTGAAAAAAATAAAAGCCTGTGTTAAAGATGGTATATTGCTGCTTAGTTAAAAAAAATTTCCGAATTTCCAACTGTTTTTTCCCATTGCCAATCAACACAAACAAGTTGTCACGGTCATGCCTCAGCGAAGTTTCTAAACTTTTGAAATGTAGTTGTACTACATAGATTTGCTAAAGATGTCAGAATGTCAACTGCTTTCTTATTCTGTTCAGAGAGTTCTTTCAATACTTTTTCAGAAGTTTTAATGAAATCCTGGAATGATGTAGCGAAATTAGCTAAAGTAGCCGTTAACAAATTTAAATTGCGCAAAATAGTTTTATTGCTGAGATCCAAATTAGCGCTAAACGAGCTTCTGTCCAAGTTAATTGGAGGATTTTCATCGTTCTCACATTCAGAACAATCTTCCGATGTAGAATCATCATTATAATAATAACTAGCAGAGGACCCGGCGTTGCCCGGGATAATTATGCTTGTAGGTAAACAGAACAACCTCAAAAAGCTAAACTAAACCTCCAAATTGGTTAAATAATAACTCAATCACTACAATATAGAGAGAAGGGACTATCCATTCTAAGAAAAATCCGAAAGACAGGAATTTACCTCTTCACTGAAAAAATCCATTCTAGGTAATATATCGGGACTTAATTTACCGAAAAAAAGTTTTTTAAAGGCTCACGTAATCTTACTTTAGATGTACACTTGATGTTGTTGCAATTTCCTTTCTTCTTTCGATGTCTTGAAGCAAAAATTGGCCATTCATCACTTTGTGTAGTCTAGCGGTCGCGATTCTTCTATTTACTTGCTTACCATTTGCTCAATAGTCTGCTAACTCATTATCTCCAGTTACTGATCATTTTTAAAGATTTTCAAGAAACTGTTAAGTATTAAGAATTCTCTTTTCTAAGAAAAGCCTGAATAACAGGAATTCTATGCATTGAATTCTATATTGCACAAACTTTGCCTTGCATTGTTGGTCATGAGACATATACGGAGGGTTGATTCAGATAAAATGAGACGACTTTGCAGTTCTGTTACGATGGTGTAATACCATGGCGCCACCATCGGTTGTGTTCGATGTGAGAGCCACGTTGTTGGACTGTCGCCCGGCACCGTAATTTCCACTGAAGTAGGCTGAGTTTGAGGGACTCCATGGGAAGTTCGTTCCACACCTGCTGACACACTTTCCATAGCCCATCAACGGTTCTTGGTCGGCGACTTCCGAGCCGTCGTTTCAGGAGACCAAAACCACAGAAATCCATCGGTGATGCGTCAGGAGATTTTACAGGCACATGAGAGAAGGGAATAACTCGTATGCCTGTCTCCTGTTCCATCTTCCTGTAGTAAGCCACAGATGACTTGGCAGTGTTCAGTTGTGTTATCGCGCGCTTTATGACGTCGCTCCAGCCCAAGATTGTCATGAATTTTTCTGGAAACTGTTGCCTGTGAAATACCTTTCCTTTGGCCTAGACTTCTCTGTGTGGGAGGATTTTCTTTCAGCACATCAGACTGGATTTCTCGCACCACTTGAGCTGGGCGTGTAGGCTAGGGCTTGTTTCTGGTCTGCTTCTCTGCTCGTTCACTTTCATTAGATGGTCGCAATTTGTTCTTTTTGATTCTTCGATCCACAGTAGCTTTGGATACCACAATACCATTTCGTTTGCATAATTCGCTTGTTTTTTATACAAATCTACAGTTTTATTCCGATCTTGATAAAATTTCGCATACATGACCTTCAAAGCATGAGGAAGGCCACTGTCTACTTCAGATTTCGAAAAAATAATAATTATTGACAAAAAAAAATTCGATATTCATGGTTATGCAGGGCATATTAATGAGAAATATCTCATGACCAACAATGCAAATAAAAGTTTGTGCAACAATAGGTATCAACAATAGTGTCAACACGCAATGCACCAACACTATGCAAGGATCAACAATATATGTCTCATGACCAACAATGCAAGGCAAAGTTTGTGCAATATAGAATTCGATGCATAGAATTCCTGTTATTCAGGCTTTTCTTAGAAAAGAGAATTCTTAGTACCTAACAATTTCTTGAAAATGTTTAAAAATGATCAGTAACTGGAGATAATGAGTTAGCAGACTATTGAGAAAGAGTGAAAGACGATAGAGGAAGCACTCCTTTCGCTCCGTGCTGTATTGAGCAAATGGTAAGCAAGTAAATAGAAGAATCGGCGACCGCTAGACTACACAAAGTGATGAATGGCCAATTTTTGCTTCAAGACATCGAAAGAAGAAAGTAAATTGCAACAACATCAAGTGTACATCTAAAGTAAGATTACGTGAGTAAAAAATTATTTAGACTAGAAGGCATCCTTGGAAAAGTCCATCCATTGTGAGCCTTTAAAAAATTTTTTTCGGTAAATTAAGTCACCTAGAATGGATTTTTTCAGTGAAGAGGTAAATTCCTGTCTTTCGGATTTTTCTTAGAATGGATAGTCCCACAAGATCACACACAACTACCACAAGCACCCATGCAGGAAGCAAACTGTACGCACAATGTTTACAAGCTAAGATCACTCTTACCAACACTTACGAGTAGGTAAGCAAACATCTAAAACAGTGTAACCCTTGCCTTGCACCATGAGGAAGAAAACGGAGTTAGTAATTTAGATATAAAACGCTTTTACCGAACCCTAGCAGTGTGTAATTTTTATTGGTTGGTCACCGTTCAGGGACAATCGGTTCAGTCGAAATCCGAAGTCAGCAGATGGTTTGGTAGGCCAGCCGTGGTTAGTAAGTTGTCCTTTCCCCCCTAATCGAGATAGATAAAGAAATCGATAAATGGTTCAGCACCAGTATGCATTAGAATGCACACAGCCTGAGTGTAAAGGCATGGTACAAGGGCTGTTGGAATGAAACCAAATCATCTTATGGATTCACACCAACATCAAGGGAGAGCAGCAGAACACGTTAGTGGACGTGTCTACAGAGTGTTGTGGTCCTGTGTTTACTGCCTTGACACGGTTCACTCATCACCGAGCCATAGTTTCTAGGCAGTAATGGCTAAGTGTTACCCTGTGTTTGCTGTCTGACACGGTTTCCTCTTCACCGAGACAGACAGCAACCGCTAAAGTTTTATAATTTAGTTTCGTTTTTTTTATAATGTAAAACTTTTAAAAGCTACAGGGACCAGGGAGGAATTTACAAGTGTTTTAAATTCAAGTATATAATATTACTTAAAACTATCTTAAAAACACAGTGCATGTAATTGTGTGGTGTGTAAATGGTTGTGTAGTGTCGACGTCTTCAGCAGCGAAGTCCTCTTCTGCAGTTGGAAAATAAGTATACCAAAAGTTTGGGGTAAAGGTTGTCGAAAGATAGGGAATATTGCGCCAAAGATAAGTCTCAAGAAACCTGCAGGAAACTCGCAACAATAAATAAAATATTACCATCCACCACGAGATTTAATGAAAAACAATAGTTTCTTCAGTAGCCATAAATTGCGATTTCCCGAACAAATCCCCCTGTAATTAGCTTGGGAGCAGAGTAAAAAAAAATTTGTTAAGCATTTACTGAACTTACAAAGCTAATCCATTTTGTTAAGCATTTACTTATAGGCTAGTCAAAAAGACATTTAAAATTGTCAGTAGAGTTAGAAATGCCTTGCCGAAACTTTTCAATCATTAAGTAAGCATTACAATGAAAAAAATAAGATTGTACTGTAAAAGATAGATCTGGGCGTTTAGAACCCCTTTCATCCCGCCTAATGTAATGCGCACAAAAAGAACTAACAAGGTCGGCTATATAAAAAAATTATACTTATATATACTTACAAAAAGAACGAACTAATTGACTTTACTGTCCCGCTGGGACAAAGACAAGTAGCCCCAAATCTTTTATAATGCGGGGGCAGGTAAAGGTTTCGTGAATACATCTGCCAGGATGTCAGAGGACGGGCAGTAGGTGATTACCACATTCTGGAAATCGATTTCGAGCGAGATAAAATTATGCAATCTTAGAATGTGCCTCGTTCTACTTTGGATCCCAACGCACTCAGACCTGCGATGGCAGATGTTGAATCCGTACACAGGTTGTCTCAGAATTCATTGTACAAACTTCTAGGGGAGTTAATATGGGTGATTCTAAGCAAAAAAGTTCATATGAACATGGGTCCGAATTCGAACGATAACTGAGATATGAACAGAAATAAAAATGCCGCCACCAAGATCAACAAGTTAATAACTCAGGTTCTGTAAAGTTTAGATTAATGAAATTTGGGGGAATAACAGGGTATATAAGACTGTGTATACCGTTAAAATTTGATTGAATTCCAACGAGAAGTTTCCGAGTTACACAGTCAAAATTGTAACAAGTGCTAGTTAGTACTCACAAGTGAGCACGTGTTACAACTGCTCACTTGTTTGTACAATGAATTCTGAGACATCCTGTATATAGTCGTTGGAAAGGTGGTATATTCCCCCTGTCCGATTTGAGTAATCAGATCCCATAACCATCGGAACGACTTCACGCACTCGGATATAGCAATCACTTCGGCCTTACAACTGCTGAGGGCGACAAGACGCTGTTTCTTTGAACACCAACTGAGCGTGTTTTGACCCATCTTATTGAGAACTCCAGAATATCCTTTACTTTGTGAGGTAACGCTCCAGCTGGCATCAGCGTATGCACACAAAGGGCGGTCGATTGAACGAATGTCAGTGACGTTTTACAGGTGTGTGCCAGATCATAAGCTGCCACGCCTTTGAGTGCCTCATATGCAAATTGGTAGATCTGGTATAAGACGACAATCATGTGCATATGCGATATCCAGGCGCGTACATGTTATCACGTACGTTAATGATCCCAAGAGACTGGTAAACAGTTGGGTCGGCTGTTTGCGATTCTTCTGCTTCATCCAAAATTACGTGTGGGTTGAGAGGAGTGCTCCTGGGCTCGACATTTTGCAGCTGATACTCTTGGATGACTTGCTGGATGTAGTGGGCCTTGAGACTTTTGTATGGAGTTACCATCACGGCTCACTCGCATGCCCGGAAGGTAACGAACATCTCCGAGGTCCACCAACTCAATATCTCGTCGAAAAATATCCACTAGGGAAGTTAGGCATTGAACATCATTACTGGCAGCGACGATGTCATCCACATACACGGCGAGGAGGATTGAACATCTGCTGTCGTTATAGATAAAGAGACTATCATATGCTCGTGAAGGCGTGAAGTCTAGGCGAAGGAGGAGTTGACACAATTTCATGTACCAACATCTGCCGCTTTGCTTTAGTCCATACAGGGACTTGCGAACTTTGCACACTTCGTCTGCACGGACTTGATTTACAGAAGCAGACGAAGTGTGTAATACCGTGTAATCTCCTTGCGAGTCGCAAGAGGAATACAGAACGCGAATCGCTAGATATGTTTCTAGCTTCATTTATATCGCCCTCTCTTGACGAGATGAGGCAACATTATGCTCTTTTGACATATAAATATTAAAATTTCTTCGAAATGTTGGTAATAATAGCCTTCCATCGCACATGCATATACTAATCTGACACTGCTCTTTCCATTTCCTCCAATTTTAGCCATTTTCGCGAAGATGTTAATCAGTAAGATAAAAATCCTCGCTCTTATAGCATGCATTACTATTACAAGTGGCTCCGTAATGGCGGTCGAGTCTGCTTGTATATATATAGTTGCTCTAGTTTCTTTTATGACTTCAGTAATGAACGTTCCCCGTAGAACTTCCTCGGACTGTCAGAGGGCGCCACATGACCGGAATTACAGAATTTCAATGGGCTAATCGTCAATTTACAATTGTCTCTAGGTTACAATCTCCTGTGCGATTTGTTTTCGCAATGACGATTAACAAAGCACAATGGCATTCGAGTAACATATTCTATGTGAAAATAATGGACTTTTATGCATAACTAATATTTATTAATTTTTTGTAAATAACTGCCAATAATTTTGTAAAAAAACAATATTTGAACAATTTTGGATTTAATATATTCTGTCATTATATAATCTTTTAATTTTCTTAAAACAATTTTGCTGATTTTTGTGAAATTTTTTCTTTCAACCATAGCGGGCGAAGCCGCGGTTAAGATAAAAAGAAATAAGGACTCTTTTAGTTGTGGTTAAAGCACATGTTATTCTATGGTTAAAGAGTCCATTTCTTTTTATCTTTAATAGTATTATCCACATACCTCTTTTAGTTTTGGACAGAAGTCATTTTTGTAATTATATTTTTTTTTCTGAATTATTTTCATCTTGTCTCTCTTTTAGCATTTCAGTTTCTTCCAAAAGACGCACACGTGCATTTCTAAACGTACGAGTAATCTCACGTGCATTGCTAAGTAATTGTTATCTCAAACTTACCAATATACCTATCCTCAGTAATTATACTTTGTCCAACGAAAGAAAAACTGGGCGTGTATACTTTGTTATTTCCCAATTTCTATTGTTAGACATTGTTGCTAAGTAAAATTAACAATGTTTAACAATTGAAATTGGAAATTTAACTGGACACGCCCAGTTTTTCTTTCGTTGAACAGAGTATACAGCATCGTAAATATTATCTGACCTATACGAGCGTCATTTTTCTTTTTTTTTTCACAAGGCAACCCCTTTCTACATTTTTCCTGTCCGTGACATATTACAGTAGAACGTCGATTATCCGAACTCGAAGGCGAGGACACCCCTATTCAATTTTCTCTTCCAGTCTTTCTCCTGCTCGCACTTTGAAGTTTATTTGTTGTGTGCAGTGTACAATAGCAACGAAACAAAATGAAGCGAGGGCACCCCTATCATTTTCCTAGCACATGGCTTGATTTCAAACGTTTTTAAACTTTTTTTTTTTAGTTTACAATACGGTATTGGTATATATGTGCAATAATTTTTCAACAGAACATTTTAATCGTGTTGTTTGTATTAATACTGTATGTACAATACATAGTTAAGAATCTTTTACCTTTTCTACGTTTAATTTAAAAACTCGGGTCTGTTATCCGAATTATCGATTATCTGAACCATCCTTGGTCCCAATTAGTTCGGATAATCGACGTCCCACTGTACTGTCTTCACGACAGATTTTGGTCTACAATTTTTCCTAATAATGTTTCTCCAAAAATGATTAATACACATATACAACCCCTGACAATTAAGTTCGGTGAATGAGTTCACACAACAAAATGCAAAACAGATAGAGCCACATTTACTTTATTGTCCTTCGAAATAATCACCCTGGAAGGCAATGCATTTTTGGGATCGGGTGTATAAGTCCTGGAAGCTCCTTAGGGATGGCTTTAAGTTCACGTGTCACATTTGCTTGAATGTCTGGAATGTCCGCAAAACTGTGTCCCTTTAAGGCCCGTTCCAGGCGTGGGAACAAGAAAAAGTCTGCCAGCGCCAAGTCTGGTGAATAAGGTGGATGAGCTATGGATACGACCCCTTTGTTGGCCAGAAACTGTTGCACGATTACGGTTTGATCCATTATCCACAGTTACGTGCGCACGCTACACCTTCAACTGAAGAAACGAGCATCTGCTAAACCATTGCACGCACAAACATGACCTGTCTGAACTTGCTTAAACAATGACTGGGCTTGTATTCACATGCATTGTTACTCGCGCAAAGCTCGCACAGATAAGCGTGTGACGTCATTCACCGAACTTAATTGTCAGAGGTTGTATAACCTTGCAGCTCTTCTTTCACACAAGTATTCACTTAATTCTCTAAACGTGAATTTCAGCTATGATGGCAACAGCTAGCTTCCAACATGTCACTACTTTCGTGAGTTTAAAAAGAAATGGTGAACATTCCAAGACTTGAGTTTATAAGTTATGCGGAGCAGCAGGACATTCCTTAACGGAACAGTAAATTTTCAGCTCTTGTAATTTTTCTGTGGATATCTCTTGATGCTCTTCGAGGACCATATACAAGCTCTATTCTGGCAGATGGCAAATAAGTCCTTATTCAGCTTTTATCAGAATAAATAGTCTTTCACAAATTGTTTTTTATTTTCCAGCCCAAATATAAACCAGTAAACAGAAAAAACACAAGAGGAGTATCACTTTAAAACCCAATAATAATGGTCAAATTTCACTGGCTAGAGATTTAAAAAAAAAAAAAACAACTAATTTTTCTAGAAGAAACCCATAATTTACAGCTGCACAAATTATTTGATATGCCCTTGATTTGCATGCCCAAGTCAACCAATGAGAAGACCAAATCAACAAATGATGGAACGATACACCTCTATGCCAATGCTAATTTCCATAGCATTATTCAAAAATACTTTTTGGGGTTGTGAAAATTCTCGATATTTCCGACATTTCCCCGATTTCCTTTCAATTTGTTGGCGGCAACATTTTCAAATTCTACGACAGTGATTTGATCTTTCAACCATCCTGTATACACTAAATCCTTACTTCAAAGCGGTCCAATTTTAATGCTTTTTTTAACTTAAATACTGCCTGCAAGTAATGTACAGTCAACCGTTGACAACGAGACCCTTGAAGCGACCAGTCTACTGATGAAAATGGGTGAGCAGACTGGGGAAGGACGTTAGACGTTCTTCGTATATGTGAAGTGAGTCACGAAGAAACAATTCCTGTCTCTCCCCTTTCCTACCCATTTTCATCAATAGATTGGCCACTCCAGGGGTCTCGTTGTCAACGGTTGACTGTACAATACCGCTCACATAAATATACAGTGAAATTCGGTGTTCTATGTCAACAATATCATTCTCCGTATTATTTACAGAATATGATACCAAATTTCTTGCAGAGTCATTAAATTCACTGGATAGTTTGGATGTTTTTCAATGTTAATTCCTTTAATTATGTAAAACAAAAGAACACTCTTATAAAAGAAAGACAGTTGTGAAAAAAAGCTTCCTAAGATATATATTTTTAAATTTCATTTATTTTTACATATTTCTTACATTTTCTATGGACAGTAAAAAATTAAAAAATAAAAATAAATGAATGCATATTTTGGTTTGCAACCTTTGACAATTCAAACAAGGCCAGTCGAATAATGTGCATGTAGTTTATTTGATACTTTACAATTGCTAATACCAAAATAAACTTAGTCAAAACCTGGTCTTATAAACATTACATGGCATGTATTCAATATAAAAAAAAATTAACATTAAAAAAAAATTCAGTTTACATAATTATTACATATTCTGAAATTTTGAATCATGGTCACATTGATTTTTTTTTTTTTTTATCTCAGAATTAAGGGATAAATCAATTTCAAATAAGCACAGTAGACTAACTGGCCAGTGCAATTGGTTTTTTTTTTTTCCTTTTCAATAGAAAAAAACAAAACAAACTAGTCATTTTAAAAAATATTTTTTGAACCTTAAATATACATCTACTCCGAATAAATTAAATATGCTCTTCTCATTCTTTAAATCAAAACTATGTATAGTGTTTCTCAGTCATTCAACAATATATTTCCAACTCTGAGGTTTAAAAGGGGTGAGGGGGAAAAAAAGTTACCATGAACATGCAAATGTGCAACCTCATTTACCATTTTGATTCGAATGATGACTACTCGTGAATTACAGAATCTCAATAAATATAAATAAACAACTTTTTAACCTAATATTATGATAAAGATATAATTGAAAGGGAAAATAGATATAATTGATAGGCATAATACATTCAAAGTGACCGTTCATGTACTAAACAAGTTCCTCATTTTCTTATTAAAACGAATTACATGTTATTAAAGAATAAATACAAAGAAAGATTAAACTGTTTCTCCTACCAGTTTAGGACGGATTAAAAACTATGAACACAAGCTGGTTTTGGAGGCAACTTTGTTTATCTATTTTTTTTCTTTTGAAAATTTCAAGACGCACACACACAATGTGTTCATTCAGTTTTTATTGAAAAATGAAATTAACAATGAATTTCTTAAAATTTAACTTTAATATTTACTCTATAAAATTTTGTCTCTTCAAAACAGATTGAAAATAGTTACTGCACCTTTCATGAATCTTTAATGATTGACACACACTCAAAGAACAATCAAACTGCAAAAACTTAATTTGCATTCCAGATAAACAAAATAACAAATACTGACAGCATACATCCCTTGAATTCATTATAATATTATTAGAATCATTTTAAGTAATTATCAAGTGATTATTTTTAAGTTTTTCTTCCATCTAAACTGAACGTTTACATACTTATCTGAAGCATCAACTGGCAGAACAAGTTTGTATGCATTACTTTCTTCATCCACTTTTAAATATTTTATGCTTACCATTTAAAAATAAAAATAAATACTAACAAACTTAGTCACGTTTTAAGAAAGGAAATAAAAAAAAAATGGAAATGGACTTTTCTCCTCTCCCCCTGACTTTCCTTTTCTAATGAAGCTACTGCTAAAGTAGTGTCCCATGGAAGGGTAGTAATTTTATTCCTATAAAGCTAAAATCAAGCCTTAACATCAAGAGAATATCATTACTTATTTTCCACATTCATTTTGTTTGAAGTTTGGTGTATCTTTTAAATGTGGATAGGCAGAAACAAAGGAATCGAGCACACCATTTCTTCAATTACATGAACACTTCTGCTGCAAATTTTAAGCATCATTCATGCGCCATATGACAAATATCAATTTAGCAAGTAACAAATCAGTATAAGAGAAGCATGGAACAAAAAATTCCAAGTTTAGAAAACAAAGAAAGTAACAAGTCTTTATCTTTATTTTTTTCACATTGTAATGAATTTTTGAAAATAAAGCACGCTTTAATTAACAAATCTTATTAGAAATCATTTTCACAAGTTTTTAAGAGAAAAATCCCTCAAAAAATGTTGAATAATACTAATATCTGCTAAAATACCCATAACAAGAGATGGCAAACTCAAGCAAAAGGAAATTCAGGATATGAGAGACAGACAGACAAGAGAGAAAGAGAGAGACAGAGAGAGGGAGAAGCAAACAGTTAAAAGATGCTTTCTCTAAAGTTAAAGAAAGAAACACTGGTTAATTCACTCTTCTTTCCTTTTTTGGTTGAAAGGTTGCTTGTTCCTTGATATAATAAGAAAATTGGCAAAAGATAACTATTTAAGTTGTCATTAAGAAATCACCACAGTTTACTTATCAAGAAATACAATCAACATTTTTTTCTTTTATGGGTATTTTATATTTTATCGTTATTAATATTAATTTAAACTTTACAACATTGAATTCTAAACCGATTAACTTAAAACTTGTGCATCGTACAACAAAATATAATAAAAGTAAAAACTTACCAAAATATATTTTCATAAGGCAAGAAAGAAACAAAAGAAAATAAAAAATAAACCTGAAAACGTCACTTTTTTCCTAGGTATAATGAAATAAAACTAGGAACAACTAGAAAAAATTAGATGGATGTTATCCCATCTTAAGGGTTTATACTTAAATCTTCCTGAAAAACTTTTGAGGAAGGCAAAGAGTTGATTCTTATGTACATTTATATAAAGTTATAAATTCCATTTCAGTTTCTCCTTCAGTTTTATATTTTCCCCTGCTTACTTTTTCCTCATTATTTGTTATTATTACATGCATTATTTTCCTAAATTTCACTTCAAGTACATATACCAGTGGTATGTGTAGGATTTATTTTCTTTTTATCCATTTATATAATAAGAAATATATTCGTTCATTATTTGGATAGTGTGTGATTAAAGAGATCAAATCGATGTTATAGACTGAAAGGGTAATTGTTCTCAAGATGCGGGCGAATATTATTATTAAACTGGACTAATTTCAAATCTCCTAAAAATTACACAATAATGCAATGTTAGGAAAAACATTCATATATGCATCTTTAAAAAAATTAAAATGAAAACGTACAGAAGAAGACAGGAGAGAATACATATCTTAATAAAAATCATGTTCTTTACAAAAACAGTACATCAATAGTTTGAGAATTTTTCCTTTTAAATAAGTGTGAAAATATTTTGTACTAGCTGATTCCTCTGCTTAGTTCATAAAGGGGAAAAAAAAAAAGAAAAAAAACTGATTTAAGGATCCATTTGTATTCTTTCACCAGCAACCTGGGTGCATTTTCCCCTCAGTGTTCTTTTTTTTTTTTTTTGTGTGTGTTCTTTTCTTTTCTCCATTCTTTTCTAGAAAATTGCTTTGCATTCCTAGGTTGTTGTTCAAATAGTGTCATGGATGAAACTTCACTATCAGTCATTCATGAGCATTTCGTTTGATGAAGAACTATTCTTATCTTGATATTTGCAAATAATCTAGGCAGAGACAACTTTCTAGTGCAAAATGTCTCAAATGAGAACGACAACATAAAATGAAAAGATAAAATAAACCAGTCTTCTTCACCAGCCAAACATTGAAAATGTGATTGTATTTACAAAATGAAAACAAAATGACAGCATATTATGGTAATTACGTACAAATAAATTTGCGAATAGCACTGACTGAATATATGAACATTATATTACATCAACAGATTTTTTTTTTAGTTATTCATAGAAACTAATTTTCACTTCATACTGAAAAATAATGCACTCAAACAGTTTCATTAATTATGAGTGCAAAAACTTGCTTTAAATAAAAAAAATAATAATAATAATTAAATCAAACCAAGAACCAATTGAAAATACATTGTTGTGTAAACAAACTGAAATATCTTCCATCAAAGTCCGTGCTTTATGTGTACTTATTTACCAAACAACATCTGCCTTCACTTCTTTTTATTTTTGTTCCCCTGACCACGAGGGGGTGTGACAGGTCGCCCAGCGTTCAAACCTCCATATGGAAATTTCTTTTTATCAGCAGGCTTCAATATCTTGAAAAAAAAAACAACATAATAATATTAATTATTGAATATATCAAGATCCTCAATATGAATAGCCTTTAACTATTTCCATTATATCTTTCAAATGATGAATTTTTAACAACAAGGAAATTCCATGATTAAAGAATAAATAAATAAATAAATAAATAAATAAATAAATAAATAAATAAAATAAAAAATCTAAAAATATGAGTAGGGCATGAAACTACACTTAAGCCTCAGCTCTTTTTTCCTAATTCATTACACCTATAATCATACTTCCCTCTAAGCTGCACACAAATTTTAATGGCATTGCAATAAATTGCACAGAGAAATTTATTTCCTGCACATTCACATTCATAAAAATATTATCGAAAATGGCCTTTGTTTTGCTTGAATTTGACCCCCCCCCCCCCCAAAGTTGATTTTGGACTGCCCAACATAGTGCATCCCAAATTGATGTATACACGCTTTGAAACGTTATAGCTCAACGAAATGAGATAGAAATATAAGGTTTGTTATGTATGATCCAGACTGCACTGAAAAAGTATAGCAACATGTTCATTGTTGTTCATTTGTTTATAAACCAAAATGGCGAGACTTTCATTCGATGAATGAAAGTGGATACTGAAGTGTTATTGGAAAGTGGAGAATGTTGTTGAGGTTCAACGATGTTGGAGGGTTGAATTTGGTACACCACCACCAACAAGAGTAAAATAACAAAACTCCCGAGACAAGTTTGAAGCCAAAGGAACGGTGAAATATGTGTTGAAAGGTCGGTGCGGAAGAAAGAAGTTTCACTGATAACAAGTATAGATGCAGTCATGGAGGTTTTGCACGATCCCTAAAGAAGTCAGTGAGGCAATGCTCTCGTGAAATTGGTATCGCCAAATCCAGTGTTCATCGAATTTTGCGAGGTCAAAAATGGAAGCCTAACCTAACCTAACCAGTTCGTTGGCCACCACTCCCCTGATTTTACACCACTTGACTTTTTCTTGTGGGGACACTGAAGGACAAGGTTTATGCTACGCAGCCCGCCTCACTGCAGGATCTGGTTCAACGAATCCAGGAAGTGTGCCGAGGAGTGACACCAGCCATGCTTGCCGATGTTTTGGCATCAGTTAGGTTCCGTGCCCAATTGTGTTATGCTGCCCACGGTCGTCACATCGAGCATTTTATTGATTAATTTTTTTTTAAACTGTTTGAAGTAACTTGTTTGTACAGTGTGACTGTTTGTAAGCTACGTGATTGTGGGTGATTTGGTTGGTCTGATTTGGATGATTTTTTTTTTTTTTAATGCTGAACAAGTTTGCAATTGGGTTTTTTTCTCTATCCCTTACAGTTTTTGAAATAAATTTTGAATGTGTCCTAATTTGCATATTTGGGATGATGAAAAGTGCACCATGAGATAGGCCACCCACAATTTCCTATTCATTGGATTCATCAAAATTGGCATATCTGCTTCGGTTCAAATAATAAAAGGGGGGTTCAGACTTTTGTATTCACCCTGTATATATTTAGACGAAACTATGCCTATAACAATTTTTTTTTTTTTCAGATTTCTCAGTGGAGGTATAATTTTATTTCTGTGCTTCGATATTCACAAGAGAATAATTGCTCTGCCATGTTGATATCAATCTGGTTTGTGTGAAAGAGCCACATGGCACAGCTATTAAAAACAATGAGAATGTATTTAACTATAAAGATGAAGTTCCTTGATATTTAAAATTAAGAGGCCAATTCTCAGACTTCCTGGTCTTCCACACAAAGAATTTTCATGGAAATTTAACTTACCGTAATTTTCGGGATATAATATGCAGGGGGGAAAAATAAAAGTTAAAAAAAAATCAATACTGCTTATTATAAAATGTAAATATTATTTATTATTCTGATAATAAACGCAATGAAGATACAGGGGAGGAGGATCGGGAGAGAGAGTCAAAATAAGGAAGGGGGTGAGTATTATATCCCAAAAATTACGGTATTATCAACAGAAGCCTCTAATATTTATTAACTGAAATGCTACCTTCTTAGAATCTTTCTTCTCTCATTTTTGTTACTCCTCTACTCACTATCTTTGAAATATTTTCCAAAGTATACCTGAGAGCCTATTATTCTTATCCAGAATGGGGAAGTTGCATGAAATCAAAAATTTTTTTTTCGATAGCTTGGATCACTAATAATCAGAATGGGTATGTTTTTTTTTCTAATTGTGCATAGTTTTTTGTTTTTTTTTAATTATTAAAGTTGACACTCCAATAAAGTCCTACATCATAACTCAAGAGTGAGGAGACGTCGCATACAGTGAAACCAGAAATACTGCTTATCTCCTTCACTGCAATTTCATGATCTATCTGTAATAATAAACATGTACGCTTGCAAATATTTCATTCCCCTATACGAGGTGCTACCCAAAATTTCCCGAAATGTACTTCTATAAAATATAGAACTTACCCGATCTTTTAATTTCCACCATCACCTTCAAAGTAGTCTCCTTGGGCACCTGGAAGAACTCCTGGAAGTTACCAGGTTGGAGCATGTTTAACACCTGCTACGATTCCACTTGGATTACTTCAATGGAGTCAATCACCGCCCTTTTAACCACAATTTCTATTTTCGAAAGCAGGAGAAATCACAGGATGCATAGAGGCAGCGATCTGTTGTTTTTGTTGAGGAAGTCCCTCACTGTTTAAGAACTGATCAATGCCTTCCGTTCTTAGACATTAAGATTTCTAGGTTTAAAGAGTCGCTATCATTTTATGTGTATAGTAAACCTACAAACGGTTTAAACTACATATCTAACCGTTTAAAGTCATCCCTGGAACCAAAAACTTTCAGCTTTCATCTATATGATAGATAGAGCATTGAATATTCCATTGAGCCCGTCCAAATTTAAAAAAGAAATAGCTATTATTCAAAACACGGCCAACAAAAATGGGTATAGGTCCAAGCTTATTTTGGATTTAGTTAGAAGAAGGTTTAAAAAGTTCTTAGCAGGAATCACTACTTTTAAAAGGAACATACAACTACTTGCCATTGAAATGGAATACTCGCCACGAGAATCTGTTTTTACACTTCAAGTCAAATTATTTCCATAATTTTTATTATAACAGAGTCAAATTTTTTTGTTAATCAGAAACCTACTTATAGCCCTTTTTAAACATGTAAAAGAAATTAAAATATTATAAATCGAATTTGCATAATGAGCCTTTTTTTCAAGACAGAAAAATGGAATATTCCTTTCACCGCGACAAAAAAATGGAATATCCTGTTCTACAAGATATTTAAAGGTCCTGGTTCAGAAAATAACTGTTCATTCTAAATTTTCTCTATGATCTATGTATATGACACCAGTATTCATCAGTTATGGGTGAAAAACGTGATTTGTCCCCATCCAAAAGAAGAAGTATTATTGCACTAAAGAGTCAAGGCTACTCTCAATCGCAGATCGCAGCCAGTTTGCATTGCACACAATCCACCGTCTCAAAAATCATTAAGAGACATAAGGAAGGTCGTGGAACTATGAATCGAAGATACAAATGTGGGCAGCAGCGGAAAACAAGTTCCAGAGATGACAGAAAACTTCAGAAACTCGTTGCACAACAACCATTCAGCACTTCAAAGCAGTACCATTTGCAATGGAAAGAATCCGGAGTTGTTGTGTCTCATCGTACAACTGTAAGGCGTTTGCATGATTTGGGATTTAAGAACTGTGTGCCCAAAATTAAACCGCTTTTGACATCGAAACAATGTAAAAAAAGATTGGACTGGTGCAAGCAACATGTTGACTGGACAGAGGATGACTGGAGTAGGGTGTATTTCAGTGATGAATCTAAATTCTGTGTGACTTATAGTGATAAAGGATGTAGAATATGGAGGAAAAAAGGTGAAGAATATAAAGACAAAAATTTGAAGAAAAGCATGAAGTTTCCTGAAAGTGTCATGGTCTGGGGGTGTATCTGTGCAAAAGGAGCTGGTTCTTTAACGTTCATAAAAGGAACAGTAAATGCCAGTGTTTATCAAGACATCTTGGACTTCTATTTGATACCTACTTTGGAAAAGTTTGGTGATGACGATGTCTTTTTTCAGCAAGATTTGGCTCCAGCGCATGCTGCTAAATCGACTGTTGCGTGGCTGAACAGTCGTGATGTACCCACCCTTTCCTGGCCCGCGAATTCACTGGATTTAAATCCGATCGAAAACATCTGGAATATTATGAAGCAACGCTTACAGCGTGAAAAGTCAACCACAATTGAAGAGTTAAAGGCTTCAATCATGGATATTTGGTCTAACATAACTGCTGAGGAGTGTGCCAAATTGATACGATCAATGCCGCGCAGAATACAAGCAGTCATTGATGCGAATGGTGGAGCTACCATGTACTAGATATGTTCACATCGTATACTTCTCAAATGTAAAATTTAGTTTGTTTTTTATTACTCATTTCGTTGTTTTTGCCTTGGTGAATAAATTATTCCATTTTTTTTGTCGCGGTGAAGAGAGTATTCCATTTTTCTGTCTTGATAAAAAAGCTCATTATGCAAATTCGATTTATAATATTTTAATTTCTTTTACATGTTTAAAAAGGGCTATAAGTAGGTTTCTGATTAACAAAAAAATTTGACTCTGTTATAATAAAAATTATGGAAATAATTTGACTTGAAGTGTAAAAACAGATTCTCGTGGCGAGTATTCCATTTCAATGGCAAGTAGTTGTAAATAACCGGAAAATCATTTCCTTGCCCTACAACAAGGCTCTTATAAGCGGAATAAGCTCGATACTTAAGCCCTTTAATTTCTCTCTTGCTTTCAGCAATCCAGGTCAAATGAAGCGACTGCTGGGCAATCCTAAGGACAAGATCGCACCACTGCAAAAATCAAGCATCTACCAGGCTCAATGTAACCAATGCCCTGTGATGTACAAAGGGCAGACGTTCCGAAGCATAGAAACAAGATTTAAGGAGCATTTGAACCACACAAGATTTGGCAGAAGCAACCAGTCAGCCATCACGAAGCATTCCCTGGATACGCGCCATGAATTCCATATGAACAGTGTGGAATTAATAAAATCGGTCAATAAAAAATACTTGTTAGATTCTTATGAAAGCTTAGCTAAAAATAAAACGAATAAGCAGTTACTGTTAAATTCGGACAGGGGCCCCATTGGTGAATCTAGTTTGATCCAATGGGTGGCCCAGTTACCAAAACGGTGATCACGTTTTCGGGTTTTTTTTGTTTCTATTGGTTATTGTTCACTATATATACCTATATATACCTTGCTAATTCAATAAACAAGTCAGTTCTCTCAAGAATCTCTTGAAGTTCTCCTTGTCTGCTGAAGATAAAAGCAAAGCTTACGAAAGACGTTTGCAGATTGTATTGTTTTTTACATTCTTTTTGTTTTATTTCTTGTTTTACGCCTTTTTTTAGTTGTGGTTAAAGAGTGTTGTGTTTTTAATCTGTTCATTATTTAACTTGTTTTTGAGTGATTGATTTTTTGACCACCAGATGTCAGACATTCTAATTGGTTCTCCAATAACTTTTTAATACTTTTAATGTTTTTAATTGTGATTTTCGTTTTCAATTTACCAAAATCTATATAAAACTGCCTTTCTTGTTAAAAAAGAAATTTCATGCAACTTCCCCATTATATTTTCAAAGATCAATTTACATATCAGGAACTGTAGGTTAGGATATGTTAACCATTTGGATGTAATATGTTACGTTTATTCCTTTCCATCTTACCTGAAATGAGCACATCAAAGTTTCATCAACAGACATCATAGCACCTGCATTATCAAACTCGCCGCAATAATTGGGTGCTGAGAATAAAGTTACCAGTTGTCGCTTGGCAAAGAATTCATAACCGTCTTCAACAACCTGAAATCAGGCATTTATCCCAAGTTATTATGAAATTAAATTAGTTATTAAAAGAGGAGGGAAGATAAGTTTTTGATCAAGTAGCAATTAAGATCAAAGTAAGATATGCTCAGTCTGCAGTAAAAGTTGAACTGGGCATTGGCAGTCAATGATGTGAATGAATTCAGACAGTTATTGACATGCATGGGATCGAACAGTGCTGCTTTTCTGGCTAGCTAATTCAGAAATTCTGGGGCTGTCCAGTTCAACTTTGGCTGGACAGACTATAGTGTCACTCATAATCTACTATCCTTTCTGTATGAGAAATACAATTTACTGTTTTACCTGGTGGGCTCTACATATTAAATCCAGGTCATGTTTATGTAAAAATTTGGCTACCACTTCAGCACCAAATGTAAACGATACTCCACGATCATTTTCACCCCAGCCCATGGTATCCTTATCTGGGTCTGACCATAAAAGATCACAGAGCAAGCCCTGGTCAGGCACATCTGTTGGTCGCATGATGCGCCGGATTTGTTCCATAGACTGGAGATCTGGACTGAGGCCTACAGAGAAAACAATTCTAAGTGAACAATCTCATAACTAAAAAAAAAAAAAAAAAAAAAAAAAAAACTTTATTTTTTTAATTACCTCCATGACAGCAAAATATTTTCTCATCAACAATGGCTGCTACTGGTAAACAATTAAAGCAATCTGTGAAAGTTTTCCAAAGTTTAATATTATACCGTCTTTTGCCTAAATAAAATACAAAACAACAATAATTTGCAAAAGCGTTAAAAAAGGAAAAATAGCTAGAGTTCATAGAAAACCATTTTATTCCAAAGAAAAGTATAAAAGACTTTAGAAAGAAAAATAAAATCTTATGTTTGCTGCTAATTCCAACTAACTTATATTTGATACTTTTAACTTGTATTCAATAATCAACTCTAACCCCTTTTTTTGTTTACATGTTACTTAACTTGCTAAAACAAACAAAATACCGAGGGGCCAGATACTGTGGATGGACATCAAATTTAGGAGAACTGGGAAACCACTAATCCACATAATGACATCTTTATTGCGATGGATACGTATTTCAGCAGCCACGCTGCCTTCTTCAGTATCCGATGGAAGTTTTAGATCAGAGAAACAACGTTTCACTGATGGCAAGAGAGTGCTTTACAGGTCTTATATAGGTAAGTTAAACCAATCACATAAATTAAATTAAACCAATCACATAATTTGTCCAATAGTATACAAGAAAAGAATAAAGTGTAATGAGAGAAATGCTTGAAACCTTAAGACTAGGGGGATCCAATCGGTACATTGCTGACTGTTAGTTGTTGGTCATTGGTCATCAGTTGTTTCATTTGTCATAAAAGAATTTGGGCTAGAAACTACATACAGAAGCTCGGACACACTGAGCCGAAGATTGGGCAACCCCAAAGATGTCATGCCTGCAGGCCTAAGACCTGGTGTCTACAGACTAGTATGCTCAAAATGTGAAACTTTTTACTACGGGCAATCCCGTCAAGCAGTCTGCACAAGAATTAAGGAGCACCTCTCCTACATAAGGAATGGAAACTACGGCATCTCCAGATTTGCGGACCATATTCTGGACCAAGGATATGACTACCGACTAGACAACCTGAAGATTATCCACAGTACGAGAGACCCACAGCTGCTGAATTTCCTGGAGAGCTATGAGATCACCAGAGAAGAGCCAAGCAGATTATTAAACAGTGATAAAGGACCACTGGACATATCCCAACTAAAGACTGTTGCTAAACTGTGCAAGTTCAAAACCCATCAACAAACAATGATGCCACTTCAACAGATGACCAACAACTAACAGTCAGCAATGTACTGATTGGATCCCCCTAGTCTTAAGGTTTCGAATATTTCTATCATTACACTTTGTTCTTTTCCTTGTATACTACTGGACAAATTACTTGATTGGTTTAATTTATGTGATTGGTTTAACTTACCTATATAAGACCTGTAAAGCACTCGCTTGCCATGAGTGAAACGTTGTTTCTCTGATCTAAAGCTTCCATCGGATGCTTGAGAAGGCAGCGTGGCTGCTGAAATACGTATCCATCGCAATAAAGATTCGTTATGTGGAATAGTGGTTTCCCAGTTCTCCTTAATTTGCTAAAACATAGTTCAAACTTCTCTAAAATGGACTTTCTAACTACAAATACCAACTGACATTTCTGTTATTTCCACAAATGACCAAAGTATTTTGATAAGTAATTTTCAGTTCTCACCAGCTTATCAAAATACCATCTTGGGACCAGCAAGTTCTGTGTTTAAAACAATGTCTCGCTGAGGACATTAACAACAATCCCAGACATCAGATAGGTAAAAGAGGAATAGAAAATGGAGAATATTTATTCTTAATCTTACAGGGTGACTCTAAATTATAAAAATTTTCAGTATAGTTTCGTTGTTGGGGCTGGCATGATGTATAATTTGCATATCGTGGGTCCTTGTTGAAGGTATCTAAATAATAACAAAGAGAACTAAATTTTATTGAAGTGATAATGTGTGAATTTTATTGAAGAGAACCAATAATGCGTAGTAATAATTTTAATAAATGAAAACGCATTTCGATCATTTTTTAACGCTTTACCATTCAGATATCCGAATGTATGTGTGTTTTAGAAGATTTTGAGCTTTGTTTATTGATTTGAATTTCTTTTGGACACTAACAATTTTGGAACATTGGAAAGGGGTAGTTGTGTTATGACAGTTCAGTAAACAGCATGGAGAATGATTTTAATGCTGAAATATACGCAAAAAAAAAAAAAAAATAACTTTCTTATCGTTCATGAATTGCCACATAACTCTCGGCTTGATTTTTAGCTCTTAATGAGCAAAGAAAAGGAATAAGCTTAAAATAAATAAATGATAACACTTAAAAAAATGGACAGTAACCAAGTAGAATGACAGACGAGACATTGTTTTTCTCTTCATGTTCTGCCATCGATGTTGAAAGATCGGGAGCAATAAATTCATTTTCTTGTTAAAGAGACTTCACAACACAGAGGCATACAACTTTGTATTTATGTACACCCCGAAAACAATAAAAGTCCTTGTTTCTCTCAAAAATCAATCTAATCTTGTAAATGTTTGGTGGTTTGGGATATGTCTGTAATGCTATGTTAGTTAATCAAGCACTTTTCATTCGCACTGCATTCAAGGGTAATGATGTTACCAAGCAAATTGGTGTTTTCCATGATTCTTTTCTCAATAGATGGCGGTCAGGGTAACAACTGGCTTCCACAGGCATCAAATCTTGCAGTTAGCAAAATTACGATGGATGAAGCAGAACCTTCAATATGAGCCCGTATACGTGGCAGTTACGTTAGCCTTTCTCAAGTCTGAAAAATTTCTGCCAAAAATATATAAGAGCTTTGGTTTCCTCATCAGACCACTCGATGCTACACTTTTGCTTGACCGCCATGTTTTATTTCCAGTTGTTGGTGCTAATCAGGATACGACATCACTTTCTGAAACACAGCTAGTTAACAGACTCTTAACAGAGCTGTAAATGCGGTTAGGTAACCAAAGCAGGTGCACAGTTCTGCTTGATCGTGATCAAGAGTTGGATCATTAGGTGCTGTAAGAGTCGATCCGAGTAAGGTTTTTCCTACTCCAATGATCGCTTTCGATGGGAGATCTGCCCTCATCTCATCATTAACGCATTATGCTGGAGTGTGAAGAGAGTTTGTCACTCCAAATTTCAAGTGATCAATTTTGGCCAATTGAAGAGTGAATTCTCCACTCCATCGTCCTCACCTCGCCTGATCTAGTAAATACAATATGGCGATTTAACGTGGGATAAACATGTTACGGCCATGATGAACGAGCTCAATCGGCACACGGGGGTGATTTATAAACTACACTATCTTCCTAATAACATTCTTTTGTTACTGTACCACGCATTGATACAGTCAACGTTATGTTATGTAATTTTGTTTTGGGAACCACCTCAATATAATCTCAACCGAATATTTCGTCTGCAGAAATGGTTCCTGCATATTCTATTATGGGTGCCTATAGCTAGCTCAGTATCCTGTTACTTTAAACCAGTGTTTCCCAACCGTGGGGCCTACGCCCCACCTCCATAGTTTTAAGTTAATCATATGACGACTCGCAGTCGTTCATTCATGTTTCTTCAATGAACATATCAATTTTTAAATTGCAGTGTAGCTCTCTTATTTTTAAAGTAATAAACTCTCTGTTAGATGTTAATTCCCCTCTTGTTTTAACTAAGGTGCAAGATAGGCACAGTTATGCAACTCGTCAGTCTGGTAATATTTACATAACAAAATCTCTTAGAGAGTATCGAAATAATTGTTTCAAATTACGGTATTGACATCTTTGCCTCATGAAATTCGTAATGAGGCGTTGTTTTCAAAGTTTCAATGGAATCTAAAATCTTAAAATGTTTTAAGCAATTTATCAGTAGCAAGTAATTTTGACAACTTCTAAGATTTTTATGCCATTGTGTAATTTTTTGTCTTCTTTGTTTGATTTAATGCTGTTTCTTAAGTAACAGTTAACTTACTCAAATTACTTTGACTAATCTATTACTAACACCTTTAGTTTTTACTATTTTTGTTTTCTGTAATTTGTTAGTTACATTAGATTGTTGTTAATTTAAATTAATGTTCACCTGGAATCTTTACTAGTCGGTCTCTGACCATACTAGATCCTGGTTGACATCCTGAATGTAATTTTATTAATTGATCTACCTCGCTTCGAAAGACGGTGTCGTCATTCTGTACGAATGAATTTGTTTGTTGAGAAAAGATTCAGGATCGCGTGAATATCAAGGAGACGTTGCATAGCCTAGAATTTAGAGAAAAATGTAGGTTGTCGAAAGAAACCGTTTTATCTGCATGTATGGAGATAGAAAACAATGTGATGGGATCACTTCTCCTGCCCGTTGCTTCAGTTGCTATTCTCACCCGTTCTCCTTCCCCCCCCCCCCCTTCCATTCATAACACTACCATGTGATTCCCCTATTTTAAATGTTAAAAGCATTATATATAGTTTTCCTTTGTATCACATTTTTCACACACTTGAGCGGGATCTACTGTATGTATTGACTTTAATTATTACACCTGAAAAAAGATCAGAGATGAACCGAAAGGTCCTCGTGTCACCGACATTATTATTTTAAGTTATTATTTTAAATATATTTTTGATGTTAAATTATAATTCTAAATTACACAAGTGTTTACCAACAAGGAAATTGAACTAAAATTGGTGTCTTGTTCAAAAATTGAAGCACATCACTGCTGAAAAATATCTGCGATATCATCATGCGAATTATTCATTCATAGAATATTTACAAATATCTACTCCACGAGTGCATGTGATCAACTTTACATCCACTTTTCTATCAGCCAATATTTCCAAAGGAAAAATTATTATTAAAAATTGTTTCACCCAAATTCCACTTTCATTATAAATTAATTTCCTTATTTAAAAGGTTTACACTAAAGTTGAGAAGCAAATGTTATGTTTTAAATTTAACGTGAATGAGAATTTAAAGGAAATACAGTCAAATCCCGTTATAACGAAGTTCAAAGGACCATCGGTTACTTCGTTATAATGAAAACTTCGTTAAATCGAGATTGCAAATTTTTGGAGAATAAATGAAAAATAGCTTATTTTAAACCAAGAATATACATTTTTTAATGTTTTATCCGTAATTACGGCAAATATCAATCAACATAAGTGTTTTAAATGTACAGTAGTGTTAGGATTGTGAAATAATCTGTAGTATAACAGTAATGCTTCATCCTTACCGGAAATCATGATTAAAAACGGAGGTTGTAGTTTTCACTGTTAAGTCTTTGCCGTTATAAATAGTAATCTGTGTGCATAATTTCAGTAAATAAATTGAACATGACAAAGTTTTTATTTTTTAATGATTCTTGTTTTCAGATATTTAAACTAGTTTAACACCGGTTTTAACATAATTACAATAAAAGCGTTACATTGAGCCTGGCCTCCATAGTTAGAGGAGGCCATGCATTCTTCGTAACATTATGCGAATAAAATAGTTCCATTTCATGCGACTAAAATAGCTCCATTTTAATGCAATTCTTTAAGTTTTTCCTTCTGTTTAATATTAAATATCGTAGCTTTAGTTCGAATTTTATACTACTGTACTGAACATATTAAATAATTGAATTTTACACACAGTAGTTTTTGAAGAATTACGAGTGTAACAAAACTTTGCAGCATTCTCACGTGGAATGCTATCGTTATACTACCGCTTATTGATTTAAATTCCCACAAAATATTGATAACAATACATTACATGTACACAGTATTTAGAATAGTGATGAATAAGATGTTTCAAAACAATACTGTATTTCTTAAAAATATTTCTTCGAACAGAAACGCGATCTTCAAATCGTTTTGTTTGTAGGCCTATACTAAAATAATTCGTGTCTTACTAACAAGAGCAGCTACTTTTAATTCGCTGATTTTTACAGATTCGATTTGTCACTTATCTAATGTGCAACTTCCAAATAAAATTTGAAATTATAATGTTGTGGGGACCAAAAATTCGCTTTGTTACAATGAAAACTTCGTTATAAAGATTTCGTTATAGCGGGATCGTAATAACATTAAATGAATAGGATTTTTGCCGGAACCGCAGGAAAACTTCGTTATAGTGAAAACTTCGTTACAATGGAATTCATTATAATGGGATTTGACTGTATTCAATTCCAATGAAAGCACGTGTACATTTCTTTAAAAATTAAGGTATTCAAGATTATCTTTCCAGTTTAATTTAAATATTAGAAATTAGAAACCCTCTAAAAAAAAATTTAAAATGCAGTTTTGAAGTAAAATTAGTTAGACAATAGTTATAAACAAAATATTGTTACCGACAATAGTCACAAAATAAAGGTCATATTACAAAGGTGTAGCTATAGGTTTTTGCCGTAAGCAGCAGTCAAATGTGTAGACACCCTCTCATCGAATAATCTATATATATATAAAGAAGGATGTTTGTTTGTTTGTGGGTTTGTTTGTTTTTTATACAAATCCACAGTTTTATTCCAATCTTGATAAAATTTCGCATACATGACCTTCAAAGCATGAGGAAGGTCACTGTCTACCTCAGATTTCGAAAAAATAATAATTATTGATAAAAAATCGATATTCATGGTTATGGCAGGGCATATTAATGAGAAATTTTTCATGACCAACAATGCAATACAAAGTTTTTGCAACAATAAGTATCAACACGCAATTCACAAACACTCTGCAAGGACCAACAATATATATCTCATGATCAACAATGCAAATAAAAGTTTGTGCAACAATAGGTATCAACAATGGTGTCAACACTATGCAAGGATCAACAATATGTCTCATGACCAACAATGCAAGGCAAAGTTTGTGCAATATAGAATTCAAGCGTATTTATCCCGGGCAATGCCTGGTCCTCTGCTAGTAAACTAATAAACATCAAATACATAATGCCCCTGTTATATTAAACAAATTATAATATTTTTGACAACTTTTTTATTGCTATCAACTAATGAAAAAAAAAATTTCCTGCAGTTTTGTAATTTTTTGATTAGCCATGTGCATAGAGTAAATAGTTTCCAACGATGATGAAACGTGAATGAGAGAATTCTAATTTGCCGCTGCTGTCGTTGATTAGCAACGTGACGCTTTCCCCAAGAAAATTCGCCATTTCCGTTGAAAATATCCTCAAGCCCATAACTGATTCCCTCAAGGAAAGCATCAAGCAATACTCGAAAGAGGGAAGACCGTAAATGCGTTAACGATTTCAATCTGCTTTTTTCGAGTAGCCCTTGACCTTCAGCCCTTAAAGTGTCGTTTGTCACTCTTTCAAGGGGCTGTGCTAATGATTCGACCCTAAGGCATAGTGCGAACATAGCATTAGGAAACTGCTGTTTGTAAAACCTTGCTATTTCCCTTATGTTTCCATTAGCAGCTCCATACACCATGAGCATATCAGCCATCTCAGCATTTGTTAAACCCTCCATTGCTACAAATAACATACAATACATGACAAGCATCACTTGATGTGACATCACTAGCTGCTGCCGTTCAAACCCAGCCACTTATAACACTTCAAAAGGATGACGTTATTGCATAATTACACAAACCAAGTTCCTACTTTATAAAGTGCATCATTCTTACACGACTCATGTTTGACACATTTAATTTTGCATTCCTATCTTACATTCATGTATATACGGAGTTTGTCTAACGAATTTTAAACATCCTGTATATAAACTATTGAAATAATAGACTCTAACAAAGGTTTAAAGACCATGGAAGAAAGGAGAAATGACATGCCACTTTTCCTCACAATGAGGTTCTTTCAGAATGTAGATGCCCAATAAAGGTTGCATTGCAACCGAAATCTATACATATATGGCTAAATAAACTTCTTTGTAAAAAAATGGAGCGTCATTTCCTCTACCTTCCTCCGAGTAAGTATCCACAGCGTCTTTTAGGCTTTTTACTACTCATTATTTAAAGACTATAGGCATAATAAACCCTGAAGTCCAAGTACATATGAATGATGACTGAGCAGGATGAGATTGTAAACCAGAGATCCTTAATCTAACGAGATGCGACAATCCGTATAAGCGAAATGGTTCGCGCAGCTTTCTTCTGCACAGGTTAGTTGTGAGGGTGTTGCCAGATGGCGCTGTAGGTCTTGATGAAATCTGACGTAATCAAAACGTCTTCAAAAGTACTGGAAGCAGACGATAACGGCGACAAGGCAGAGATTTTAAATATTTCGATGTTTAAAATACGACATGTTCCTTAAATACGGAAAATTATTTAAATTAAATCAAAAATTTAAGAAATAAATCGAAAAGAGTTCACTTCTATTTAATTAATAAAAGTATCGTTACTCGGCCATGGTTAGGTACGAGACTTGCGAATGCTCTCTTGCCATTTGAGCGTTTGTTACGAGAGGGCGCCACGGATATTTTTGCCATATCAAGTTTGCTATGGGAATTTTGCTTGTTGTCGCATCTTGTTAGATTAAGGATCTCTGCTGTAAACTGAAGTGGTTTATGGTTTACTGGTGGAAAGGTTAACGAAAATATTTAGTTTTCTCTCCAAAAAGTAAAAATGTCCCAGAGAAAAAAGCCACCATGTAGTGATTTTCACTAAGCAATTACAAAAAAATAAATATAAAATTAAAAAATTAAGAAATAAACCAAGCACTTTCATTATTAGACATTAAGCACAGCACATAGTACTTTAGCGTTTCGGGACAATTCTAGGCCTAGTTGCCTGAATTCATGGAGAAGCGCTATACGGACCGCAATGGATTTTTTTTTTACTGCTATGGTCTACGCGGCCTATTTTTTGTTGCTATGGTCTCCTGTTTTGATTCATTTCTATATTAATTCAAAGTTATTAACTTGCTTTTACCAGAGACTAGATCCATAGAAAAGTCTGATATATTATCTTTACTAGTTAGTTACAGAAAGAAAATTGTTGTTTTTTTTTTGTTTTTTTTTACACAGAGTTGCCAATAAAATTGGAAGTTGCAACAGTATTGGCGTTGGTTAAATTAATTCGACCCTTATTACTTGAAGTACGTGTCATATTCTACAGCTTCATCATCAGAATGTTACAATACCTATCTACAAAGTGATTCGTCTTGTGTGAACAATCACATCGAGATGCTTGACTTAACGAACATACATTCATTGTAGGAAACTATAAGTGTAACATAACTGTCAAGCCAGATACTACAAAACAACTGCTTACGAAATGCACATATGTTTTTAAGGATTAAAGACTTAGATAATTCTTCACTAAAATTAATATGCATAATTAAATAAAAATAAAATATTAAAAAAAATTAAATACGCTGCTGCCCCTCTATTTCGCGATTCCTTATGTCGTGATATCAGTTAAATAGCAGTCAGTTGCGCTATCGATCGCTGTAAAAAAACTCGCTATTTCGCAGACTCGTCTTGTTGCGGGTGGTGAAATCTTGGCTCCCAAATTATGTGACATAAGAGGGGCAGCAATGTACATAAAAAAAATACTAGCCAGATAATCTAAGATCACTATAATTAGAATGTTTCAATCTTGTTAATACTCTCATGACTATTCAGAAATTTTACCTCCTGCTTATTTTTTGTTATTTTATATTAATTAATTCTGCTATTGCTCCGTTTGAAAAAGAAAAACTTAAAATACAAATTTTTCTAGCAATTAAAAAAAAGTTGCAATATATACTAGGGTCCGTAACATTTATTTGTTAACCGATTTTCAAAATTCTTTTTGTATCTCATACTTACATTTGTCATCTATGTAATGCACTATTCACTTTTCACAGTCCCCATCCCTTTCCACTCATTGCCCCAAAGCATGACTAGTCTGGTGAAACCATCGGAGAGAAATTCCAGGGTTGTTGTCGACACCAAGATTGAAATGACAGCTTTGGACTCTTCTCTAGCATGATAACGCCCATCCGCACACGATTGCCACACATCAGAGACGTTACAGCACCTATTCGCGAAAAACAGCAATTGACGTGTACTGTAGTGGCATTCAATGAAATTACTCTATCAAGGTATGAGCGTGGAGAAGCGCATTAGCGTGTAGTGATGAACTAACAAGTAAGTCGTGATTTAGACAAACGGTGATGATTAGCGAATGTGGCATCGAAGTGGGCATACTCTGATGGGTATAACCGAAATATATATTCTATAACCACGATTTGTAAATAACATTAAGAGCGTATATAATTTCGTTTTTGAAAACCTTTATTATCATGGCTATCTCACTCCCCTTTAAAAATTAAATTGCTTGTTTACTTATGAATTATCCATAAATTGTCCACCTACTAAGAAATTTGTACTCCAAAAAGTGTGTGTATTCAAATATTGAAAATAATTGAAAATTAAATGCTATTATTCTAGAAAAAAGTTATGATCCTTTATTCATTATTTACGTAATTTAGCAAACAAGCATTACTTATTTGACTTTAACAATACATTAATAATTCTGAAAGTAACTGTGAAAATCACTGGTAACAGTTTTGAAGATTCGAGAGTAGCAGTGATTACCTGTGAAATATCACTATCGGTGAAAAAAAACAGGTAGTGAAATCACGCTCATCGCTATTAGCGTGGAAGTTCGTATTTTGATTGTCATATCACGATCGCACACGTTTTGTTGCGTCCTACAGTTTAATGCAAGATACAAACATGGTGTAAACTTCCGTAAATTCCCAAAAGTTGGAAGTAAACTTCGAACAACATAGATTGTGAAGCTAAATATGAGGAAGGACGTCACCAAAAGCATGGTCATATATAGCCATAATCTTGAGAATGCTTGTTATTTTTTGATGACAAGGTGAAAGATGCCATTCAATCCTCATGTCGACAACAACCCCGAAATTCCTCTCCGACGGGTTCACCCAACTATACCTCGTCCAACAAGAGAAAAACAGGGCGTGTTTCCGGTCTGATATCGACTACTCACTCATCCGCAATGCTTTGTGGGATCTCTCCTTCAGCGGCTACACAAGTCAATTTGTAATGGCGTCGCCATGCAACAGCTCTTCAGCCAAACAAGGAAAAACTATTCACAGCCAGGCTAGGGAGGTTGTGTGGAACGTATTTTGCTACTTAAAAGGAAAACAGTGTTTTAAAAGCTCATCTGCCTTGATAGAAGAAACTTCCAAGGCAACGCAAGTTTCTTTTTCTTGCGTTCGAACAATTGTTCAAGAAGGAAACGAAGCGTCTTCATGCGAAGCTACCACCCCCTCTCCTCACTTTTCGACTCCTGGAAAGAAAAGGCCCAGGGAATCTCGAACAACGAATCTGGATGACTTTGACCTCTCGATTGCACGAGCATGTGTATCCGAAATACACTCAGAAGGTAATTATCCTACTCTGAAAAATGTGTACCAGAAATTTAGAGAAAAAACTGACTACGTCGGATCGAGAACTTCCTTCACCACCATTATGCATGATAAATTGCATATGAAGTATGGCAAAATCAACCACCGTCAATTTTACATCGAGCGGACAGATGTTATCGCACAACGACGTCGTTTTTTAAGGCAAGTACAAATGCTACTCAGGGACCCCACACGTACTTGCATATATCTGGATGAAACGTGGGCTAATGCATACCATGGCCGTGAAAGACAGTGGCATCACGACGGGAAAAGCTGTGCTCAACCAGGGAGCTCGGAACCCTACCGCGGGCGTTTCATTCCTACAGGTAAAGGCTCCCGTCTCATTCTTTTGCATGCTGGAAGCGATAAAGGGTTTGTGAACAACTGCTGTTTATTATTTCGGTCAAAAAATAAATCCGCAGATTACCATGACGAAATGAATGGGGATTGTTTTCATGAATGGTTTAGAACAAAACTGCTGCCAAATATTCCGAAAAATTCAGTAATCGTCATGGATAATGCCCCATATCACTCGGTGGAGAAGGCCAAAGCGCCGTGCAGCAATACAAGGAAATCGGATATGATAGAGTGGTTGGCCCTACGAGGAATACCTACCGAAGCAAAAATATCAAAAGGTGAGCTGTACGATGTTATCAAACAACACAAAACAGCAAAGCGCTATGTTATAGATAAACTGGCCAGCGATGCCGGCCATTTAGTGATAAGACTACCTCCTTATCACTGTGATCTCAATCCCATTGAACTTATTTGGGCACAGGTAAAAGAATATATACGGAAGAAGAATACAACTTTCAAGATTGCTGATGTTGAAAAACTAACGAGAACGGCAATTGATAATGTAACTCCTGAAAATTGGAGAAAAGCGATAGAACACGTTTTGCGTGTGGAAGAACGATATTGGGAAACGGACTGTTTGATTGAAGATCAAGTGGAGCCTTTAATAATTCATGTTAATGGAGAAGACAGCAACAGTGAAGAAGAAGAAGAGTGGAATGACATTAACGTTCTACCACAATCTCCTTAGCCTGAATTTAGATATAATTCAAAAAGTCTTTTTCAAGACTATACATTCAAAGGCCATTCTCATGGCCAGCAAATAAACGAAAGAGATATCGTTAACTGTAATGGAAAACGTATCATAAAACTGTATTTTATTAAAAAAATAAAAAATAAGATAGCATCTTTAATAAAACCTTATAATTCTTTAAAAAAAAAAACAAAAACATGTCATTAGAATGTATAAATATTTTAAAAAAATGATGGTTAAACAGACTGTACGTTATATAAAAAATTGAGTTAAAAGACAATTTTATGAAGTGTACAATTATTTTAATTATAATTAAAGCAAAGCAACTGAATAATATTAAAGCTTCTGCTGTAATATTATAAAGCGCTTCTTCAATGAGACATGAGACAGAAGTGAGTAAGCGCATGAGGCCCCCTTTCTCTGATTGGCTAATCTGAAACTTCCTGTGACACACCCTGTTTTTCTCTTGTTGGACGAGGTATAGTCATGCGTTGGCGCAAGCATGGAAAGGGATGGGGGGGGGGGGTTTCTAGAAATTTAGGCGTCGACTACTAAGGTCATTTTGCACCTTTTACACACAAGTTATATCTTTACGCAGCCCGAAACAAACATAAATATCCATGCCCATGGCAGGATTCGAACCCACAGCCAGGCGGACTTGAGAACTAGAAAGCCTACGCCCTAGCCCTCTCAGCTACCTGGCCGGCGGAAAGGGATGGGAACAGTCTCTAAAGTTAATAGAGCTTTACATAGAGGACAAATATAAGTATCAGATATAAAAAGAATTTTGAAAAATCGGTTAAAAATAAAAAAGTTACAGATCAGGAGGCAAAAATTCTTCAACAACCATTGTATTTAGAATTATTAAATTTAAAAGGACAAACATGCAAATTACAAGATGATAAATTTGTATCTAATGTATACAGGGTGATTCCAAAATGGTGAATCAAAAGTGCCTAGCGCTGTTCTGTGGGTCAAAATGAACATAAAATTCCTCATGCAAAATGTCAAAATTCCAATCCTTATACCCCTAAACATCTCACGAAGTTGGAATTTTGCCATATTTCATCATCGTTGCAAATAAAATCAATCTTTCTTTATGCCATTAAAGTTTCCGTTGTCACATTTGCATAAAATAAACCTTTATACCCCTAACACCCCGCGAAGTTTTGTCATCATCCCAAGAAATAAGCAGGCAATCACTGCTACCTGGGGATTACCCAGCATGAAGAGCATTTTGTGAAGGAATATGGCATGTTTATTTTCTGCAAAGGTGACAATGGAAACTTTCGATGACGTAAGCAAAGATAGATTTTTTTTTGGAACAATGACAAAATATGGCAAAATTTTGCAAGGTTTTAACAAACTGCATGAGATGTTTAGGGGTATAAGGGTTGGGATATCAACATTTTGCATGAAGAACTTTATGTTCATTTTGACCCACAGAACAGCACTAACTAGGTACTTTTGATTCATCATTTTGGAATCGTCCTGTATTTTATATTGACTGCAAGAGGCTGATATTAGCCATCATACAAAGTAGCATTACACAAGTACATTTCAAAAATATATGTCGAAACTTCAGAAATAGAATTTACATAAAATAGCAAGATCAACAGTTTTGGAGTTATTTCCCATTCAAAGTGGCACTATTTTATAAATCCAAACGACTTCATTAAGAGTAAACTTTTGTCAGTGGAAAATCCACTTCAAATCACAAACGCTTACTTTACAATCTATCACAACGGTAAATTACAGTGTTTAAACAAAAGGTTTGATGTACACTTATTACAAACAATACGAAATTATTCTCTGCCCTGACCTCATCGATGTAGTTTACATGTAAAATTGCCCTAATAATACAAAAATACGAGGGTTGGGGCAAAAGTCATGGCAACTATTTTTTTTCTTGAAGATACCAGTCCGGTTGGAAAATGTGACATATACAGACGAAAGGACAAGGTGTTAACTACATGTGTTTGCAATGAATAGCACTGAAATATTGTAACACACTAATTTATTACGGTAGTATACAGGTCAATATAGCCTTCACGGTGCAAAAGAATGGCAACACAGTACACATAAAGTTGACATGACAAACCTGGGCCTAAAGACCCTCAAAGTAGTCCCCTGCTACTGTCACCACACGCTGCCAACGATGTGGGAGGTGCTGAATACCATCAGCCTCACAACCGGTCGTCCCAAACGTTGCTCATCACTGGTTGACACACGTCCTTGCTGAAACTTTCCTACCAACCGTGCTACTGTACAGTATGGTAGGGCATTATTCCCAAGGGCTTCCACTAATTCACTGTGACATTCCATCGCATTTCTCCCTCAGAGAATGACGATTTTGATGTAAGCGTGCTGCTCAACACGGGTTACTTCCATCTCGCACGACACTCACCAACTGACCGATTTCACAGCCATTGCTGCGCTACTACCATCTATCACAGAGCCGTCTGTTGTTCTGCATACACAGTATGCCTGCAGAACTTCCACAAGACACATATACGTTTGTGATCAGTTCACATATCTACAAGAAAAAAAATAGTTGCCATGACTTATGCCCCAACCCTCGTATTTTTATGAGTATTCGGTTAATACGAAAAATTTTTGGCCATTTTTGTTCCTTTAAAACAAGATTGTTTTTATTTTTATTATGTCAAAAATTTAATATCTGATTATTCTGTGATTCCAATGATAAAGCAGTTTTTTCATTAACACGTGGTATTGTATACAGTAGAACTAACACGATATCTGATTGGTCAACTACCAGTGTTAAGGACCAGTCCCATTCTATGGGCAAAAAGGTTAAAAGAATGGCAATGCTTTAACCAGCCAACGCTACATCGCACTTGCAACCCCTTGATCAGGGTGTGATTTATTCATTGAAAACAGTCTCGAAAACATTTAGTATGAGACTTGATTTGTGTTGTTAATGAAAAAGAATGAAAAAAGAATCGTTCTAGGCGCCATTCTGAACATCTTTAAAGCGTGCGCATACAACGTGACTGAATTAAGATTTTTTTTCTTATCCCAGAATGCTCTGGATGATGTGTTAAATTATTTTTATAAATGGAACGATATTGTAGGCAAAAAATTGCTACTACAGTAATGGATTATTCTGGCCAGAACACAGAATAAAGATAAAAGGTAAATTTAGCTATTTTTTGTCTTTTTCTGATATTATGAAACAATTTTTTGTTCCTTAGGATTTCATATTAAACACGGTATTTAGTTTGAGATGCCACGCTCCATTAATTCAGAGATGGCAGATATGCACTTGGTTTACGGTGCTGCTAATGGAAATGGACATGATGTAGTGAGAACTTTTTCCTCGAAGAGTTATTCCAGATCATCGAACCTTCATTCGTTTGCAAAACCAATTCCGAGAAACTGGTTCATTGTATGCAAATAGGCATAACACTGGTCGGAATTGGTGACTTCAGCTGCCTACAAAATGGCGGATGAAATGGGGAAGTATCATTGTTGAGATCTAATACTAACAATGATAAACGTTATCGCTGACAATGGTAAACGCATGCTCTTCCCCATTTCATCCGCCATTTTGTATGGCACCTGAAATCGCCAATAGAGATGCAAGGACGCCTGTAGTTAAACAAGAAATCCTTAGACAGGTGCAAGAAAATCCCCAAACAAATACTCGCATAGTTGTTCAACCTAAGGGGATAAATCATAGCCTTGTAAGGAGATTTCTACACGATAATGGACTACAACCGTATCATTTTCAGAGGGTCCATAACTTAGAGCTTCAGGATTATCCAGCACATTGAGATTTTGTTCAGTGGTTTTTGCATCGGACTGCAATGCAACCTGCCTTCCCAGTTATGTGCTATTTACGGATGAAGCAACATTTATACGAGAGAGAATTTTTAATTTTCATAATTCTCATATCTAGACAATTGAAAATCCTCATGTCATAAGGGTGGGTGGTTTTCAAGAAAGAATCACCATATCTCCTTCCTATCCCACTTAACGGGAACACTTATCGGATATTTCTGGAAGTTGCCTAAATTGTCAGAAGGTTGATCCCCAAATATTGGAGAGAAATGCAGTTTCAATACGATAGGCATTCCACAGACAGATGACTAGATTTGGTGATGCCATCTGGAGCCCAAACCACAAAAAAAAGTAGCAGAATTCGCTACGAAAGCTTATTATCATGGAAAAAGTAGATTCTCCTAGTATTTTTTTATTGGGAGCTGATATTTTTTATGGTTGAATATCAGTTGGGTTTTTTTTTTTTTTTTTTTTTTTTTTTTTTGATAAAATTAGATTAAAAATTAGTATTTGTACTCGATTTTATGAGAATTTCAAATCTCCCAATTTGGTTCTCCAACTTAAAACCCATTAATTTTAGATAATTGGGAGATATTTTTGTTTGTTTTCTTTATTATTTCGAGAGAATTAATGTTTTTGTTTTTTTTGAGAAAATTAGTTGTTTTTTTTTTTCCATCTTTTAATTTGGCTATCCTAGATAGTTTTTGGATAGTTGGAAAATTTTGGGAGATTTTTTTTTGTTTTAATTTTTGCCGAATTAACACGAATACAGTTGAAATTTGGAATACCTGCTTAAAATAAGGTATTTTGATCATAATATGCCATTTTTAAATCTCCTAATTTGGCTGTCCTAATTTGAAATCAATTAGTCTTTATAGAAAATGGGAGATGATATCCTTTTTAATTTTTTTCCCGATTTTTGATTAAAATTTGCATTTATGACAAAATAAAAAAGAACTATTACAGTTGATTTTTAATGAGAATAATTATTAACAAATACAACGACAACTTATTTAATCATACATTTTGCTATTAAATGAATCTAATAATGTTTTGTAGGCTCGAATTCATTGCATCGTAGATTTAGTCGTGAAAGACCAAATTTTATGAACAGTATATTCCTTAAAAGCATAGTACTCACGTCATTTTGTACACCACTTTTGTATAAATTTACTACGAAAAACACTGTTTCAACGTCTGCATTTGAAATGGGAATGGTTAATAAATGAATCGCATCTTTGGCCAAATTTTCAAATACAAAATTACCACTGGCATCTTGGTATGATAAGGACTTATCGAAAAATCTTCAGGATTCACTTGTTGCCAATTCATCGCTACAATTGGTTTTCGGATTCTTCACGTGAACAATTGATTTTGGAAGATCATGAGTTTTAAATTCACCATTCAAGATTTTTTTTTAGGGTCAGCGAGACTAAGGAGCTGAAAATTGTTTTCTTGCATTTTTAAATTTCTTCCGACTTTGGTCATCTCACCTTAATTTTTTTTTTTAATGATTTTTGTTTTTTCCTAAATGTTCTCACTAACATCATTGTAGCCCAAAAAATAGCCCAATTATAAAATGTGTAGCCCAAGCCAATATTTGTCGCCAATTCTTTATGAAAGTAGCCCAATCTGGTCACTCTGCCCACATATTTCAGCAATGTAGTAAGTGACTACCTTAACATCAATTTTGAGGGACAGTGGATTGCACAGAGAGGACTTGTCATTTGGTCCCGAAGATCACCCGATTTGTCATTCCTCAATTTCTTTTTTTATGGGGATATATGAAGAAACTTATTTATGAGGCACCAGTTACTTCAGAAGACGATCTTGGTGCGAGAATAGCACAGGCCACTGGAAATGTTTGGGAAATTCCTGGAATCTTTGAAAGGTTGCGGCAGTCACTGTTACATTGAATGGAGGCCTGTAATGCCGTAGCAGAAGGCCACTTTGAGCATTTATATTTTGAACTTAATGTTAGTGGGAAACTTATTTACTCTTCTTTCTTCAAAACTATCTTTTATAATGAAGTTTTAAAGACTTAAAAGTGCGGAGTGATACTTTGAAGTACAAAATTTTATTACAGTGCTCCCTCTATATAATGGCAAGTTCATATAATGAGTTTGCAGTTTTTATTTTTCGGAAAAAAAACTTAGTTATATAAATTTGCCAGTATAAATTTGCTGTTATGTAGAGTGCTGTTATATAGAGGGAGCACTGTACTCCAAAACTGTTGACTTTTATGCTTATGTTTATTAGACATTTATATCTTACTTTTTTATGTAGATTCTATTTCTGAAGTTTCGGCATATATTTTTGAAACACTCTACATAGAAGACAATATTGCAACTGAGAAAGGGTAAACTGTTAATCCTTTAAAGTCTTCACGCTTTCCTAATGAAGAAAATTTGTTATCTTTTAAATGATAAAGGAAATTTAAAGTCAAACCTTTAATTCAACTAATCATTGTTTTAGTATTATTTTCAATTGCTGTCATGGTGATACATTTAAAACGACAACTTACTAATACACAAATCTTTATCCAAAAATCAGTTTATAAATTTTCTGCTGAAATAAAGATTAATTTTCACACAAGCAAGGAAATAAACAAATTCTCAACTTACATTCATCATAAAAACCATATATTCGATTTATGCTTGCACATTCGTGGTTCCCTCTCAGAAGAAAGAAGTTTTCAGGATATTTGATCTTGTATGCTAACAATAAGCATATCGTTTCAAGGGACTGCTTCCCCCGATCAACATAATCACCAAGGAAAAGATAATTGCTTTCAGGAGGAAATCCTCCATATTCAAATAACCGTAAGAGATCATAATACTGACCATGGATATCACCTGAAATTTAAAAAATTTAATTTATAACATTTTCATAAAAATGAGATAAACAAAAAATACCTACTTATCAAAATAAAATTTTAAGAGCAATATAAAAGGTGGCCAAAAATTTTTCCATTCTTAATGTAGTTTAATCATTCGACACAATCCAGATGGGGTTTTTGTGAAAACTATTGACTTTTACGTTTTATTCCAGGAACATGTTCGTGCACTAAGAAACATCTCTAAATATCAGAAACTCTAAACACACGGTCAAGAAAATAAATATAGCTATACCAAGATAATTTAGGATCAAAAGTTCTGCAAAATCATGATAAAATCCAAAATCTAGCTAAAAAAAAATTGCAGTGTGCCAGTTAATTTTTCATGACATATTGGTGGTCAGCTATCGTTGCAACTTCTTGTACACCATTAGTCAGATGATCTTACAACCTACACCATATTCTGCATCTTACGGTAACTTACAATCTGAGTGCTGGTCGCATGTGACCAGTGCAGATCAGTGTAGCTAGATTCCTATAACGTGAAACCAATGAGTGAAAGCTTCATATTCGGTGGATACTTGCACCAATTTACAAGTTATACATGTAATTAATGACATTTTAAAGAAATATTTAAAATACATAATTATGGTAAATGGACATCCAGTTTTTCCTTGTTCACAGGCATCCTAGATAGATTTCTGAATACTGTCAAATTTTTTAGGTATTTGACTTTAGCACTGCTTACTTTGCATTCCAACAGCACTCTCACAGCATCTAGCCCACTTCTGGGAGATTGGAATGCTCTTATCTGCTATTGAAATCCCATTGCCACCATCTGTTGTAATGTGTTGGCTTTTCATCTTGGCTATAGCATGACATCGGAGTTTCGACTACCAACAGTCTGCCCTAAAGGACACAGAGCGAAATGGTTGCCCATGATTCATTGGAGTCTTTTCATAGACATCTAATGTGTAAGATCGGCGATTTCCCAAATAGATCAAAAGCACAGGAGCAGCCTCTAGCAACTTCACCAGAATGTTACTAAAGGTAATAGCCCAGATTTCTCTTTCTATGGCCATACTGTTCCTGAAGGCAACCATCAATTTTACCATACAGCTTGAAGCCGAACCAGAACTCTTTTCTGCACTGTAGAAACATGGGAAATATATTGGTTCCAGGATGTTTGTCTATAGCAGGAATTAATTTTTGGCTTTAGTGAAACTTTGCACAGCATTAATTTTCTACTAATAGCTAATCAGGCGATAAGCATAATTCATTTAGAAATATTTCCTTGCATTGTCATACTAAGTCTCTGTAGTTGAGAAATGCTGCCATAGATTATGAGCAGGCAGATGCTGAGCTCTGAGCTGGTGCTCCATGACATTTGTGTGCACAATAGCATCCAGCAAATTAAAGTCTTTCTCATGGCCATGTGGACAGATTAGCCTGAGGCAATGACCTACTTTCTTTAGTTAAAGCTCGAACATGTTCCAGAAGGTAATGAGTCATTCAGGGTAGAGATAAAACCCGATTTATGCCTGGTATATTAAAATCTACAACCTGTGACAATAAAGTTCGGTGAATGATGGCATATTGAGAGTGGATTGCTCGCTTACATGAAACAGTAGTTACTATCCTTCAAAGTAATCCCCGTCGATGGTAAAGCACTTCTGGGAACGTCTGTACAAGTCCTGGAAACTCCTGGCGTAGTCGTTTTTAGGGATAGCCTTCAGTTGGGTCATAACATTACGTTGGATGTCTGGCCACTTCGGGGGGGCGTCTTCAACGGTGTTCCGGCCTCCTCGGAACCGTTTAAACCACTCATAAACACACTTCAAAGTAATAGCACTTTCTTTGTAAACTGTTGTCATCATTTCATGAGTCTCTTTCGTTCGCTGATCCATTTTGGGTTTCGACCGCGCGTACTACGCCTTCTCTCTTCAATGTCCTGTTTAAACACAATAAACACACACGCAGCGCTGATTGTCTCAAATTTGTTTAAGCATGTCTCGACCTGTCTGGGGCAGGATACGACGATGGTGCACTCTTACGACCGTTAGCAATTTGATGTCATTCACCGAACTTTATTGTCACAGGTTGTATATATAGAGAGCGCACTTTCTGTCTGTCTGTTTGTTCCTCCATAACTTCTGATTCGGGCAACCTCCGAGGCTGAAAGTTTGTACAGAGGACCTCGAAGACCCGGGGAGTGTCATAGGCTAGGTTTCGTTCACGTCAGACCTCCTGTTGGCCTCCTACACTCTTCTAATAGATACATGTTTCTCTCTTATACAAACCCACAGTTTTATTCCAATCTTGATGAAATTGTGCACACTTGAATTTCAAAGCACTGTCTACTGTCCGCACGCCACGAGAAGACCGCTGCGTTGCTTAATGTGCTCGTATGGTGTCGCTGGTAGTTGCAGATCAGTCTATAGTTATGAAGGGAGGAAAAGCGTTAAAATTAAATAGCGCAAAAATGAGTTCTGGCCGTGTTTCAAAACAAATGAAAACGTTTGCATGGAGAGGTAGATACCTGAGAAATATGAAAAAAATAAGAGAAGAAAATCGTCCTATTGTTTACATCGATGAAACATGGATCGACTCAAATTTGGCTGTTTGTCCCCCAACAATGAATAGATTCATCTGCAACTGCAGCGACTCCATACCAGCACATTAAGCAACTCAGCGGTTTTCTCGTGGCGCGCGGACAATACATGAAATTTCGAAAAAATAATAATTGTTCTTCTGTCCCAAAAAACTACGTATTAATAGTGAATTTGATAATGTAGTAAGATAAAAGTTTTTTCATGGTGCATCAAATTGTATTGTTGCTACATCCAAAACATTTCTCTCAGTCTACACATAGTTTTGCAGCAAACAAAGAGATTTTATTCTTAAATACCATCATCATCATCATATGATTACCGCTATCGCCATTGTGACTCAAGCAACCCACATATGGATACTGAAATATATAGTCACATATATAAACTTCATCTAGACTCACGTCATCCCTCTTCAACATGCAACTGTTTCAATTCAGTTCTATTAGTCACAGAGCATGGACTCATGTCCTGAATGTGGTTGTTCATATTGACAGTATCACGTTTTAGCAGCAAGGATTACTCTCTTACACAATCAGTTGTGATCTTTATAATTTCTAATATATTTAGAAAAATATTATCCATAACTTCTCTAAAGGGAAACATCATATGAAACAAATTTTCTCCAGTTATCGGCTTATTAGGGAAAGTACTTTCCCCGTATCAGCAAAATTTTGAGCTGCTGCATGCCCTCGAAGTTGTATTCTCTTATTTGTTTAAGAATAATTTCTTATATCTCTCCAAAGATTTAAATAAAAAAGAAATGATAGTGATTTTTATTTATTTAACACTTTTTATAATTATCCCCCTTAAAAACGTGAATAATTAAGGAAAGCATCATTGCCAACGCTTGGAGGCCGAAGCTTATGTATTAAAAATGTACAAAGAATATAAAATGCCGTCTATGTATCACTACAACGTAGCTGCTAGGAAAAAAAAAAAAAAAAAAATGCTTCTTCTACCCAAAATTTTAGGCCTCCTTCACATAGATCTGCTTCAGTTTCACTTCATATCGTTTTTCGTCAGTGTTTGCTTTCTCATTGGTTAAGTATCGATCATGTTGGAGCATATTATAGGTTAATTCATAATAGAAATGCCCAATCAGTTTACAGCAATCATAAGCTAAAATTATTCCTTGATTTATAGTTGATGAAATTCACATCCCATTAAAGAGCGTTTTTCCAATTCGCTATTTTATATTTCAAAATGTCAAAGCAACAGAGAATTTTACTGGCAACCCCTCATGGTGTTACAGACTCATGGCTAAGCACCTTTTATCTGTGCATATATGTACAGCAATCCAGCAAAATTTACCAGAGGACTGGGAAAAAAAAAAAGTGGAACACTTTAAAATTTATGTTGGCTCTCTAATTAATGAAACTGGAATTAAAACTTCGGATATTATCAATATTGATGAAGTTCCAATGACATCTACTGTCCTCCTAATAGAACGGTAGATGTAAAATGTGAAAATATTGCATCGATCACAACAGGCCACGAAATAAATTCTTTTACAGTCGTATTAGCAGGTACAGGTAATGGAGCCATGCCTAAGCCACTAGTCTTTTAGACAATGCCTCGTGAAGATTTTCTATCTAGCATAATTGCCAACGTAAACAAAAAAGGATGGATGACAAACTATTACGGTATGTGCAGAGGGATAGAAAAAGTACTCCATAAACGATTTGGAAGTGCATTTTTCAAACCGAAAAATATACTAATAATGGACTCGATGCGTGTGCATTTACCTGACAACATTAAAGCTGCTTACAATTCGGCAAAAAGTAAAATTGCAATTATCCTTGGCAGTTTAAAGTTATAGCCACTGGATAACTCTAATGGTAGTACAAGGAGCCAAAACCGCTTTTCCACAACAAAATATTTATTAAGCCTGGATACGTATTTCAGACGCTACACATCCATTTTTCAACAACACTGAATGTTACAGTGTGCCTTAGGGCTATTTATATATAATAGGGACCAATCAGGTTCCCTTTACAAGTGGATAAAAATATAACACAAAGCCAATCAGGTAAAATTACAGCCAAGAATACAGAATAAATTTGAAACAAAATAAGCCAATCAATTGCGAGCAGGACACAAGTACACACAAAAGAATTAAATAAAATAAAAAATAAGAAAGGGGGGACGAAGTAGCTAATAAAAGACCGTGGGGAGGTGTCAAAAGTTATCTCTACATAAATCAGAGAGAAGGACCAATCCGGTAATAGCCAAAAAAAAAAAAAAAGAAGAAGAAGAAGTCAAAATAAAGAGCCTCAAGCCAAGCGTCCAATCAGAGAAACTATGGGCTGAGAGAACCCAAAAGCCGTTAGTGCACGTACCTAAGCAAGTTATCCCAGACATTAAGGTCCATAGGACCCTTGTCACCATTAAGAAGTTTGCTTCCCTGCTCTTTGTATATCTCTAAAGTTTCAAGGAAATTGAGCTTCCTCCAGTCACAGGTACGGTGGAGAACTTCGAAGTCGTCAGGTTTAGCGTTATGCCCAGTCTGTATAATATGCTGCGCGAAGGCAGAAGCGTCAGGATTGTAGTTGCGGATGTGCCTGAAATGATCTTTGATCCTAGTAGTAACCATCCTCTATGTCCGCCTGATGTAAAAGGAATCACACGTCCCGCAATTTAATTTGTACACGCCGGAGCTTTGGTCAGGTGGTATTTTATCCTTGGCAGACCCCCACGAGTCTCCTGAGAGTGTGCGAGCTTCTATAGGGAGTGCAAGTGTGACGTCAGTCCTGGGATTTCTTCAGTCACGTGACTCGATTTGGTTACAAACAAGTCTTCTCGCTTCGGGATTTAACATGGTTCCAACGTAGGGATGGAATAAAATCGCTTTGTATTAGCCTAGGTGCATGGCACATTCGTGGGACTGCTCATGCATACTGTTTCTCAGATGCTCCAGCGACCCTGGGTGTGGCAATACCTGCAAGCGAACAGGCCCATATTGCTGGTTTGGGTCAGCGCCTACAGTGGTCATGGACACTTTTGCCGGCAAGTTGCTGAATGCCTGTTTACATTGATTTGTTTAAGAATTTGTTCTCATGTAATTTATTATTTGCCTATTGTTTCATGGCTATGTTGCTAGCTTTCGTTACATTTTAAGGGGGCCCCTTCTCAATTATGATTGTTCTTAAGGTGTACCATGATTATTTGCTGTTCGAATAATTTTTTTGCGAATTAAATGTTTTGATTACCCAACCACACTGACTATCCATTGTTTGTCACCACCCTCACGAGTTCCACCCTCCCCTTGCCTCATCGCAGGGGGTTCGTACTAGTTCCACGTCTGTATTTCAGACACACCCCCGTGCGTGGGTGCACAGTATCATGTGAAAAGTAGGCAAGATAGATTGTTTGGTTGCCTAGTAATCCATGTTAAGATAGTAATCTGACCATATTTCTACTTTAGTGGAACAATGCATTACGATAAAATTTCTGTGCAAAAGGGTCTCGTATTCATCGGAGGTTTCAAGCATAGTATGGTGAGTCTTGCTTGTCATGGACTTCAGTGTTTGATTGATGCAAATCATTCAAAGAAGGATGAGTGTGCAGAGATTCACATCAGCCAAGACTTCTGTCCAAAGGTTCTTCACAACAATGCTCGTCTACATACAGTAAATATGATTGTGACTACACTGACTAAAATTTCATGGGATGTTCTTCCCTGTCCTCCTTAAAAGCCTTGATTTGTCATCCTGTGACCATCATCTGTTTAGCCCGCTGAAAGAATGCTTAGGAAACAAGAAATTCCATGTCAATGATGAAGTGAAAAACGCAGTCCTGATGCAAGGTCAACATTAGTCAGATTTCTTTGAAACTGGAATACAAAAGCTTCTGGATGGCTGGAACACGTGTATGGAACAAGAGTGTGACTATGTTATTACTTTACTGTGTTATTTATATAATTTGTCAAATAAGAAAAGTCCAGGCCAAATTTGAACATCCCTCATATTAACTTAACAAGCATTTTTTTTCCTTATTGTTGAAATTGAAAATGGTTCATAGTTTTAACTGATGCCACTGCTTGGCCAAATTGAATTCCATCATGTTTTGTAGCAGAAAACGTTCACAGTGAAAATTTGAAAATAAATGAAAACAGAGTAAGAGATTGAAAAGGGCATAAAAGGCTATTTCTTCTTTCCTCACTGTTGTTTAAATATACAGAATTCAAGTTGCTATCATGATATAACAAAAATAAAACACTTAATTTAAGGAAAACAGCATTGCAGATCAACTGGCCAATACCATATCCATTTATCAATAAATTAATATTATCTTTAAAATAATGTTTTTGTGGTTTTATTATTCTGAATCCTTAATTACATTTTGCTTTTCTTGAAACTTCTAGTTCTTATAGTTTATACTGTAAAAAATGTCAAGAATCTGTCACAATTTTTGCAGTTTAAACTAGAAAAAAAAAATTGCACATTAAGTGAAATTTAATAAAAGTTGCTTGATTTTAAAATATAAACACAAAAGGAAATATACTTACCACAGATTTTCAATGGTGCCTCCAATTCCAATAAAATTGGCTGACTAAGGAAAATTTCCCTTGACTTCAAACAAAGTCCACGAATTTCATTTTCTGTTAATTGTACGTTTTTACCAGGTCTTGAGCCACGAACTGTAAACATAGAAAAAAAAGAGATAAATTGAATGTTAACCTTTAAAAAAAAAGCGTCATAATATACTTTTGAACATTATAATAACCTGGTTACCATTTAATTTTTAAATTCAAATTTAATACAAAATAAAATCTTGCAAACATTCCAAGGAGCTTTAGCTGCAACAGAGCGATCGTCACGTGCACTTGCCCATGTCAAAAATGCTTAAAAGATAAACAGAAAGTAATAGTATATTCATTCTTGACTCATCACTACAAATCAGTTGTTATATGACATGTCATATCTTGGTACAGTCAAATCCAGTTATAACAAATTCCACTGTAACGAAATTTTCATTATAACGAAGTTTTTCTGCGGTCCCGGCAAAAATCCTATTCATTTAATGTTATTACGATCCCACTATAACGAAATCTTTATAACGAAGTTTTCACTGTAACGAAACAAATTTTTGGTCCCCACATTATAATTTCATTATAATGAAATTTTATTTGGAAGTTGCACATTAGTTAAGTGACAAATTGAATCTGTAAAAATCAGCAAATTAAAAATGGCCGCTCTTGTTAGTAAGACACGAAATTATTTTAGTAGAGGCCTATAAACAAAACGATTTGAAGATCATGTTTCTATTCAAAAAAATATTTTAAAGAAATACAGTATTGTTTTAAAACATCTTATTCATTACTATTTTCAATACTGTTCCTATACTGTATTGTTATCAATACTTTGTGGGAATTTAAATCAATAAACGGCAGTAAAACAATAGCATTCCGGTAGTCCCGTGTGAGAATGGCGCAAGGTTTTGTTAAAGCCGTAATTCTTCAAAAAAAAAAATAATAATTACTGTAATAAAATTCAATTATTTTAATACGTGCAATACAGTACTATAAAATTTGAACTAAATCTATGATATTTAATATTAAACAGAAGGAAAATCTTAAAGAACTGCATTAAAATGGAGCTATTTCAGTTGCGTGAAATGGAACTATTTTATTCGCGAAATGTTATGAAGGATGCAAACAAGACACTCAATGCAACGCTTGTATTGTAATTATGTTAAGCTAGTTTAAGTATCTGAAAACCAGAACCATTAAAAAACAAAATCTTTGTCATGTTCAATTTATTTACTGAAATTATGCACACAGATTACTATTTACAGTGGCAAAGACTTTAACAGCGAAAAGTACAACCTCCGTTTTTAATCATGATTTCTGGTAAGGATGAAGCATTATTGTTACACTACAGATCATTTCACAATCCTAACTGTACATTTAAAACACTAATATTGATTGATATTTGCCATAAATAAGGATAAAAGGGTAATTTTTTAACTAATGAATTTCCCCCACGAAATAATTCACTTTTGATTTTGGACATTTTTTTCGTACAATGCTTAGTTTCAGAGATATTCAGCTGTCTCAAGATAAATGCCTCACCCTGTATACAGCCCACTAACAAATTATGCATATCTAGCCAGTACTCCATGTAGATACCTTGGGAAATCGATGCCTACGAGAATTCAGGTAGTTCTACAGGCATAAAAGGGTGCAACACCAATAGATACAGTTCCTAATAAATTGGCCTTTTATTATGAAGATGAAACAACAGGATCTCCTTTTGATTATGATACAGAAGATGAAGACTCACGACAATAAGCTTGTGAAAGGGATACTTGAGAACTCAATGAATATGAACTGGCATACGAAGTATCGTAAACCGAGGCACGTTCTTGACGTCAATTTTATACAGGGTTGATACAGAAATGAGCCCCCCCCCCTCCTTTTTATTTTCGTAACTGAAGCAGACATGTCAATTTTGATGAATACTATCCCATGGTATACGTTTCATCATCCCAAATATGCAAATTAGAATACATTCAAATCGTATCTTAAAAACCGTAACAGATACACGAAAAATTCCAATTAAAGACTTGTTCAGCATGGAATTCCGAACAAAACAAAAAATTCCACAATCCAATGAATGGATCACCAACAATAACATGTTGAATTTATTAGTTACATCCCTATTCACTTCACAAAGACATTTGAATGTTCAACATGTAAATCAAGAAATTACCAAAAATAACCACAATAACGTTCACTTTCATGAGGATAAGCAAATAAAAGACAAAGGAAAAGCAATTGTGATTACCATATATTCTCGGCTATAGGTCGCTTACAAAATTTTTTTCTTCTTAAATTTAAATCAGATCATCATAACTGATAACGCTAATTACATCACTTAATGATCACAACAAACAAAATAAATGCCATCTTGAAACAAGTTTAATTACATATAAATATCAAAACTCTCATCCTCAATGTTACCAAAAAGTTCACTTACGACCACAAAAAAAGGTTGGGGGGGGGGGGGGTCAAGTAATAAGTCAAAAGTACTGTAAGTATTCTACTATAATGCAATCTCTTGTATAAGGCGATCCCATTTTCAGAAACCAAAAAACCAGTAAAAATTTTACCCACTTATATAATGCGATCTCCATTTTTTGATTTGTCGCTAACTTAGGAGAAATAAAATATGCAAGAATGTACAGAAAAAATATCTATTTTTTACAATTTGAAAAATGAATACCCTGGATGTATCTGATTCATAATCGCCTGATTCTTCAAAAAGTTCCTTAATACAGTACAGATGGTGGTTTATTATAAAAGTTTATAATAAAAAAAGTTTATAATAATAAAATGTTATTTAATTTTTAAGAAGATAAAAATGATACAGTTTTATGATTACGTGTTTTATCTAATGACAATGGTAGATTACGTGTCCTTTTATTGTACCGTAAATACTGTATTTACTGCCGGATCTGAAATACCGGCCCGCCTGCATTAAGTGCCTGGGGGTATATCAAATTTTTACAAATAAGCGCCGGACCTGCAATAATCGCCCGGGCACTTATTTTAGTTCATTGCGTGGATTTTTCTTCTCTTGCTGCTTCTTACGGGAATTTTTGCTCTTCCAATTTCCACTGCTGAACCAGAAATCAGATCCCAGCATGATTGTCTTCTAATTTCTTGCTTTTAATTTTGGATTCAGTCAAGCAACATAGCTGATGAAAAATGAAAACTTCACAGTTACCGTATTTACCCGAATACAAGTCGACCCTGAATTTAAGACGACCCCCTATTTTAAAGAGCCTTCCTAAGAATTTTTTTTAATTTACTTACCGGTACTATTCCATGCCATCCCTGTCTTCATCATCACCATCACCACTTGTGATGCTGCTTTCTTCATTTGGACCAGAGGGCATCTTCAGTTCCTCCCCCAAGCTGTAAGGAACCATCCCCCCAGGATGGCTATTGAGGGCTTTTTCAGTTTCCCACCTGGAGTAAGGGCATGATCTCCTTCAAGAAGCCAGTCATTATAGAGCTGCCGCAGATTATTCTTGAAGGGCTTGTTCACAACAACATCCATTACTTGGAGTTGTGAGGTCATGCCACCAGGAATTATAACAAGGTCTGAGTTGAGTTTTGAGATGAGGTCCTTTACTTCTTGAGTAATGTGTCCTCTAAATGAATCCAGCACTAACATGCCCCTCTCGTTAAGCAATGAGCCTGGTCTTCGATTCCAAACAATCTTCAACCAATCAGGAAATCTTCCCTTCTTAGGCCCGCTAAAATATTTGCGAGTTGAATTGGCATTCTTTAATTGATCTTTCATTTGACGCCACTTGCGAATGTTTGCCTCCGAGACTCCAATTTTTTCTTCCTGCCGCGGAGTTATTCGTGGCCTCTGCTTCATTTATAACCATTACTTTAAAGTTTGCATCGTAACTTCTGCGACAACCAGTTGTAAACTGCGAACGTGTGGAGCCACGTCTTTCGACTGAATCTGTAGTCGGATTCATTTATCATAGATCGCATAGATTGTTTAGAAAATTACTGATTTGCACTCTGTCCGGCGTAAGTTTAAGTTGCGCTGTAAAAAATAAAACAAGAAAAGGTATTCCTCCGCGGACTGATTGTATTAACTGTCGTTGAAAAATTGCTTTACACACTTCCGGTTCCTTCCAACTCTGCTTTTAAATTTCACGAAATTTGCAACTCATAACAATTCGCTGTACTTAGGCAATGATTTTTTGGAATTATCGTTTATAGAGAACTGTTTTTCACCTAAGCGTCGGGAGACAGAAGTTTTAAGACACAATCAGCCAATGACGCTGAACTGATACACGTGCTTGTGTTTAGATCCACACAACCTAAGCCGGACGGATTATGCTAATGTATTTACTGAAAGCGACTTGCGATTATGTTTAAATTAAAGTTGTTGTTGAGTCTACATTTTACAGTATTAGCTGTCGTGCATATTTTTTTCAGCTGCATATGCGGCCATTTTTACGTCGGCGAAGTTTTCTTTGGCAGGCGGCTCTGTACCATGCAACGTAAAAAAAAATTGACCTTGATCGGGAGTAACGGTAATCCTTAATCTGCGAATTTAAGACGACCCCTATTTTTTGACTTCTCATTTTTGGAAAAAAACCTCGTCTTGCATTCGGGTAAATACGGTATATCATCAATTTTAAACATGCTGCAGTACAGTATGCTGTAAAGCATTCTACAGAGGCTACAGGCAAACAGTTTAGCATTGATCCTAAATGCATTCGGGAATAGAAAACACAGCAGGATAACTTTAGAAAAGATGAAGGGCGAGAACTTTGTATAATAGATTCCATCACAGTTGGGCAGAATTTTATACGCTTGTTGGAACCTTAATTCAGTTGATGGGAAGCGCACTCTAGTGACTGTGAGAAAAACTAACGACCTGTATAATTGTCTAGCGCCTCCCATTAGAATCCCATTGTACAATCCCATTAGATTTTTCAGTGCCTCTATCAGATTATTGCTGCAGCATATTTGCATAAACCCTCATTTCCAGCAATGTAGTTACAATGAACCCTGATAAGCTTATTTTCATCATCAGTCTAAATTATAGAAACTCAAACTACTAATATAGAAGTTATTAATTAAAATAAAAGCGCCAACCAAGTTTGAAGCTGAAAAATGAATGTTCATTTCAGATTTCAATGCTTATCACGATTACAGTATCTTGTTAACATACAGGGTGTTTCAAAGATACGTTTACTAACTTTGGGGACAGTTTCCTTACACCAAAACAAGAAAAAAAAAAGTTCATATGAACATAGGTCCGAACTTGAAAGCTAACTGAACAGAAATAAAAATGCCACCACCAAGATCAACATGAATAAGAGAAGTCTGTATATATTGAATTTATTGAACGAACACGTTAATTGTACACTTTTTCTTGGCATGATTACACTCGTACTTGTAGTGTAAATATGTGCATTATGCTTGTGTTTACAGGCTGTTAATTATGAAAATCGTCACTAGAGGACCGCTACCGCAGCGCACCTAATGGGTTTCTACAAGCGTATAAGCGCCGGACCTGTAATACCGGCCCACCTGCATTAAGGGTCTGGGGGGTCTGCTGAAGTTTTGCAAATAAGCGCCCGGGCGCTTAGTACAGTATTTACGCTATTAAAGTACACATTATGTAATTTTCACTGCTTCTCAAATCATAAAAAGTGGAAAGCATCACGAGTTCATTACAGAAAAGTGAAAAAAAAGTGGATAATGTTGTATTGCAGGGAAGAGGGAGAATGGCTTATTGTATGGTCTGTGAAGACACTTCCTAAAAAAAAAGCCTGTGCACTGAAAATTTATACATTGTTACATGATCATAGGAACTCATAATTAAGGGCTTATTATTGATAGAAATGATTAACAATGCCTTTTTATGATGTAACAATGTATGAATTTTCAGTACACAGGCTTTCCTTTTAGATGGTGTTGTCTCTGACGGCTGTGTTTATTAATTTATGTAAGCAGTGTTTATATCACCATCGAAATTAGTTTTCTCCGTATTATTCAGTGATATTTTCAAATATCCAAAGATAAATAATTTTCTATAGGTGTTACTGTTAACAATAATAAATAAATATTAATTTAATATAATTTAAGTGGAATATAATAACATCATGTTCGTTATTCGATCAAACATGACAAAAGCTGGTAACGAAACAAACTATATCAACATCGATAGGCAGCCCATCGACAGGTATTTTTGCCTAGGCTCGAGTAAAAGTCGCACCCCAGTTTATCACTCAAAATTGGGTACAAAATTTTGCAACTTATACTCGAGAATATACGGTAACTTTGGAGTAAAATTATTTATGCACTGTGGCTGTTTGTAAATTACAACTAATTGTGATTGTTGGTGATCCATACATCGGATTTTGTAATTTTTTTTTGTTCGGAATTCCATGCTGAACAAGTCTCAATTGGATTTTTTCGTGTATCTGTTACAGTTTTTAAGATAGGATTTAAATGTCAAGGTTCGCGCTTACTCACAATTTACGCGTCAAATGGGCATTTTTGCTAAAAATTAACTCGTGATTTTTTGACCAGCGAATCAAAATTGACTTGTAATGGGCCATATCTTTCTCACCACATTTTAATCTCACTTGCATTTGTCACATGCGGTCTTGTTTAAATTTCTAATTAACTATAGCAGTAACTAAAGAGATTGTGGATGCATGCAAAACTATGGAACTTAAAAAGAATCTAAATTTTGACTCGCATCTTCTGAAATTTGATTCGCAGTTTCCAGGCTTGGGAGTCAAAGTGATTCATACATATTTTGTTCTAGCGCGAACCCTGAATGTGTCCTAATTTGCATATTTGGTATGATGAAAAGTGCACTATGGGATAGGTCACCCACAACTTCCTATTCATTGGATTCATCAAAATATACATATCTGCTTCGGTTAAGAAAAAAAAAGGGAGGGGGGCTCATTTTTGTATCCACCATGTATAGAAAATACTTCTGAAGGATAAGCAATTAGTAAACGGAACTTGGCACTCCAAACAAGAATTTTATTATTAGCAAGTACAGTAGAAGTGGGTGACATCTGGCAGCGACAACACAAAATACGCACGTCAGCCAAGAAAGGTATAAGTAACGCTTAAGAGTGGGTGAATGATAAGTGTTAAACATTTAGGCCTATTAAGCATGGCGACTGGTTCCTAGCAACCTTGAGACATAACTAGAACAGTTATCTTTTACGCCCGTGGTTTCGGCAACCCACCAGTTGTCGAAGGCCAAAATCAAGAGCAACACATTCGGCAACTGGGAATGTGGTGATTTGTTCCTATTGACATCTACGCACTGTGTGAGCAACAATCCTTCCCAGTCGTGTTTTTTGTTTACATATGCGAAATAAACATTCGCAGCCGCCCAAGAGCATTACGAATAGTGTGGATTCACAAGGCCCCACGTTTCTGAAGTCCCAAGCTTCGATTTATCACGATCAAGTATTTATGAAAATACACCCCGCAATAGCATTTTGTATTATGAACCAGGCCCCGAAATTTGATTGTACAAGATACCTTGCTTTTTTTGGGGGGCCACGTCTTTATCCATTTTCATTTCAATTAATTGTCATGTTTTTGCAAGTCCTCAAAAAAATTTGGAACATGCCTTTATTTCCACTTTGCTAGAAAATACAAGGTGTCTGTAAAGTCTCTCTGCAAAGGAAAATGACGATTCCCATCGGAAGTCAATCTGATGAGTAGACACTTTCAACGTCTCTTGTAAACTTGTGCATACCCTCACCGCTTAATATAGTTCATTCCTAACATAAATCAATTGCTGTATTTTCCTGTTTATTGGATTATTGCTTGCTTTTCACTGCAGAGAGACTTTACGGACACCCTGTAGAACAAGTACTTATAAAATATTAAATTCTGACACCTTTTCTATAGAAATGAAACTGGACGATTTATAGGCATGATTAATATTTAAAATAGTCACATTTTGCTCAAAGCTAGGAAGGGAAGGAAGAAAAAATTAATAAATAAAAATAGACCTCGTCTAGTCCTGATGTTACTTTCATGCAATCACTTGATACAAGAGTACATAAAGATACTAGACTGGAAATTACATTTTGCACTTTTTACAAATGTACTTTCAATAATGAAATCTTTATTTCAAAGCATCTGCAATAAAATTTTTTACTGGTTTCTTGCATCGAATATGCAAACTTCTATATCCAGAAGAGGAGGATCAGTGTATACAACATCAAAGTAAAAGAGGGCCAACTTAATCCTCAATTGAATAGTCTTTTCACTACTGATGCCAAGAATATTCTAGTTACATAATTTCAAGTCTTTTTACCAATTTAATTCAATCACATATGAAAAAAAATGAGGAGCCAAGAAAGATTTGATTGGGAAAATTTATTTTTAATCACTTGAAGGTTATACCAAGCACTGCATTAATGCCAAAATGGGGAAGTAAATTTTTCTTGGAAGTAATTATCATTCATTGATCACAGAAAAAATAATTTGCTCTTCAATGAAGGGTACTTTAAAAATTCCATCTAACATAATTGATCAAACCTCCTTTTCAAAAAAGAATCCTTAATTATTGAGGAATTTTTAAAAAGATGCAAATAAATATCAAACCAATTCAATTAAATGTCTTTAATAAAAATTTATAAGCCACCCTTTAATAATTTCAGGAATTTTTACATTAAGTCATCAAAATCATGAAGTCTGAATAATAATAAAAACTATTAATCAATTTTGTTCAATGTTACAAATACATATTTTTTTAATAGATTCAGTATCCACGTGTATTAATAACGTATGTATGTAAAGGAGGTCAAAAAATATTCTAAAAACACTACAGTGGAAATTGTACCTTCACAAAATTTTTCATGAAGTTGAAATGTTAAAAAAAAAAAAAATAAAATTAAAAAAAAAAAAAAAACCCAGGCATTTATCAATGTAATTAATGTCAATTCAATACTGTTTTTAATAGTTACTTGTCAAGAGTATGTGTATATATTGCTGTGGATAGGAGAAAAGGCTTAAAATTTTCCCAACTGCATTATCAGTTTATCACGAGACAGTCGGTACCAATATAAAGCAAGAACACATGTCTACTACAAGTGATTTGACCGTCACCACGGAGAAATCAAAGGATCTGAGCGCGGAATGATAGTTGGTACCCGGCGACAATTTCCAAAACCGAACGAACGTCTTCTAGGCTTTTTCCAACAAACGTTTCACGAGTTCACCAGGACTGGTTAAAAACAAAAAAACAACCAGCCAGAGACAAGCCTGTGACCGCAAACGACTCATCGATCCAAGGGGTGATCGTAGTATGCGAATGCTTGTTCGTGCGAACAGAAACGTGACAACTCTTCAACTAACCGTAGAGTACAACACTGGACCGCAGAATAACATCTCTGAACGCACTACATGCCGTACATTGGCAAGGATGGGCTACAACAGCCGACGGCCAGTCCGGGTACCTTTGATCTCCATCCAAAACTAAGAAAAACGTCTCCAGAGAAAATGCATTCACACCAGAGAATTACAGGTAAAAAGAAATCATTTTTTAAAATGCAAGGGGAAAATGTAAGCGTACTTTGGTTCTTGCTTCACAAATTTTAAAACACGCAGCCACACCTTCCTGCGTGTTATATCTGTCGGTAAATGATGACGGGATATGGCAGTGCTTTGTTTTTTTTTTGTTTTTTGTTTTTTTATTTTTACATTGTGGCATGTTACAGTATCTGTTGGAAATACAATTAATTTCTTCGTTCTTCCAAAATTCGCACCTACAGAACTTCGTTCTTCATCCATCTTATGTTGCACAAATAATTCACAGACTGCTTTTTGAAATCAATTGTTTAAATTTCTTTCGTTTCTGAACGGTACACAAAATAAATAAATAATAAAATAGCACTCCCAGTCTATGTTTACACCATTTAATCTCAGGTGCACAAAAAAATAAATTTGCAAAAAAAATACAACTTCCCTTACATCAACGATTATGCCAGCTTACACACAGGTTCCTGGTTTGGACCAAAGCTCATTTTTCTTGGTATAACGTAAGGATTTTTCGGTCCTGACAATAAATTTTAAGGTATATTTTAGCTCTTTATTACGATATTTGGATCCCTCACTTAGCATGACCCGACAGCCAACAAACAAGATTAAAGCAAATAGCCAAAGAGCAAGTTTTTGTGTCATAATCTCTGCCCAATTGGCTACAGCTGGTAGCATTAGGCTTATTATATCAGCAAAATTACTAAAAGTTATCGAGAACGTTATCATGCCAAACTACCTATAATGCACTGTACAGCAATGATGGCAGCCTGCTGATGAGTTAAATGTGCGATCATGTGAAAAATTTACTTTCTACGAGAATCTAAAGAATTTTTTATATTAAAACTTTTATACAGTAGAACCTCGTTTTTACGAATCTCAGGGGACCAATAACATTTATTCGTAAAAAAACAAACCAAAAAAAAAAACAAGTAAATAGGTACTGAATTTTTATATGCAGTATTTTTTAATACAAATAGGCTTATACACTGATTAAGTATTCGAGTTTTGAAAATATATTCAAGAATTGTTGTCTGATGCATATTTGAAGTTATATCATTATTTAAGTAGTTTGAAAATTCAAAAATTGTCAAAAATATCGTCTGGTACTTTTTTAGTTGCATACAGATGGTCTTTTAGAGTTTCTAAGGAGCTTTTAATTTGTGAGGATGTTGCTTTGACTGTCGTATTTTCCAATTCCTCGTCATTGTCATCTTCATGTTCTTCTTTGATAAGATCGCAAATTTTGTTATCTTTTAACATCGGAGAAGTTAAAACATCCACATCAATATTAACAAACTCGAAGAATTGAGATTGAAAATTCAACTTGCTTTTCGGGATTTCCCACTCTTCAAAACCTTTAAATTCCCACATCAGCATCTTCAGGTGGGTGTTTGCATTACTTATGGCACCCTCTGTTGGCGACGGTGGAAACTAGTCCAGTTAATCATCGATCACGACGGTGACAACATAAGCCAAATTGACAAAATCCAACCAGGCCGCTCACGCAAAAAATTTTCACTTTTTTAGTAAAATTTTTTACTACCAATTACAACGTCTAACTTCGTAAAATCAGAATTTCATTGTAAAAACACTTCGTAAAATTTAAAATTTATTATATGGAAATTAACAGGAGGGGGTCGGGATTTCAGAATTACTTCTTAAGATCCAGAATTTCGTAAAATGTGAGTTCGTAAAAACGAGGTTCTACTGTATTTGTTCAGATTTATGAATTTATTTTATTGAAAGTTTCACCCAAAAATATTTTTGCGAAATGTTAATTTCACCGAGGCCGACAAAAAGAAAAACAACTCTCGTTGGCCTTAATATACATGCTAATGTGATAAGTTTTATCAGTATTTTTTCGTAAAATACTTATTACAAAATTATTTTCATTCCGTGCTTTCAAATTTTAATTAATTCAGAAAAAATAATCGTGATCAAAAAAAACTTTCAACAATGGCAACCTGCTTGACTTTAGATAGGCAACAAATGTCAAATATAGAAAGAAAAAAAAAAAAAAGTTTAATGTTAAGAGCACTCAAATTAAAATAAAGTACTACATTTTTATATATAAATAATTAAAGAAATAATGCAATTTTTAACAATTTATACACCAAAATTATGCAAATTAAAACACCACCTCCATGCAACGTAATATCAATATAGCGAAATAATTTTGCTGGTCCCTTGAACTTCGTTATACGGAGGTTCTACTGTAGATATACAATAGTTGTGAATTTAATGTATTAAATGCAGCTACAGATTCTTGCACCCATGACCATTTGACAGCTGACACTTCTAACTTCTATCAAGGAAAAAGGTGTATAGGTCAACACTTATTCTTCTGTAACATTGTGGAAATGGAGAGTCAATGCGAATATTTTTGGTTATGTAGCGTTTTTCCAATTGGCATATCAGGTTTTGGGGGCATGTAATATTATCTTAATGTGATGATCACTTTTCACTGAACCAGGTTCCATTGACAATACATTTCTTATCATGACTGGCAAGATAATCAAGATCAAGAATTGTAATATGAAGGATAAAGAAAACCACTTGAAAGGATAGCACATGGCTGCTTTGTGATTTTATCCTTATCAGTTGGTCTTGTCTTCCCCTCCAACAAAAAGGAATTTTTTTATAGAATATTCAATGTGCTTGTTCTGATTTGACTAATTATGCCTATGCCCAGTAGTAAATCTTATAAGTAAAATGTCAACTTGTCCACTGTCAAAAAATTTGAACTACATCTCCTTGTCAAATCACTTGAAATGTAATCATTCCTCATCTAATTTAAATCACCTTTAAAATGAACTTCATGAACAGTTATGATGGATTATACGTCTTCACCTAAAAAATATATGTTATACATGAGGTGTCGATGTCTGTATCTGTGGGTTTGATTTTAGGCTTCATATGCATTTCCTAATTTAAATAGCCCTTTGAAATATTGCATTTCTTTCTAAAATAGGCAGTGGCTCTAAAACCAAAATAATAAAAAATAAAAAAAATAAAAAAAAAAAAATAAAAAATCGAAAATTTTAGGAGTGTGACCTAAAGAAAAAATTTTAATTTTGAATTAACGAATCATTGTCGGTAATTGTGAATATAACAAAATGATCGAACTATTCGTTTTAGCATCTCATAGTATCTTAAATAGTAATTTAAGCTTTAATTTTATTATTTATAAACCATCTTCATTATTTTTATACATTTAATGAAACTTATATAAGTTTTTTAATGAAATATGTAAATAATTATAGTAATCTCATTTTAAGGAACGAATGTAACTCCTTATTTCTTCAGAAGGGGAGAACTAATGACCAATAGCAACGGAGCATTATAAGATATCAGCACATCTTGGAGTAGAGTAAGCTCTGTCTGGGTTGGTGAATCAATGCCAATAGCTTTAACCACGTGAATTTCACAATAATTTATAAATGAAAATATAAGTGACTGGTTAATTATTGTTCTGAAGGGATTAGAATATTAATTTCACTATTAGAATTTGAGTGAACAAAGACTGGTAATCGAAAGTCATGAACTCAAATCCCCCATATTTTTATTAGATGATTTTTGCCTATTAAAATGGATTATTTTCCATTATTTTCCATCTGTTATCTACCTTTCAAAAAATACAAGTACAACAGAATTTTCCTATAAAAAGACAGGAAACAAATATAAAAGAACATAGGTATAGTAAAATCCACTTAATACGAAACCCAAGGCGTAACAATGGAGTCTCTTACGGCTAAATGCACTCTAATTATTTCGTTTTCAGTTTATTTTTGAAAGAAAAAAATTTTGCAATTTCTTATTTTGCAAGCAGCAATAGTAGCTTTAGATTAGTAACACATTCCAATTTGGTGTGAATCTGTAAGGTACAGGTTCTTGTGGTTTCCTTTAAGTTGCATGTCAAAATTTAGTGGCAAATTTTGTGAATTGCGTTTAACATCAGGCCTTGAATAGAAAGAAGCATGTCTCGATTAATAGCCAGGGGGGTCGAGACCATCTTTACAAATAGAACCCGGGCCTCAATGCTTTTATGATATGAAATAAATTTTCTATATTCTATAAATGAAATAAAAGCCGGCTCGGTGGCAGAGAGCATTAAGGCGCAGGTCTTTCCACTCTCAAAACCAGCGAGTCACAGGTTCGAATTCCGCAAGGGCGTGGGTGTTTGTGTTTGTCCCCCTTTTCATTATCATCCTTTCATCATTTTCATCCATACTCTGGAACTAACAATTCCAGTTTCAAATTTGGATCAGATATATATACAGATTCCCCCTTTCAAATTTCAATTAACATAAAAACATGATAGATGATGGTTCACATGGTTCTTAGGTGGCCAAAATCGGAAAAATAAAAAAAAAAAAAAAAATAGAAATTAAGAAAAATAAATTTTATACATGAAATAGAATTACTAGATTTCAAAAAATGTACAACATTATGCATTACACAACTACATAAAAAATAAGATTTCAGACAATGTCATCGATGTCTTCATTTCAATGCGGACTTGTTACCCTCATTACAGGAATGTTGATCCCCATAAGAATGCAAATATTTTCCCACATTTATGAATTAAGTAAATCTCGTTAAAACCTCATTATGTGAAAAATCAGTAAAGACTTACCGAATATACCTGAGGTATAGCCACGAAATTTATGACCAAAGAATGGACCTGAAAATCGAATGCAGCTATCCAATGGGGCAATAAAATTTTCAAATGCAAAAACTCGAACATTATTCGTAGTAAGCAATTTTTCTTGTTCCTGATTGGCATGCTGCAATTAAATATCAAGTGTCCTCCTTTATGCTATTTACAAGGGCGTTTTGAAAAGTAATGCCTCCATGGCTGTAACTTTTTTATTTGTTAACCGATTTTCAAAATTCTTTTTGTATCTTATACTCACATTTGTCCTCTATGTAATGCACTATTCACTTTTCGACATAGTTCCCATCCCTTTCCACGCATTGCGCCAACGCGTGACTAGTTGGGTGAACCGTCGGAGAGGAATTCCGGAGTTGTCGTCAAAATTTTGAGTGAAGTGCATTATATAGCGGACAAATGTGAGTATAAGATACAAAAAGAATTTTGAAAATCCGTAACAAATAAAAAAGTTACAGCCATAGAGGCATTACTTTTCAAAACTCCCTCGTATATTATAGTGCCCGGCACGAAAGAAAAAGGAAACTGGTGTTTGCGTAAATGAAAACAAATCTCGTTCAACTGCTCAAACACAGAAATTAAACAGGGAATCCACTTACTTATTACTTATTACTGATGCCACTTTCTGTAAACACAGTTTCTTGTTCATTTCCGTTTGGTTGAACGAGGTTTTTTCATTTACGCATGCGCCAGTTTCCTTTTTCTTTCGTGCCGGGCACTATAATCATAAGATAATCTACCAATAGACAACGAGAATACACACTTGGCGACTAATTAAAATACTATTCAATACCAAGTATTCCACCATGCAATAATAATGAGTAACATTATTACAGGGGCATAGCCGGCGAGGGGGGGGGGCTTAAAGGCCTGCAAGTACAAAGTTGCGACAAAGGTATAGTGTGATATGGTTGTTTCCTTTTATTTTGGTTGACCAAACCTTGTTTACTCTGTACCATACAAACAGGGGATGTCATGGGTAAATATGGAGGTTAGAACGTTAGTCTGATAGTACAGGACGTTGACTCAATTCTGTGTAAAGTTAACTTGCCATTGTAGTTGTAGAAATAAACTTTATTCATTCTTAGCACCGAAAAATTTCCATACATATCAACGTTAGTGCATTCGTATAAAAGGTAGGAAATTGTTTTATTAAGTTTGATTTCATTTTGTGTGTTTAAACTGCATATTTAATTATGTCTGGTAACCGTATTTTAAACTGCAACACAGATACGAAAATGAGTAAATAAAGGTTATTTACAGCTGCATTTAAACTGAAAGCAGTGGAATATTGCTGAATCTATGAGCAACAGAACAGCAGGCAGACAGTTTTCTGTAGATGAAAAATCAAACTGATATTGGCAGGAGAAAAAAGAAAAACTATAAGAGGTTAATAAATCGAAAAAGGCATTTGGTAATAGAGTGGCAACATTTCCCAAATTAGAAAACGATCTGAATGAAGGGATATTAGTGTTGCATCTTGTCATGGGCACGGTGATTAGGCTTCGGGAAAAACAAATGACGAAAGACAAATTGTATGAAAAAGAGGGAATTGATTCGTTCAAGGCAACTTCAGAATGGTGCACCTGATTAATGCAGCTGTATGGGCTATGTTTAAGACAGCGAACGAAAATCTGCCAGAAACTTCCAGATGATCTCAATGAAAAAGTCGTAAATTTTCATCGATACGTCATCAATCAGTGGAAAATTTGAAGTTTCGATTTATCGAATAACGGCAACATGGATGAAACTCTCATGACTTTTGACATGGCGTCCAATTGAACCGTTTCCAGCATTGGAGTTAACAACCTAATATGGAAAATGTTGTTCAATGGATAAAGGAGGCCTGGAATGACATTCTGTCAGAAATGGTAAAGAAATCATTTTTGAAATTGGGAATTAGTAATGCTCTTGATGGAACTAAAGATGAGGCCTTGTATGAGGATGATGACGATGATTCCGCTGTTGACGTGATTGAGGAATTTGACAATGTTTATGCTGAAAATGTTGCAGAGTTCCATCGAATATTTGAAAAACCAGATGATGAAGATTCAGAATTAGAAGACTTCGTATAAGATATTATAATTAATTCAATAAACTTATTCTCTTTACATATTTTTAATTGATTATTTTTGAACTAATAGTAAGGAGAGAAGTGTAAATTTTGACCCGTAGCTATACATTGGGTCAATCAATTTTCTCGATTTTGGGGTTTAAAAAATGGGGTGTGGCTATACAACGTGCATGACTATACATCGCATATGCAGGGTGGACCAAAAAAAGCTCACCACCGAAAATTTCTAAGTCCAATAGAAACGGGTCTACAAAGGAGTGAGCAATTCTAGAAGGAAGAACGCTACCATTAATTAAGGCAGGCGTTAATGTTAAAAGGAACGAGCCGATTTCTAGAGGAGGTGAACATACTCTTAAATAATACACAAATTTGCACGTTTTAGATCATTGTCTCTTTATTGAATATCTATTACTAATCGCTTCTTGCCAGAACTCTCGGTACCCTTCATTGATGCCGCTAGGCAAAATCAGCGTGGCGCAGCGCCATGCTGCTCCTTGCCCCTCGATCCAACCACGCAGCCCCTCGGCGCTGCACAAACGCAAGAAACTGAATCCAATAAATGACAATATTGTGTGGCTTAAGTGTTCATTGGAGCTTGTCATTGTGGCGTGAGTGATTTAAAGCCTCTAAACATTTTAATTAAACTAATAAGTACATTCATTTAAAATATTAACTAACTACATCAGTTTAGTTGGTAGCCGTGACGAGCTGTTCATCGAGTTACTTGTTGTGCTTTTTTTATCCTCCATCCTCCATACAGACGAGCCTTTTGTATTTGTGTGTGGTGGTTTCCTGTGGTCGCTTTACTGTCGAAACAAACCGCTTCGTCCACGAGAAGTATTCCTCAATAAGCTTTCAAGTTTAAATTAGCATTAATAAAATGTTGAGGGATAATACAGATCAACTGTATAAGGTATAAAGTTTAAAATCTTAATCCAATTATTATCCTGCAAAAATAGTGCATAAATTGTTGAAAAATATACTTTAAGACCTATTGAGGACTGTACCATCAGATGACGTCTTTTTCTGGCATCAGAAAGTAAGGAAGAGATTAGCCTAGAAGAAATTAGAAAGCCTTAACGTGCCCTTATCGCATGCAGATTCCGAAGTTAGCATTATACCTTAAAAATACGAGGGTTGAGGCATAAGTCATAGCAACTGGTTTTTTGTTTTTTTTTTGTGAGAATTCGACCGTGAGTGGAAAATGTGAAATATATAGATGAAAGGACAAGGGATGGAGGAAAGGTATGGACATTTAACAACACGGAAATATTTTGCTCTTCATGTTTATTAAGGTAGTTGATATAACGTTACAACTTTCATGTTCCAGAATCATTACAGCACACATATCCATTCTAAAGGGCCTCAAAGTAATCCCCTGAACGTTCACAGTCCGCTGCCAACGATATGACAGGCACCCATATCATCTGCTTCACCATTTCTCTCACCATGTGGAAATCTGGTCATCTCCTGTTGCACAATACGTGTATTTGCAATGTCCATTCGTGTCCAAAGCTGTCTACCATGTAATGGTTCCTTACTGTCTGTATAAGGTCAAAATCACATAGAGGAAAGTCCGGATAGTATAGTGGGTGCTCCAATTCTTACAAAAGCCAGCGGAAACCGGCTATATTGATATACGAGCGTTCGTTGTTCAACTCTGGTTACATCCATCCTGCATGGCGGTTGACTAAGAACTGATTTAACTTTGTTCTCAATGCAACAAAAGGAAATCACAGAGCCATCTGGTGTTGTGGAAATATACTATGAATGAACGGTTTCCTCGAGACATATGACATTTTGTGATACCATCCCTTAGCTATGAGAAAAAAAATAGTTGCCATGACTTATGCCCCAACCCTCGTATAAATGTAGGTCAGTGAAATGCATGTACTTTTATTAACTTTAAAGTAAGAATTTAGCTGCATTCAGTGCCCCATTGCCTTCGTGTGTGCCATGCTGCCCTTTGTTTCTGTAGCCATCACTGATAATAGAGCAATACTGATTTGATAAATTAAAAATGTATGTAACAACCCAGAGCAAATCCAGGGCAGTCCTCTAACAGGCTTAAGCACCAAGTAGATCTACTAAATAAAAGACAAAAAATATAAAAGCAAACAATGGCATGTGGAAAACCAGAGTGATCATCAATTTTAGCTTAGTTAAAATCCAAACAGTTAACATGTCAATTTCATTATAGTCTGTGCAATAAAAGAAAAACTGGTATGGTGGCAGAATCTGGCATTAGCCAATCAAAAGCCCGGCTAAGCGCTCAGCTAGGCTTCTGATTGGCTAATAGCACATACTGGCACCACACCAGTTTTTTCTTTTATTGCACAGACTTTAAATGAAATTAAAAAGTAACCATATAAGAGATGCAGATGTTAAATCAGAAAGCAGTGATGGCTATAGGGCAGAATGGTGCGCTTGAAGGCAATGGGGCACTGAATGTCTGAAAGGGGCCCTGAATGCAGTTAAATTCTTACTTCAAAATACATGCATTTCAGTGCCCTATATTTATATTTTTAAGGCATGAAGGCAAAATGCTAACTTCAGAATCTGTATGCGATTAGGGACACGTTAGGTCTCTAAGGCTTCCTAATTTCTTCTAGGCTAATCTCTTCCTTACTTTTTGATGCCATGAAAAGACGTCATATGGTGGTAGAGTCCTCAATAGTTTTAAAGCATACATATTCCATTTTTCAACAATTTATGCACTATTTTTGCATGATAAAATTACGAATAATGATTGCATTAAGATTTTTAAAATGTATACCTTATTCAGTTGATCTGTATTATCCCTCAACATTTTATTAATGCTAATTTAAACGTTAAAGCTTACTGAGGAATACTTCTCGCGAATGAAGTGGTTTGTTTTGACAGTAAACCACAGGAAACCACCGCCCACCGACTTGTAAGCGCGGAAGATAAAAAAAAGCACAAGGAGTAATGCGATGAACTCGTTACGGTTACTAACTAAACTGATGCAGTTAGTTAATGTGTTTAATGAATGTACGTACTTAGTCAGTTGTTTAATTAAAATGCTTAGCTTTAAATCACTCACGCCACAATGATAAGCTTCCATGAAAACTTAAAGGGCAAGTGACATCAAAATTTTCGATTCTATAAGATTAAGTAAATAATTACATAATGCATAATTTAATTTCAAAAACTTTTATTATTTATTTAATAAAATGAACAAATATTCGCTATATACTGAACATCGCGAAAAAAAATCCTTTAAGATAGGGGGGAGTCGATGATGTCATATGAGCGAAAGGAGTTTCCAGTCCTGCAGTCATTACCACTAAAGCTTCATTCATTCAACGGAGGTCAATCTGAGATCAACTCGAAAAAAGTTCTCGAGAAAAATGTTTCAGCCTTGCAATCCCTTTCTTATCAACTAAATAGCTTCCCAAAACGGAGTAACATGGAATTCTGTGCGAGCGCACACAATGTCAACGGCAACTCAATTGGTGCTCACTCGAACAGAATCAATAGGATATAGAAGGGCAGGGGGGGGGGGGGGGAGTGCGCTGGTGATGAAATAAAAAATTATCACCTGTTAAAACTTCCTATATATATATATTTCAAAATTTTTTAGTGCACAAGTAAACTTTTGGGGGCAGCAGTCCTATGGAGACAGAGTCTATGCGTATATTGAAAAAATATTGGATTTTTGAAATTCTAATTTCAGATTCTTAAAGACCATTAAAAAGTAGAATAGAATGTCCATAAGACCCACTCTCTATCTCTTTGTCTTCATCGATAAAATTTGATTCAAAAGTTTAAAAGTTCCACACTTTCAGGGCCTCTATCTCCTAAACGATTGGATCAATTGAAAAAAACACCAAGAATAAAACATTTCTCGAATATTGTGTACAATCTGAATATACCATTAAAAATAGGGGTTCCTATTTAAGATTTCAAAGCTACCCCCTCCCTCCAGCCCTCCTTACAAGCTACCCCCTCCCTCCAGCCCCCCTTCAAAGCTACCCCCTCCCTCCAGCCCCCCGCGAAATAATTCACTTTTGATTTTGGACATTTTTTCATACAATGCTTAGTTTCTGAGATATTCAGTTGTCTCGAGATAAATGCCTCACCCTGTAGTATATATATTTTTGCCGTGTAGTTCTGCAGTGTTATTTTTTCTGGGAATTTTTTCAAATTAATTTTGCTGTAAACATCTTTTTTTAAAATCTCTCATAAAAATGTTAATTTACATAGAGCTGTTTATTAGTGAAATCGAAAAACGACCGGCTCCTTATTGATTTTAAGTTAAAAGAATACTCAGAGAAAAATTCTAGACAAATTATGAAGAGAAATATGCAAAACGTTTATTCAGGAATTGGAATAAGATAGGCTATATATAATTTTTTATGTTTTATATTTTTTACAGGAAATTCGTTTCACGCATCCCCCCCCCCCCCCCCCCTAAATGATGTAGGCATGTGGTAAGGAAAAAGTATAGAAGTCTCATTGAGGTTATATATATCAGTTCGTTAGAAGGGGGAGTCTGGTGGGCGCAGCCTCTCAGTCTTTAAAAAATAAATTCACTTTCTTTGGTCGCATGATCAGTCATCACACGATGTGCAGAAGTGAACATTAACCAATATCTATAATTAGATATATTTATGGGCACCGGTTAATCCTGATCGTAAGAGATATTGACATGGGTGTGAGAAACATATACAGATGAAGAGCGAAATCATTACACCAAGTAAATACATAAAAGAATGTTATAAACACATTATTAATATATAAACTGACGAGTCTAATTGTTAATGAATCAATAATAAGGCATGTTAACAAATCAATCGACAATTGATTAAATATGTAAATATGAATTGATTTAACGATATTTATGTGTTCCTTATTAACAGACGTCAAAAAAGTTAGTTATCAATTCGACTCGTATGTATGTAATATTGTTGGAATTGCACAATATTCATATATGTTAGTCTATGCAGGCTTCTAAATAGGTGTGCCAAATTTCATAAGTATATGTATGTATGTTTGTCCACCTATTTCTCCAAAACTAGAAATCGAATTGCAATAATTTTTCTACTGGATTAAGTATCTTTCAACTTAGGGAACAGTCCAAGTTTCATCAAAATCGGTTCAGCAGTTTTCAAGATCTGGACTGTTAAGTTTGTACCAATCACTGGAAAAACACGTCGTCGGTTTTTTTATTCTTTAAATGTATTCTGCTTGTATATAATTGTCACACTTTGGGAAAGATATAAAATATAAACAAAAGTAAAAAATGAGAAACAAGATGAGAGGCCAAGGCCACAGTTCATGTATAAATTGCTCACTTTTTAAATCTTGTAACTTTTACTTGAACATTTGAAACCGACACAAATATTAATCAAATAATGAAAAATAAACTAAAATTCAAGTTTGTTGCAAATTTGAACCTGAATAACGCTAGTGCAACAAGGAACATTTCAATATAAGTACATCTCTTTTTTTTATTTGGATTTTCCAAAATTAAGGACAGAAAATGATCAAAAAAGAAAAATGATGACGAGTTATTCTATGTTAGATAGCCAAGACGATTCTCCAGTGTGACGTAATGCGTGCATGGCCCTAGCAGTGAATTGAGGCGAAGCTCAAAACGAAATGAGTTTTGGAAACTGATGTTTGAAAAATTATATTTAAAAAACTACTTCAGTTATAAAAATTTTACAAGTCGAATTAGAGTTAGTTGATGGTCCTTCATGTTATAAAATAATAAAATTGAAAGGCGCTGCACCATGCTGATTTTGCCTAGCAGCATCACTGGAAAGTGAAACTGAAGAGGCTTAGAGTTGCCAGTAGGCTGATGAAGGACTTTAATTTTATTTCACAAGAGAATATAATTTTCTTTCTAGTCTTGCGGATATAAAGTTCTTGCAAGTAAATCAGATCCCAATTCCAAATCCAAGGGACGTGACCTGTGTAGATACCCTCGCCTGCTCCTACCAAGACGGAAGCACAAGGGAGGCCAGTTTCACAGCAAGCCTAGCCAAAAGCAAGAAAACGTCGAAGTACGCTGACCTGCTAAACAACTTTCGTTTTGCACCCATCGGCTTCGATACTTTCGATCCCTGGGGCTCTTATGCCCTCTCCTTCCTAAGAGACCTCGGTTCCAGACTTTCTGCCGCTACAGGATCAATAGATTCATGCAGTTTCTCCACCAAAAAATCTCCCCGGAGACTCAGAGAGGCAACGCAACTTGCATCATTGCTTCTTTGCCCTGGGCTACTCCCTTCAATGAAATTTTATTCATTTAACCCTGTTTTGTTGACATGACCACTATCTCCAGTAAACAGGTGCTCTGTTGTGAATTCCATCCAACTGCACCAAGTGGGATTTACGTTACTGCCACATCTGGGGATAAATTGTGCTACGCCTTTGCCTAAGAAGAAAGTTGTACATTTGTCTGTTTATCTCTTATAATTTAGCATGTTAATTTTAAAATTAATCTCTATTATTTACCTAATCAGTGATGGCTACAGAAACAAAAGACAGCATGGCACGCTCAAAGGCAATGGGGCACTGAATGTCTGAAAGGGGCACTGAATGCAGCTAAATTCTTACTTTAAAGTTAATATAAACACATGTATTTCAGAGACCTATATTTATATTTTTAAGGCTAACTTAGGAATATGTACGTGATTAGGGCACGTTAAGGCTTTCTAATTTCTTCTAGGCTAATCTCTTCCTTACTTTGTGATGCCACAAAAAGACGTCATCTGGTGGTACAGTCCTCAATTGTTCTGAAGTATATTTTTCAACAATTTATGCACTATTTTTGGAGGATAAAATTGCGAATAATGATTGCATTAAGATTTTTAAACTTTATATCTTACACAGTTGATCTTTATTATCCCTCAACATTTTATTAATGCTAATTTAAAGGTGAAAGCTTATTGGGGAATACTTCTTGTCACGGACGAAGCGGTTTGTTATGACAGTAAAGTGACCACAGGAAACCACCGCACACGAATACAAAAGGCTCGACTTGTCAGAATGGAGGATAAAAAAAGCACGAGTAACGCGATGAACAGCTCGTCACGGCTACCAACTAAACTGATGTAGATTTAGTTAATATTTTAAATGAATGTACTTATTAGTTTAATTAAAATGTGTAGAGGCTTTAAATCACTCACGCCACAATGACAAGCTCCAATGAACACTTAAGCCGCACAATGTTAGCATTTGTTAGATTCAATTTCTTGCGTTTGTGCAGCGCCGAGGGGGAGCATGGGTAGGCCGAGAGGCAGCATGGTGTGGTCGAGGGGCAGCGTGGCAGGGCAAGGGGCATCATGGCGCTGCGCAACACTGGGCATCATAGCGGCATCATGGCGCTGCGCAACACTGGGCATCATAGCGGCATCATGGCGCTGCGCAACACTGGGCATCATAGCGGCATCACTGCTAATGTTTCTGTTTACACTTTGAAGCTTATGACTTTGTTTTAAGGTGCGTTCCCATAGCTCGCTTGAAGCTTTGAGCGTTTTGAGTGTGATTTTTCAAGCTCAAGCTATCCTAAACACCAAGCTGATATGCGCGAGTTGCGTATAGCGCTAGGAATTTCAAGCTGCTTTTCGCTTCAAGCGGATATCTAGGTCAGTTTGATTTTAAAACTACTAGCAGCTTGGAAATGACTGAGGCACATGCGCAGTACGCCTTTCTCTCATGACAGCAATGGGTGTGTGCATGGGGTCGTGATGATAGTGTGAATACAAAGGAGAAAAGTGAAGGAAGAATTCCGCGAATTGTACATGTATTTGTTTCCCTTTTCTCCTTTGTATTCATGATTTGTTTGATGAATATCTTCAGTTTATAAGTATTTCTTCTTTGAGTATTAAACTATGGTTTAAAATTTTTTTATTAAATATTTTTTTATTTTATTTATTTGTTTATTTATTTATTTATTTATTATTTTATTAATTTATTTAATTTTATTTATTATACAGTGCTGGACAGAATTATAAACTCATATGAATTTTGAACCAAACTTTACTAAAAATAAAACGATCTACATCAGCTTTTTAAATATCATTTATCAAACATAAATTTACCACTCTGCTGATTTTCATTCGTATATTTTAAAAATTTTGTGAACAACGACAATAAACTCATAATTTCACTTGGACAAAATTATAAACTCACCCTTAAAAATGTGTTCGCCCGTCTATTTTTATCATATGCAAATTGCAAAAAAGGTTGTATTTGCAATCACTTATTGTAAGAAAGTGTCTGCTGCAGATTTATACTGTGTAAAACATTGCACGATGAACAGAGCTTAGTGAGACAGACATTAGGACAGTACTGATGTTGCATGGATATGGAATGTCCCAAATGAAAATTGCAGCTCATCTTAACCGATCCCAGTGTGCTGTCAGAAATGTATTACAATGGGAAGTTGATGGGAAAGCGAAGAAACGAACAGGAAGGAAAAAAATCTTAAGCCCTTGAGATGAATCTCATTCGACGACCGGCAACTGGAAGCAATCTTTCTGCTAGACACATTGTAGGTGTACTTTCAGTTTGTGTGGTTTTTGCGTGAAAACTACCAAGAACTTGATTTTGAATTGAAATCTCTTCAGTTTCGATTTTCAGCAGCCGCCATTTTGAAATAGCAGCAACGCGCCAATCGTGTTCCTGCCCTGTTTGCCGTTCTAATTATTTTCTAGGCTGTGAAATTAATTCTAATTAATTTTATTATTAATAAAAGTTCATTCTGATCGCAATTGAGTGCTACATCTAAAAACTCCCCAACCTCACCGTCGTTAGTGAACACTCACAATCGAAGTTTCGCTAAAAAAAAATTAGAATCTAGCGGATTCTTAGTTTGGTTTTAGCGGGGAAAAAATTTTTTGAGTTGGGAACTCTGAAAGCAAAGACGATTTTTTGAAAGAATCACGTATAATTTTTCTTATCACATCTAGTCCTTCGTTCCCAATGCGATTTATGTTTTTGAAATTAATATGAAGGATGCATAACGTGGTTTGTTTTTTTTCTACAACTTCATTTGTAAAATAAATAGTTAAAATTAAAATAGACACGGATTTGCCTCGAAACTGAGCAATGGAGAAATAAAAACGAAAATAAAATAAACGTTTTAAAAGACATGGGTACTGGAAAAAAGCAAATAGCAGTTGAAGTTTTTCCAGAAGCATTTGTATGCTTAAATTTATAAACTTCGATTTATTTCAAAACATGAGCCCCAAAAAAGTTTCATCATAATTTAAATGAAATAGGCGACTTCATTGCTTAAGAAACGTTAAGAGCAACGAAGCAGACGAAAATTCATGACTATTTCAAAATATAATTGATTTTCATAATAACGAACTTTCAGATTAACGAACCAATTTCCATGGTCCCCTGAAGTTCGTTATAACGAGACTTTACTGTATCAGCATTTTTAGTTATGTTTAAGTTGCATTACATGTAATTTAAATAATTAACAAAAAACATTCATAACCATCCATAGTTAAATGAAATAGAGTAACATGATCTTTAAATAAAGAATATAATGCTCGTTTTGATGTATGCAATACCAATGAGATCCAATTCTTCCTAAGATTACAATAAGCCTTTTTAAAATTAAAAAAAAAAGGAAATACTCATCTTAAGAGCCTAAAAATACCCACAAATTTTAAGTACTATACCAAAGAATGAGAACTTCCACACGCTTATTAAAAGAGTGTTTACAAACATGCTCTCACTGATCCGTGATAAAGTCAGAGTATTAACAAAATATTCAAAGTGGATATTTTCTTATGATAATACATGAGTGATTTGAATACTTATGAAATTCTAGAACATTTAAAAATCATACCAAATTGACAATTAATAATTTTATTGAATTAAACCACAAACATCCAACGGAGGAGAGAAAGCACATGACGGAGTGCCTTGTAGAAGATCAAGTTTTTTTTTTTGTTTGTATTAACGTCCTTTACAACTGTTATGGTCATTTCAGGACGGCATTATAGGGCTGCAAATTTTGCCTCTCAAGGGTTCTTTAACGTGCCACTACACGGGACCAACGGCTTTACTTCCCTTCCGAAGGAAGTGCGTGATCTCAGGATTTCCCCCGTGAAAAAATCCTTGTTGCCCTCGGCCAGGGTCGAACCAGCGTCCTTGGGCATCAGAGACGATCACGCAACCTCTGAGCCACACCTAGGCTGATGTAGAAGATCTACGATAATCAGAAGCGATAATCTGTGGCACTTACTCTTTCGAGGGAGTTTTGCACCATCCCTATAACTTAACGACTGCTGTATAATGGTCGCAGTAGCCGGGACCGACGGCTTTACGTGCCCTCCGAAGCACAGGGGGAGATGGAAATTTCCAGGTGGTCACCCAATCTATGATTAGCCACGCCCAAGGTTGCTTAACTCCACCATTCAGGGCTTGAAATTCAGGGCGGGATGGCGGGATTCTCGCCCAAAATTTTAAAATCGCGCCAAAAAAACTTTCAGGAGGGGAGTTTCCCGCCCGTGAAATTGATTCATATTAAATGTTTTTATGATTTTATTAAGATTTAAAGATAATTATTGTAAGATATAAAGAAAAAACAAGTTTTGGATACGAATCTTAAATACTAAATACACTATCATGCTTTTCCGTCCGTAAATCATTAGATTACGGGTTTAACTTGTCGTCAGTCAGTATTGGTGAATTTTTTCATGGAGATTTAACTTTTGAACCAATGGAATTTCGCTAGTTCCAATCGTCATCGTTACGGTGTCGTACGTTAATAGGAATGTATTGTGTAGCTCATAGATTAGCATTGTGTTTAGATGATGCTTCAAAATCGTATCCAGAGTTTGCTAAATATCAGGACAATTTAAAATCCATTTTTATATATTTTAGTAGTATTTCATTTTTTATAAAGCAACAGATTACATAGATGAAGGCAGGAATAAAATTCGAAACCGGTTGGTTATCTATTCTTTACCAAACATGCTGTAATGCAAGACCACAATCCGTTATCGTTAACAGCTACGGTGCAGAAGAATCTCATATCTGTGACTATTTAATTTTTTGTTTATTGAAATATAAGAATTTATTACATTTATCTTATGGCTGAGTTTCTTGGTATTTTATTATTTTTAACACATTTAATTTATGTACAAAACTTAAATCAAAATATTTTGAAAAAATCACTTGTATAACCTATAACTTATTGTCTCCCTCCCAAAGAGTTCAACTCCCCTCCATTTACAAACATAGGAGGGGAGGATCCCCTCCATGAAAAATTTGAATTTCAAGCCCTGACCATTGCATTGAGCAAGGCGAGACAACTGGGCTACGGCTGCCCCCAAGATCTACGATACTAAAAGAAAGCATCTAAGAAATCCATCTATGATTCAAAATGCTATTGGCTTTGAAATTAAAGTTCCAGAAGACCAAAGAAGTGGTTTACTTCACAGTGTATTAAAGCTCGGATCGCAGATAGAAACTCAATTTAGAGGAAAGGAAACGAGTAGGCAAGCAGCAGACTCTGGCTGGATTCTTTAAGAACAGCCATAGCAGAAGGTTCATCTACATGTAGTGAGAATGATTTTAAATACTTAACAGTGAAGTTGTAAGTACTGTATTTTATGTAAATACTTTCTTAATAAGTTATATCAAAAAGTGTTTGTTTCTTTTCAGTAACCTCTTAAATTTATTTTATGATATATTTAAACAGCTTTCCATGGCTCATTTATGTGGCAGGTTCTCATTTACACACAATTTTCATGCACAATTACTTGCATAAATGAAAACATTACTGTTGTCAAATGTATAATGCATGCATAAGACTGCTCAGTAAGAATACAAATACACTTCAATCTTTGTATAATCCAAAATCAACAAGATCTGAATCCTTCTATTAACATTTGTTTTCCATCTATGGACCCTTCCAGATTATAAAAATTTTCTTTTCGCGAATTTGCCAAGAACAACAGCACTTGGCACTGGAAATATCAGGCGACTGTGTCATGAAACTCGGCCGCTTTATATGAGAAGGGAACAGTGAAAAGGAGGTTACTAACATGGAAAAAGTAGAATGGGAAGCAAAGCTCATAACAGATTCAATGCTAAAAATGTGTTACCAATACTTTTGCAGTGGTTCAATATTAAGTTAGCGCCAAAATTTTGTCGTGATTGGTTCGAAGTTACATTAGTAGAACCTCCAAATGGATAAACAAGGTCACAGTTCTATATACTGACTAGGCCCCCTTTAACACTGCTTGGTATTTTGCACTAGCTTTTTTTTTTTAATGAATTGACAGTCATATTTTTATTTTTATCACTGATGCTGTTGTTCACTGAACACAGTTTGAAAATTGCAATTTTTAATGTACTAATTTGTTTTGTGACATCTGACGGTCCATTGTCTGGCATGTGTGGCAAACCACTTCAGGGTTTACTTTAGGGAGAATAATTAGTGAGTCCCCAGGACCCCATGTATTTCAGTTATTGACTCCCCTCTTATTTATTTAGCGTGCTTCTTCAAAAAAAAAAAAAAAAAAAAAAACACATTGAATCATTACTATAAGGGTTGTACAAATGAAAACTAATATTATTTTTTATATCCAAAGTGTATACAAGGAATTTAAAAATAATCTCAATGTGTTAAGGCATTTATCCCACTGTGTAACAAGGCACGTAATTCCTTTATGGAAGAAGTCTTTCGGTTGCGTGTGGAACCATTCCAAAACCTCTTTCTACACTTCATTGTCCGACTGAAACCTGCGGCCTTTCAGATGTTTCTTGAGATCCCCAAACACGTAAAAGTCACAGGGGATAAGTCATGGCTGTATGGTGGATGCTGCATTGCTTCCCAGTTGAACTTTTTGATGAGGTCTACCGTTGCTTTCGAGATGTGAGGACGCGCGTTGTCGTGGAGAAGAAGCACTCCTTCTGTAAGAAGTCCAGGACGCTTGCATTTGATGGCCGCACGCAGTGCCTTCAATGTTTCCCCATATCGTGCTGCATTAACTGTGGTGCCTTTTTCAAGAAAGTCCGGTAAAATTGGGCCTTTGCAATCAATATACATTGTCAACATCACCTTCCCCGTGCTTTACATGTCAAAAAACGAATTACTGCCCTCTGTTCCTGTTTTGTTGATTCCATTTTGTTGTTTGGACGAAGCGATCACTCAGAGCTTGGAAGGGCGAGTTATCTTTCTTTCTCACGTGATCCAACACTTGCAACCTATTGTGTAATTTGCACGTGGGGTTTCGCAATTGTTGAAAACAAAAACTTACGATCCTACACATAGTCTTTTTTTTTCCCACACAAATTTTCATTTTCATTTGTACGACCCTTATAGTAAATGAAGGTCAATCGGATGAAACTTTTCCTTGACTAAAAAGTCTGTCATTACCCTAGGCTTCTTACAGGCCATGCAGTCAGCAGTTTCACTCTTCTATTACATCGAAAAACCTTGGCTATGATAACAGTGATCACATATTATGTCTTAGCCAATTAAATTTTAAAAATCACACCAGACAAGAAATCCACGAATAAAAACTTCAAAATGGCGTTCAACTGAGAAGATCAGTGGAACGCTGCAGCTCACTGAAAAATTTTAAGTCCAAGGGCATGCGCAGCAGTGATATAGGGAATGGATAAGATCTAGTGACTGCTAAGGGAATTCCTAAGTACAGGGGTTTAGCTACAACTTCAAAACTCTTACCCATTTTTGTGAAAATTTGTAAGCCTTTTCAGAAATTTGATCTGTAACTATTAAAATAAAAAACGCCTTATCTTGTTTGAATTAACATTATTTATGTTGATAAGCACCCGTTTTTGAAGGTAATATGTTGATAAACACAGTTAACTTTTGTGAAGGTACCTTTTCCGATCAAAATAATTTTGTGAAGGTAGAGTTTCCATTCACTAAATAATTCTGTGACTGCAACCTTAAATGGTACCTAATTAGCACTTAGATAGATCCCTAAAGTAAGAGGAAGAATCAAATGTTTTAATGAGGGAATAATGTTAATTAAGGTCAAATAATGTAAATTAAATGTTATTTCCTATGTTAATTTTGAAACCAAAGATTTGAACCATCTGCTTGGTGCACTAGTGTACTCATGATAACAGCCTTCAGCTTGAGATGCACTTCCCATTAATACTATTCCCTGTTACTAATAAGATACAAACAAGCTGGAAAAATTTAGAGTACATTTCAGGGATACAGTATTGTATGACAGAAAAATGCCAATTAAATTGAAGGTTGTAGGGCTGTAGTGCAGGTAACATGCTGTTATGGGATGGGAACATTTCCCCCTGAAGAAAGCAGAAATAAACCGGATGAAGGTAGCAGAAATGCAGATGCCCGAGATGGACATTTGGGATAACAAGAATGGGCAGGATTAGGAAAGACCGGATAAGGAGCATGTACTTTAAAAGTTGGTGATAAAAATGGTAAAATTCAGGAATCAAGATTTAGAAGGTTTGGTCACATCATGAAAAGGAAGGACAACAATATGGGAAAGCAGGCATTGAGAATGGAACAAGAGGTAGACCAAGGAGAAGTTGAAAAGAAGTCATCTGCAAAGACATGGGAGAGCTGAAGCTAGAAGTATTGTACTCTTTGGAAAAGGCTCATAAAGAACAATGATACTATGTAAGAAAATGGAATACGCTGTGAAAAGAAGAATAAAATTTGCCATGATTAATGTCAAATTCCCCTTTGTTATGTACGTAACAGATAACAGTTTATGTCAAACCGATGATGAAAGGTTTCTATGTAACAAAAATATGTTGGAAATCAAAAAAAATCACCTTAAGTATTTCATCCATGCATTTTAATCAGAAATTTATAGCCAATTGCCAATAAATGGAATGCAGTGTAAATGGAACATTAATACTTATGAAATATTTGAGTAGTAAACATTCTATGACAAAAATAAATATAACAAATCTTATATAAACAATTTAGTGTCTGGCACGAAAGAAAAAGGAAACTGGCGTGTGCATAATATATGTCTTAATCAATTGTAGAAGTCTGCCTCACTTCAAAAATGGCGGCTTTTGCCTCGCCGATAAATCTGTTTGTTCAAGGAAAACTATATAATAAATGTAATATGATGGTTTTAACTATTTAAAGGAGAATAAATGGAGATGATAATGATACAATAATAAAATAGACCAGCAAGGCAAGTGAAGTATTGTACTTGACCTGTCAAAAAATCGAGAGCCAAGTTTGTATCAGTTTCGTTTCAGCCGCGATTTCATCAAGGGATTACCAGGAATAAATAATGGTCCGTTTCCTGACCGTTTCTGATGGTTGAACGTGTTTTAATCATTTATGCACGCATCAGTTTCCTTTTTCTTTCGTGCTAGGCACTAAAATTTCCAAAATAAGCTACAACCTATTTCAATTGTGTATTGTGTTAACATCGTCAGATACCCAAGATTGTGAATATTTCACAAAAAGATTTATGGGAGTATCTGTCTTGCAGAAATAAGATTAAAGAAATTCAAATACATGTATACTTTTTTGTCTTCCTCATTCCAATTCATGCATATATGTAAAGAGTGGTGTACAATTAACTTAGACTGGTTATGTCAAAACTTATTTTAAAAGTTGCCAACTGGAGAAAAAGAAATGTATTGCTCAATATTGTCTTTTGAATTACTAAGGCAAGGGTTCCTTGAGACCTTCAAATTATTTCAAAAGGTTTAAGGATAAAAAATTGAGAAAGGTAATAAGCAACTTAGTAACAGGAATTCTTAAATCCAGCCAATTTAATGACACAATACCGAATACTAGATTTGATGTTACTCATCAACATGTACACCTTAAATTAATGAAATGATTTGTTGGGGGTTTATTTCAGTATAATTGAAGAGCAAATTTCAAGAGGATCACAGTTTGATGAAAAAAAAAGGATTTTCACAAATGATTTTCAGCAATAGCAGCAGGCAAAAGTAATAAATTCTCCATAACGAAATAAAGAAAACAAAAAACAGGCATAATTAATTTCTATTATATTAATGCATGTCATTATTATAGAAGGAAATCTGTGATCATTAGTAAACAACAACTTTCCGGAAAGACACTTTCTGCTTAAATTATAAAAACACCTTTTGAGGTCAGTAAATGCCAACTCCTCTAACTTAAGAAATTTCAACACAGAACTACAAATGAAAAACAACAAACTCATAAAACGATTTTACATCTCTCAAGACACAATGATCTCTTTAAGTGCACGCGGTGCCATGTAATCCTTTTAAAGAGAATTATAATGTAAACACGACTGACTTACTATGTAGGAAGGGTTGAAAAAAAAAAAAAAAAAAAAAAAAAAAGGGAGGGGGAGGTTGTAAAGTTGAACTCGGTACGAACGGAATTCAATCGACAACAACACATACCCAAACCGGCTAGTGCTAGATCGAGAGCACTGTCAAGATTACTCCAAACGTACATATAAATCAATCGTGTTAACGCAAACTTAAGAGAAGAATACGAAAAATAAAAAAAAGAATGAAAATTCCGATAAGTTACGAAATGAACTCAATACTGAAAAGTAATTAAGAGCATCGTCTATGAACCTCACAGAACAATAAACAACCTACCCGCAATGCATTCTAATAAATTAAATCCAACGCTATTATTATGATGAAATTTTCACAAGCAAAAATCCGAAATATGATCGGATTGTTTGCAAAAAGAAATTAAATCCTCACAGACGTGCACTAATCTCTTAACCAAGTTACAGCCAACAATATATAAGGATGCTACATAGTAAAACTTAAAACCTATCAAATACATATAAGATTTGCTATACCTTCCAAAAGCCTCGCTATAATGCTATCGATGTTTAATTTATCAGTTTCAGCCATTGAAGTAAGAGTAAATGGAAATTTTTAATCCGTGATTTTTGTTCTCGGTTTTCTGATGGGTTTGATTTCAGCAGATTTCTATAAGCAATTTTTACCTACGGCCCAACCCCATTAACAAAGATGGCAGCCGTTAGAGGTGTCATGATGACGTCATAACAAACTCCGTACTGGAAAAAAAGACAAAAAAATAGGAGAGAACTAAATGGCGATGGAGAATTTTTTACACACGAACTCTTGAGTTTTTTTCCTGTTAAGAAATTTCAGCAACCAACTACTGAGAGATCAATATCAGATCCGTACATTTTGTCATATTTATGATACAATGCATTAATGTATTATTATAAATACAGATCTAAAGATATAGTTCCCGGCGACCGCAGCGCCTTGCAGGAGGTCACGAACCATTGCAACCCAGTTTTTTTTCTAAATATTTTTTTCTTATTTTATTAAAAAAAAATTCGAGTAAGCTTTCGACTTCGACAATTCCTTGACTATCAGTTTTACTTAAGATTTTTGACACACTGACAAAGAGTTTCATGTAAAAATGATTTATTAATTTTTATTTTCAAGACCGTTAATTTTCTTCATTTTTGAATTTAAATTTCGTTTTTACGAGGTTGATATGTGCAATCTTCATATATTATACACGATTCGCATTCGCAAAATAAAACTTTAAAAAGATTAAATATCCGAAAAGTTGTCTTTGCAGAATTTCGCAATCGATCTTCCTTAATTATGATCGGATGGTTCACCGCCGTAGGCATGACGCTAATAATAATAACGCCGTCTGATGTCGACTGTGATATTCGAATTTTTTTTTTAAACACTGTGGCTGTGGATGAGAAAAAGGCGCACTTCGAAAATGGTGAAACGGATTCCACAGATTTTAAAACGCGCATAGCAAAAAATTTTATAATTATACGGAAATCGACATTTTGGTGCTGAATATTGATTATGACGGTGTATTTTCAAGAGCACACTGTCATTAACTCCTGGTGTTTTTTAATAGCTTTAAAATTTGACTGGAATTTTAAAAATAAAAAAATCTCAGGGATTTAATAATAATAATAATAATAATAATAATAATAATAATAATAATAATAATAATAAATGGGTTTATAGCCATTTTCATTTACTGATGAATAAATAAATTTATAAATATTTATTACAATAAATTATAGTACAGGATGGGGTCAAAAGTCGTTGGACATCGTCCTATATTGGATACCAATGTAATTACGCAAATTCCAATAGAGGGAATAAATAGGAACTTGATGGTGCTCTATCTGACGGAGCACTTTTCATCATCTCAAATATGCAAATTAGGACACATCCAAATTCTATCTCGAAAACCGTAAGAGATGCACAAAAAATTCCAATTGCACAGTTGTTCAACAGCAAATTCCAAACAAAACAAAGAAAAAAAGTTCACCAAAATCCGATGAGTGGATCACCCACAATCCTCATTGAAAGCTCTGCAATATTAACCTTGATTCCTGTCAAGATTGAGGCAAGGGATGAGTGGCCATAGGAGGAAACAGGAGCAACAGCGTCCAAAGATCCTGGATTCAAGTCTCAAAACTAACCACCGAGTGTTTTTTTCTTCTGAATACCTTTTGCCAAGCATGCAAATTATTTCATGCACCATCCTCATCCTGTTCTGGAAACTTCCACAATTTACCATAAAGTCACCAGTTACCTGTGCAATTGGTATAAAAAGGAAGGCATGTTGAAGCTGAGAAAAAATCAGACCAAAGCAAGATGACACAGTACACTAACCAGGAAATGATCAACATAGGCATCTGCTTTGGTGAGGCAAGGCAAAATTATCATGCAACAACTAGGCATCGTTGAAATGTCGTACGAAATTATGCTATGGTGCAAGTGGACATCACATTGAACACCATCTGGATTGATGGAAAGACTTACTTTGTAAGCAACAGACAGTAGAAGAGCCAACTGTCCTGTTGCAGAACTTTCAATGAGGATTTTGGGTGATCCTCATCGGATTTTGATGAACTTTTTTTTGTTTTGTTTGGAATTTGCTGTGGAATTTTTTGTGTATCTGGACGGTTCTCGAGATAGAATTTGGATGTGTCCTAATTTGCATATCTGAGATGATGAAAGGTGCTCCATCAGATAGAGCACCCTCAAGTTCCTATTTATTCCTTAAGTTGCAACCTTAATTCTATTGATGCGCGGCGTACTCTAGTGACTGTTAGAAAAACTAACGACCTGTACGCGCGCCTAACGCTATGATAGAAAAACGTTATGGTGGAAATTATTGCTGTGTGGTTGGATGCCATAAAAATGAATACAGTCTAAGTTCAGTTCTCATTTATTAAAGAAAGATCCAGGAAGGAGGAGAATGTAGATTCAAGCTGTGAAGCATATCAGTTAATATTTTAGAAACAAGAAAGATTATCCTGAGCAAGTGACGGAAGACAAAAAAAAACGCACGAAAAGAGGGCGTGGATGAAAAGCAGGCACAGTGTGTTCCAAGAGGGCCCTGCGATGAAATTATTTAAGATTTTTTTGTTTATATTTGCTTCTAAATACAACAAAATAGTGCCCGGGCAAATTTGTCTCGGACGCAGCCAGGGGTTAATCCATAACTGCCCGTGCATAATAATGAATGGTAATAATTTAATAATTTAATTTACATTATGGCAACAGAAATGGACACGTCCAGGCGCGAATATATTAATATAATTTTTAATTCACTGCAATCATTGCATGTTCTTGGGCAAGTCGTCCGTGTTTCAACTTATTCTGAGTTAACTGATGTGTCTTTTGAAATGGCAAGCAAACGTAGTGCAATTTTGGAGCTGTTTCATCAAGGAAGCGTTAATGTGAAATTGTTCGTTTGCTCAATGTTGGCAGAGACTTCGTCTCCAAAGCGGTCAAACAGTTCAAAGAGCTTGGCCATGAAGGCGACCGTCCAGGAAGAGAAAGAAAGCATACCATCAACACATCCAGGAATCGCAAAATCATTAAAAAGCGAGTCCAGCGAAATTCGAGGATCTCAATGAGACAAATCGCTCGTGAGACCGGAATCAACCGCGAATCGGTGCGGGAAATGGAAACAAAGGAACTCAAACTGAAGCCCTAAAAACTCCAAAAAAATCCAGCTCCTCAGACGAAAACAAGCGGGTACGGCTCCACAGATGCCGCCAACTCAAGCGTCGGGCTGCAGGTGAGAAATGGAAGCGCATCCTCTTCACAGACGGCACACAATCACCAAAACGACAGAGTGTGGTCAGCAGTCATCGAACCTCGCCAAAATCTGCAGTCCGTGATGGTCTGGGGCGGAATTTGCGCCAGTGGCAAGAGACCCGTCGTTTTCGTGGACCAAGGAGTCAAAATCAACCAACAAGTTTACCGTCATGACATTCTCGAGGCTGTGGTACTTCCTTGGGCTCGGCAGCATTTCGGCAATGCGGATTGGACCTTTCAACAAGACTGTGTACCAGCTGACAGAGCGAAAATAACGAAGGAATGGTGCAAGAACCATTATCCGGATTTCATCACGTCTCAGCAGTGGTCGCCGTACTCGCCAGATCTCAATCCGACGTATTTAGTGTATGGTCGATCTTGGAAGCCAGGACCTGTGCTAAACGCCACAACAGTTTGGAGTCGCTGAACAAGTCCCTGCGCCAAGAATGGGACCGATTGTCGCCCGATGACTTGCGACCCATTGCTGAAAATTTCAAGACACGTTTGGGGCTTTGTATCGCCGCCAAATGAGGCCACTTCGAAACCAAATGAACATGTTATTACCAAGGGACCATGTTCTATTTATTAGTTGTCAATTGCTTTACTTTTCATGTTTTGGATTAAAAAATTTCTCAACAATGGGTTGCCATAATTTATTGTCACCCTTTAATAATGAGAGAAATTAAAAGAAGTAATAATTTTTGTTTATTTTTGGGTAGAGAAAATGGAACTATGTGGAGTCCAACTAAGAACTCTAAAATATGTTCTGGACATTTTGTAAATGGTAAATCTTTTTATCACCAAATATCCATAATAACCGGGGGAATCTCTTGTCCACAAGAGGTTTCCCCGGTTATTATGGCGTTATCCACAGTTATTTCCCAGTTCTCACCAAATATCCAGATTACAAGCCTACAATATTTCCTCCTATGCATAAAAACACCATTAACAAATAAGTCTACTGAGAGGTTTCTAAGTCAATAAAAATAATTTCTTCCTTTTCTGATTAATATATTTCTAAACAATCGTTCCCAATCAACAATCGATTGAAAACTGCACCGCAATGTCATACTCATTTTCTTGAAGAAAGCAGGTGTTCTTTAAAACGTCCAATGTTTACCCACTGTGTAAGATTATTCATACACCGTGTGTTTACCTAACGGTGTTACTACGTTCTGACACCAGTTGGCGGTATTTCGCAGCGATCGATGCGATCCTGGAGGGTTACATCTTTCCTATTGGAATTTGCGTAACTGCATTGGTATCCAAGATAGGAAGGTGTCCAACGACTTTTGACTCACCCTGTAAATTTTGCTATTATAAATTTATAATTTTTTTAGTAAATTATTAATTATGGCCATAAATTATTATTAACTTTCTGAAAAGCCACACGATTTAAAATTTTGTTGTTTTTCACTGAGTTTGTTAATGAAATAAAAAACATGTTTTGAACATCTTTTCTCTGCGATTATTCTTCTTTTGCGATATTGCCGAATTTTTTTTATTTTTAGATAGCACGAAAAATAATCAACTTGATAAATTGCGTTCCTAGAGGAAGTTCTTTTTCTCAGATTCCTCAAAAAGGTAAAAATGCGAGCTACGATATGTAAGAGCAATATAAGAAGAATACAAATATTCCGTTTTTATACATTGTATTCAAATATTGTAAAAACGTAAAATGATTGACATGCATGGTTCTTTGGATAAAAATAGTAATTTCCGTTTGTATTTTTTAAAATATCGGATTTTTAACAAATTTGTGCACGTACATGACGAAACGAAAGGAGCTTATTTTGGAATGGGTTCATTACATAGTGTTTAATCCATACAAATATGATAAATGTGAAAGTGTATTTGTTTGTCCTTCTTTCACGTCGATACGGAGCGACGGATTGATGTGGTTTTCGGTATGGAGATAGTCAGAGGGCTCGAGAGTGACATAGGGTACTTTATACCACGGGAAAATACCGTTTTCCTAAGTCCTTTTGAAATTCCCTGCTTTTGCTTTGTAATTCCCCTCAACAGATGGCGCGGGCGAGCGAAGCCGCGGGTAACAACTAGTTAATGAAATAAGTGAAAAATAGAAATTCATTAGTATTTATATATCATGTCATAATATTTGAAGAAAAAATAAACAGAAACCAACAACAAAATAAAATCCATTTAAATCGGATAATGTTAAGAAATCTAAGAAATATCTCAATTGCAATTAGTGGATCATATGAGAACGCGGGAAAGGAGTAGTAAACTGAACGGTTAAGTCATAATGAAGATATAATTTCATTCAATTGGTAATTAGAATACCGTAAATATTAATCAATATTTCTGCTGCTATTTCAAGAAAATGGGTGCTCTCAGTTTGCAAATAAGTTTAAAGTTGCAGGAAACCTTTTTTTATTCTTTTACCAACTTCTTAATGGAAATGTAGTTCTATCGTAATCTTATAATCTAAATATATTTAATAAAAGCAAACTCTTGAAGTTCGGGAGTTATCTCTTGTTATCAGCCTTTCACCCTCAGAGTTTGTTTAACAAATTTTCACAGATGATAATCGATATTAAAGATTTCAAAAATTGGTATTAATAATTAAAATCGAATATTTAATTAGAAAAGATCAAAAAAATGTTTCCAAGATTTATAATAATAAAGCAAAAAATAATTTTTGGTAACCACTTATTAAGTTGATTAAGTTAAGAATAAAATAAAACTCTTTTTCCACAACGAAACAGGAATTGAACAAAAAGAAAAAGACCGAAAATAAAATGAAAAAATACAACCTGAGTCTGTAAGCGCTTTTCGAAAGCTTTGCTTTCATCATTCAGCAGCCAAGGAGCCCCTCGAGAGAACTTGAGAGAACTGACTTGGAATAGAACATGCTGAGTATTTATAACGAACTGTTTATAAAAGCAGACTGTGTTTATTTATTTCGAAAAGCGCTTACAGACTCAGGTTGTATTTTTTCATTTTATTTTCGGTCTTTTTCTTTTTGTTCAATTCCTGTTTCGTTGTGGAAAAAGAGTTTTATTTTATTCTTAACTTAATCATCTGCATTATCCACATAAGATTTCTAGACAAATTACACTTATTAAGTGTTTAAAAAAATTAAAAACCTTGGGAAAAAATATAGACAGAACCCATTGAAGATAAGAGATGCGATATACACTACAAAAGTAATCGGACATTTTCGATTTGATACGTTTTGTCGAATATCTAAACAATACTTGACGAATTATCCTGAAATTTCAGGGGTGTAAAGAAAATGTTACACCTCATATATTTCAGATAAGGGTTTGTCCCAAAGGCAAATAGGGGGCCAGCAACAAACTGAACAAAAAAAATAATATTTGGGATCTCTCTGTAAAAAATAATGCTTGAAATGCGTTGAAGCTGTCGCATTTTACTTATCTGTGTGCATTTGTATGACAATAGCACGTATATTCATGGAGTTATAAGGGTTTCTTTAAAAAAAAATCGAGATGTTTTCGTAAGTATTTTGTTTATAATTTGCAGTGTTTTCAACTCATGCAATGCTATTTCAGGAAATTTGACAATCTACAGGAGAGACAACAACCTGCAGTCATTAAATATTTGATGAAATATGAGCATTTTTACTAAATAATGTGTAAATGCGCATGCCAAGATTTACCAATATGTTTGTTTTTTTTTACATAATTTCTTAGCCAAATGTATAGAGCTACTCTTATAAAAAGTCCAAGTAAATATCGTGAAATTCAGCAAGATATCGCCGATAGAATGCGTTGAATTTCAGTTGCTCTCAAAAATAAACAAAACGATAAGGGTTTGCTCCAAATTTTTATTTTTGGATCGGACACCAGTATCAACTTCTCCTTAAGCTGATATGAAGCCAATATAAAGTCAATATGCCTTCATATCATCGTAAGGAGAAGTTGATACAGGTGTCCGGTCCAAAAATAAAAATTTGGAGAGAATTCCTTATCGTTTTGTTTATTTTCTGCTAATAATAAGCCCTAAATTTGGTCGACTTATGATAATGTAACAATGTATGACGTTTCCGTTTTGAATTCATTATCGTGCTCCTGGAACCATTCCATGATGATACGAGCCTTGTGACACGGAGCATTGTCCCTCTGGAAGCATCCTTCCGATGGGGGGAAACAGTAGCCATGGAGGGATGAACGTGGTCCGCAACAATGTTCAGGTAGCCCTGACCATTAAGGCGTTATTCTACAGGTATCAGTGGACCAAGAGTATGCCAGGAAAACATTCCCCAGACTATTACAGAGCCTCCACCAGCTTGAACAGTGGAAACCAGACAGGAGGCAGGGCCGTACCCAGAGGAAGGGGGGGGGGCTGCAGTCCCCCCCCGAAGTTGGCCACCATATCAATTAAGTCTGTTACATGGGGGACCCCCTTCCACTTGGGCCAGTCCCCCCCACCCCCCCCCCCCCCCCCCCGAAAAAAATTTCTGGGTATGGCCCTGACAGGAGGGGTCCATCGCTTCTTGCTGTTGTCTCCAAATTTTGCGTCGGTCATCTGCATGGTGCAATAGAAAACGGGATTCATCCGACCAGCAGTCCTTCTTCCAGTCGTCGACGGCCTAGTGTTGGTGATCACGGGCAAATTGGAGACTTTTTTGCGGTTTTGGGTGGAGATCAAAGGTACCCGGACTGGCCGTCGGCTGTTGTAGTCCATCATTGCCAATGTACAGCGTGTAGTGCGTTCAGAGATGTTATTCTGCGATCCAGTGTTGTACTCCACAGTTAGTTGACGCGTCCTGACGTTTCTATTCGCACGAAAAAGCATTCCCATCCTACGCTCACCCCTTGGAATGACGAGTCGTTTGCGACCACAGGCTTGTCTCTGGCTTGTTTAACCAGTCCTGTTAAATCCTTGAAATGGTTGTTCGGGAAAAGCCTAGAAGACATGCGGTTTCGGAAATACTCAGTCCATCTCGCCAGGCACCAACTATCATCCCGCGCTCGAAGTCGCTCAGATCCTTTGTTTTCCCCATGGTGACGGCCAAACTACTTGCAGTTGACGGGTGTGTTCTCGCTTTATATTGGTACAGACTGTCACGTAACCAACTGATGGTAGTAATTGCTATGCTGACGGATTTGCATAGTCATGGGTGTTCCTAATAAACTGGCCACTCAGTGTAGGCTCATGTGTGCCGCGAGAGAAAAAAAAAAGGTTTAAAGACTTAAAACACTTTTGTTACCACAGAGAGGGACGAAAAATTGTATACGCAATTTAATATAGAACTTTTCTTCCCTGAGTTAACATTTTTGGGATGTGATGTATCGTAGAAATTAGCTAACTAGCGGCATTTCGGGTAGAAATTGAAAGGGCATGTGCAACAACGGCCAATGTGGCTCATTGAATCGTTCGCTCTAATCAGAAGTGTTTATGGTTACCATTTTGAACACCTGTTATAAAAGTGAAAGGCATTAATAATTTATTAATTTAATACATGTATTACAATTTTTTTTTATTTTTTTTTATACATGTGAAAAAATTTTTGAACCCTCTGTAAATCCGGGACTCAAGAGAAGACCTGTGAATTGCACAATTCCATCACTACACGGCAGAAACGTTTGGGTGAGTTCATTTCTAAAAAGGTTGGATAGGGATATTGCAATTGTTGTCATATTTTTCTCCGGCAATTGTTGTCTAAAGCACGCGCGCAACAAAAACAACGCAGACACGAGGAGAGACAACATGCGACGCAGGAGAAAAATATGACAACAAAATATGCAATATCCCTGTCTTTTTACAAAGCCAACTAGAAAGACAGGCCCGGACCAACACCTCCTAGAGAGAAGGCCTGTGGACCAAAGGTGTATGCATTATTACATCATCATCAAGCGGCCAAATTTAGGGCTTATTATTGGTAGAAATACGATAACAATAGCCGCTTGATGATGATGTAATAATGTATACACCTTTTGTCCGCAGGCCTTCTCTATAGGAGGTGCTGCCCGGACGCGGAAAAGTCACCTGACCATAGAAATCCGAGTAACAATGTAACCATCATTGTTTCTATCTTGGTTTTTAACAATCAGTATTTTTCGTTTGTTGAAAACAATGAAAGTTTGTTTGTTGGTCGGACTGCTATGGTCAGGTGACTTTTCCGCGTCAGGGCCTTGTATTTCTCGTTGGCCTCGGTCTTTTTAGAAATGAACTCGCCCAAACATTTCTGCCGTATAGTGATGGACAGGGCCGTAGTGAAGGGGGGGGGCGCCTAGGCTCCTGCCCGGGGCCCCCCTCATTCAATGTATGGTTCCAATCTAAAATGTCACAATTATTTTCTGTGAAGTAATGATTGGCACATATGGTCAATACTTGGATTTTGGATAGGTCTATGTTAAATTTATTTTTGGGTAAACTTTGTTTAGGGCCCCATAAAAGCTGATTTGGCCAGGGCCCAAAATTTTCTCACTACGGCGCTGGTGATGGAACTGTGCAACTCAGAGGTGTTCTCGAATTTCGCATAGTAGTCAGGGTCGTCTTAAAGTCCCCGAGAGACTCGGAAATCCATATTCGTTACAATTTTACCAATCTCCTCCCTGATAGGGGCTCCAAAGTACTGCTTTGCCCAAGGCGTGTAATTCTTTAAGACGGCCCTGTCTATAGCTGGCATAAGATGTCATTTCTTTTACAGAAACTTTATTTGATAATTTTATATGACTTTTCTGCTTTTCCGTCTCTAGAAATATACAGAGTGCATCTATACATTTGTATCTATGACTTTCTTGAACCTAGGATCAAAACAAGAAAGAATGTCCCTATGAACATAGGCCTACGTATGTTCTACAGGGTGTCTCAGAATTCATTATACAAACTTCTAGGGGAGTTAGTATGGGTGATTCTAAGCAAAAAAGTTCATATGAACATGGGTCCGAATTTGAACGATAACTGAGATATGAACAGAAATAAAAATGCCGCCACCAAGATCAACAAGTTAATAACTCAGGTTCTGTAAAGCCTAGATTAATGAAATTTGAGGGAATAACAGGGTACGTAAGACTGTGTATACCGTTAAAATTTGACTGAATTCCAACGGAAGTTTCCGAGTTACATAGTCAAAATTGTAACAAGTGCTAGTTAGTACTCACAAGTGAGCACGTGTTATGTTGAATGAGTAACTCGGAAACTTCTTGTTGGAATTCGAACAAATTTCAACGGTATAGACAGTCTTATGTACCCTGTTATTCCCTCAAATTTCATTAATCTAGGCTTTACAGAACCTGAGTTATTAACTTGTTGATCTTGGTGGCGGCATTTTTATTTCTGTTCATATCTCAGTTATCGTTCAAATTCTGACATCCCTAAACTGATGTGAGGGCGAGCATTATCGTGTTGAAGCAAACAATCAGCTGGGTTATTATGACGTCCAAGTCACTGGAAGCGCTTCTTGAGTTGGTTAATGTGTTCATGTATGCCTCAGAATTAATGGTGCTGCCTCTCGAATGATGTATCCTTTGTCTGGAAATTGGGACCGCGGGTGGGTACCTCTATTAACGTTTCCCTAACCCCTCCCCCGGTATGAATGCTGATTGATATGAGTCCCCCCCACCCACTACGGGATCATGAACGTTTGGCAATAAGGTTGCACGAAACTGTAAATCCACCCATTTGGGTGACTTTCGGTGAAAATCATGAACGTTTGGCAATTAGGTTGCACGAAACTGTAAATCCACCCATATGGGTGACTTTCGGACTCGTGTCCATATGAACTGTCTGCTAATTACGCTTTGGGAAGTGTTTGACCAGCTTCAAGACATCCTATGGCTCTCCAAGCTTCGGATTCGGGGAAATCGTGTTGCAGGGGGATTGCAAGAGCAAGAAATTTGCAGGATGTGCTTTTCATGATCAAGAAAAACGCAGATACTCCCGTATTCTTAGCTTTTTTTTTTTTTTTTTTTTTTTTTTAGTGCATTTTGATCAATGAAATACAGGTTTGATTTTGCATCTCATTTGCATAATCGGACAACTTTCTTTGACTTGTCACCTTTGCTTTTCTGGTGTTATTGTTTAATAAGCAAAAATCAAATGCTTCTTTTTTATTGCTTCATAGAAATATCCTCTAAATTTTTTGAACAATGTATAGAATCGCTTGAACGAACTGGTATTACAGCGATTTACAAAAAAATTCTGTATTGCAATTCAACAGTTAAATCAAGAGTCTATTATCAAGAAAGGATAAGATATAAAACCTCTTGTTCACATATAATAGCTTGGATGCGCATTTCGACCAAATTGTGGTCATCATTCAGCAAGACTACCATCGTGAATGATGACCACAGCGTGGTCAAAATGCGCATACAAGCTTTTTATAAAATTATATGTGGACAAAAGGTTTTGTGTCTTCTCCTTTCTTCGCATTGTATTCACAGCTTCATCCTGTTTATTTATAAGAGTACATTATATCATAACTCCTGATTGAATGGACTCATCTTACATTTATTTAGAAACGTGGCCTTCAATCAAGCCCCTTTCGATTTGAGAATTTTTTAAACTTTCATTCATTTTCTTTTGAACATTTGACTATGACCCAAATAAATTAATGCACTATTAATTCCTAATAGTGTCTTGCATAATCAAACGGTAGCCTACGTTTTGTAAATGCCTACAGAACTAGAAAATTACAAAATTGCGTTTCATTCACATCGAGTATGGTGTTGTGGGTGCTTTTAAGCTGGCGACGACGACCTGACAGTCGATATTGCATGCAAAGCCGGAATTGATATTTTTATATTGAAAGACGATAAATGCTAAAAAAAATTCGAAATCAGTTGAAGCCCTGAACTATGGCCGCTTGCTGATCAACTGTAAAACAAATTATTTGTTCTTGTTTTTTAGAGGGACCGTTAATAAATTTCGTAACGCTTGAAGGGGAGGAGGGGAAAGAGTTTTGAAGTAGCGTTGGTTTTAGAAAGCGTTATGCCTCATTACAGATCCCTGGAACAGGGATAGATCTCGTGTACGTAACGCTTTTTCCGAGATTTATTTGAGGTTGAATTTATGGGATACATTTCAAATTATGAAACCATGAACTAAGAGACGATATTAGCAAAAGAGCTTATTTAACTCTTTGCAGTCCGAGTTGGTTCGTTTTTCAAAATTTTAATTATAGAATTATTACTAACATGACTCAAAATCTTCGAAATTTTTGATGAAATTTAAGTATGAATCTGGACGTATTTGTCCCAACAGGCTACACGATCATTCACCATGGAGATTCAAAAGGGTACAAACATGTAATCATAAGGCTTTTATCACATTGAACATTTCGGATTCTGTGAAATTTGTTAACATCGCTGGCGCGGACCAAACCACTAAATTGACAGGGAGGAGGATGCCAGGCTATGGTTAAATTAATACTACACTATGCTGGGGAAAAAAATCACACTGAACTGACACCAATCTGACAGAACACCAACAATGGGCTTCTTTGCAAATGACGTGAAGTACCTTACCAATTTCAAGCAAATTTGAAAGTATGACTTCAACATTCGATTTAAAGTATTGAATGGTGCTCTACAACTTTGCAAATGTCATAGTTTAGCAGATAAGTTCCAAACTCGTGAACACTTTCTTGCATAAACTTGAAAATGTCACTACCAATAAGGTCCTGGAAGAAAGTATAAGGTCGCTTGAAAAAACAATGCTGTGTCGAAACCGTTTAGTGTTACAATCTGTTCTTTCGGAATATTGTTCAACAACACGTAAAGAATATTTATAAACAATAAAGAGTCCATAGTAAAGATAAAAAATAAAATTGTAGTAATAAATGTGATATTTCAACAATTCTGCTTGGACGAAAGTATAAGGTCGCTTCCTATTTTCCCTAAATTTAATGAGACATGCCGACCACTGACTCATAATTATACAAATACATGCTAAATAGGTGTTCTTGAGTTAGATAAAGTAAAATTATTGACACATTTTCCTTTTATCTTGTGACTTTCACAATGCCGAAAGGAAAGCATCTTTCTGAGCTTGAAAAAGGTCAAATTGTGGCAGTCAAGCAGTCTGGCCCAACTGGATCCAAAATAGCTGCAAAAATTGGAAGATCAAAAAGTGTTGTAAATAATTTCTTAAAAGATCAAGACAATTATGGCGTCAAGACAAGATCAGGGAGACCACCAACAATGACTCGCCGAGAGAAACTGAGGGCTTTGCGATTAGCCCGCACCAAACATCATTCCTCGGCTGTTATTAAAGAACAGTTGAACTTAAAATGCACAGGTAGAACTGTGAGACGTGTACTCTCGTCGGATCCTCATCCGTCGTTCTCCAAGATGACGGCAAGACCACCACTGACACAAGCTCACAAAGATGCAAGACTTGCCTTTGCCAAGAAATGTGTATCCTTTGGGAAAAAATGGGAAAATGTCGTCTTCTCTGACGAGAAAAAATTTAACCTAGACGGGCCTGATGGTTTCACTCGATATTGGCATGATATCCGTGGGAATCAAGAATATTTTTCCAAGAGGCAAGCTGGTGGGGGTTCGGTGATGATGTGGGGTGGATTTGCGCGAGATGGGAAAAGTCCTATTTTGTTCATAAACACAAGGATGAATTCCTTAAAGTACCAGGACATGCTGTCAGACAATTTACTACCGCATGCCCCTCTCATTCAGGCGACTGGATTTTTCAGCAGGATAACGCACCGATCCATAGCTCAGCATCTACAAAGGAATGGTTTTCAGCCAACCAAGTAACTGTATTAGACTGGCCAAGCCGTAGCTCTGATTTGAACCCAGTTGAGAACTTATGGGGTATCTTGGTGCGTACCGTCTATCAGAATCGTCGCCAATACAACACCAAGGAAGCACTTGCTGCAGAAGTGAAAAAGGCATGGGGAGAAATGCTTCCTGAAGTATTAAAACAACTCACAGACTCCATGGCTAACCGAATGATTAAGGTTATTGAAAAAAGGGCGATTTCATTGGCTATTAAAACAAAATACATCCCCGACCTTAAACTTATTTCCAGGCAAAAATACCTGAAATATGACGTTTTCTGTTATAATTTTATTATTTTTGTTTAGAATGGATTCATTTTACACATACTTGTTTATTTTGTGTTATTGAACAATATTCTGAAAGAACAGATCTTAGAAATAAACGGTTTAGACACAGCATTGTTTTTTCAAGCGACCTTATACTTTCTTCCAGGACCTTAATATTTAAAATTTTCATTAACCTACACCAAATATTTTTCGAGTTATACGCTATATTGCCAAACTTTTGCCTCACCCTGTATAATAAACCCTTTGAAAATTATACGATTACTGGAAATCAAGCGCAGCATTACGTAATTGTCAGTGTGATGTCCGGACGTGCGTTATGGGTTGCGTTATTATAAAGAGGGGGGTTAAAAATAAGCCAATTTTGTGGTACGTAATTTATGGACAGCCCAATGTCATTTTCGATATTTTACTTTTAGATTTCTTGAGTCTTTGATATTCGTTGCGTCCTTGGATGTGTGTTACCCAATTCCTGCTCACAAGGATCTTACATTACTAAAATTAGGCGAGTTAGAATCTACAAATTTTGATCTCACGAGACATTCTTGGGAAGCCTTGATATTATCTCTTAAAGATGATTTCAGAATTAATTCATATCTTACATGAAATAGTCTACTATTAATAGTAGATACCATTATTTAGGAGTCCCTGATATCAGCTAATAAATGTCTCGAATTTCGCTTTGATCAGTTCCCAAACTACAGCATGAAATCAAAGTTAACTATACAGTTAAAAAAAACAACTTCACATTATTGAGAAATACTAGTCTTACATGGACAGGAAGTGTGCAAATAACTTAATAGGAAAACAAGACCACATTGTCGTAAACCATATGCTAAGAAGCAATGAACTTCATTGGTATCTTTCAACGTTATGTAAGATTAGAGAGTCTAGATCTAGTCTAGATGGCAAATGGTTTGTGTGTGATTAGCATTTAGTTACTCGATTCATTTATCTGTCGCGAAGAAAAAGCTGACAGTGTGAGTACATTGGGAGCCGTGATAAAAGATTTGTTTTTGTTGTGGAGTTCATGCCTGATAAAATGATTATAAAGTCCTTGAACTTCGAAGGTTAACGTTTACTGTCGCTCGTTGGCAAGCGTCTTTTCAAATCTAGTATAAAATTTTTTTTTTTATTACTGATGATCATGGGAAATGAGAAAACTAACTTGCGTTGTTGCCAAGTCGAAAATAGAAGCGGTGAATATAACCAAGTATGACTACCCGCCTCTTCTCATTTCACATAGCATTTTAAAAATAGTAGGTCCAGAGAAAATCCAGACAAGGATTACAGTCACGGGTCTTCATACTCCTGGCCTAGAAATAGTCACTTTCTTAACTGTGACGCCCCCCCCCCTCCCTCACTCGTCAGAAGCACAAGATCGGAATGAGTAATCGATAGCTTTGAGCGCCAACAACATTCGCCTTGTTAATTTGTTTACATTGCCACTGCGTCGCCTTCATGCAGCCAAGTTCTCTGCAAAGTTGCGTAACGAGCGTGTGATTATGTCACGACTGGTTTGAAAATTTTTATAATACTGTGCAACTCTGAAAATAAATACATTGACATGCTTTAAAAATATTATTTTTAATTAAGTCCATAACTCAATTTTTTTTAAAAGATTCACAAAAATTTTAAATAGTAATTGGTACATCTGAACCAAGCTAATTAATTATTAAAATATAAAATCTTATTACCAATTTTAATTAAATGCTCTGGAGATATGATTTAATAAATAAAACAGTCCTTAGCTTTAATCAAAACGATGCAAATAAAAAGACAAAACAAAAAAATTATAAAGTTCGCAATCGTGCGTTTCATATACTATACACGTGCTCCTTGACTTATATAATAATAGTCCGGCTTGCAATTTTTCGACGTGATGCTGCAATTTCCATTTACTTTATTATAAAATTTTCAACTCAATTTATAGCATTTTTTTTTTTAATCCTGCACATTACAAACCTCTTTATTCATAATTTTCCAGGCAAAAATAGTAAAGCTAGTATGATTAGTGGGGCAACACCGTAAATTTAATTATTATTATTATTATTATTTACGATTATTTACTCGAATTACGATGCGGTCTTTAAAGTCAATTTTTAGGTTATCTCAAAAAAAAAAAAAAAAAACCCCAAAAAAAAACAAACAAAAAAAAAACAAGATATATTTTGTCCATATATAATTGTAAATTTATTATATTAGAATGTTATTTTTTTCTAAAACACTATGGAAAAGATCATTTAATGAACACTTTACTAATCAGAAAAAAGGATCTTAAAAAAATTTAAATTTAAAAAAAAATCGTAAAATTAGCTAATTTTGCCTGACTGTATGAACCATGTTATAACATAGTGTATTGAGATCAACGTCTGTCTTTATGCGACTTTGAACCCATGCAAGTGGGTTTCTGGTAAGAAACCCATATTCCACGAAATTACTGTATTTGCTACTGCGAAGCAATCGACCACAGCAGCGTTCCGCTTATCTGTTCTGTTTATTCGAATTCCAAAAACAAGGCCACGGTCGAGAGGAAGGAGTTCAAATTAGTTGAGTCACTAGCCACTATCATACGGTCGTAGTATTTCTTACGGTCGTAGCCACTATCATAAAAATTTCTTCTCGGAAGTACTGTACATAGATGGCGCTTTAATATTAACCATTATCATTGTAGGTTATGGCCTTTATAATAAACTGTCAGTTTTATATCTAAAAACGAAAGAAACAATTATCACTTTCACTGAATCTAATAATTCTCCGTCGGTTCGAGATTTTATACAAAAAGATTACTAATTTCAGATTTTTACCGCGCTTCTATCTTTCCCTGTTCTTATTAGCTATTGTTTGCTTTCAATTTCACTTTCTTGTGGCCATGGCAGTTTATACAGATTCTTTTATTAAAGAAAAGATATCTGAAAGTTTAAAACCAGATCATATTGTAAGAATTATGGATTTTAAAAAATAAAGAATTTCTCTGTCGTTCAAATAATTCCTCATAGCGCAGGAATCAAAACATACAGGAGAATAGAGTTATAGTGCTCTAACTCTTTCCTACTTGTTCCAGAATTCTTTATTAATTCTTGTTTTATTTTTTAATTAGGAAGTGGAAGATTTGTCTGATGGCTGCGGCATGAAATTTAGTGTTGTCGTTGCATCATCGCAGTTTAATGGTAAACCCTTATTACAGAGGCACCGGTAATTAATATTTTCGTATACGAATTCGTTACTTACACCCCCCCCCCCCAGAGAAAAAATAACATGTTCCACAATCATTTGTTAATTAACCTCATTATCTTTTTCTTTTTGTATTTTTAATAAGAATGGTCAATGACATTCTGTCTGAAGAAATGAAGAGCATTCATGCTTTAACATTGAAAACGTACACAACAGAACAGTGGGAGAAATTGAAAGCATCTAAAGATATCTAATTTAAATGTTTAAGTATTGTGTTCTTTAAATAATTTATGTATTTCTTAAGTTAAAACAATAAACTATTTTTTTTTCATAATTTTTTCCCTTTCTAATTTTTAGAAAAAAACCCCAACTCCAATACAAGATCTAAAGTTGAAAAAATAGGTCAAAGAAATTGTAAATAATTACTCAATTAAAATAATCTTTCCCAGGACTACCCGAAAAGTTATAGAATTGTTTTGGTATAGGGTAGGGGTGGGCACCTTTGGGGTTAATGAGAGCCGCATTCCGGATTTTCATATATTATAAAGAGCCACACTATAGGTACAGTCAACCAAAGGAAATAATCCACACGAGTTTAATACTTAATATTACATTTCATGCAAATGTGTTGTTTTAATAGCTTTTTTAATTATACTTATTTAAATTTAATAATCTTAATAATGTTAACTCTAAATGTATTATTAAATTATTAAAAATCAATTAATATTGAAACGGTAAAACTTAGAGTAAAATTCAAGTGTGGATTATTTCCCTTTGATGACTGTACATAGTATTAAATACACCATTTCAAATAGCAAAATATTAGTTACTTAGTCAATTTAATAAGATTCAGTGAAAACATTTCTGAAAAACTGGTTTAAATTTTTCAATGGAAGCCGCACTTAACTCAACGAAGAGCCGCATTTGCCCACGTCTGGTATAGGGTATCAAATAGCCACAATACCATAAATTTTTCCTTGTTGTTGGGGAAGGGAGTATCAAATCACATACTTTTAAGCCATAACTATCTCAACATTGGAAAGGGTAGGTAATTTAATTAATTCGATGTAAGTACCCTTTTCACAAAGCAGATTCGCATATGGCATCGCTTATATCTACTAGTCATTTAGAACGAAGCTTTGAGGCAGGAAAATCACTGGCCTTTCTGCGGTGCAAGGATTTTATTCTGATATATTTTCAAAACAAGATCAGAGGAGCAGGAAATATACCCGAAGCATGCCTAATCTAATTATTGCAGCCATGAGATGCAAAACAGCACAGGTCGAGTTAATTAAGTCTTGAGATTTTATTATTATTTTTTTGTCTGTCTTGAAATATATTAATTCAATTATTTTCTTCACATAAATATGTATTAGAATATATGAAGTTAAAAATTAGGCCAGTAAGTTATACACTGAGTGGCCAAATTATTATGACCACCCCACTTAATACACCTTTCGCCACCTTTCGCTCTTATTACTGCTTGCATTCTTCGGGGCATGGATTCTATGAGATGTTGGTAGGTTGTAGGAAGAATTTGAGACCAACTCTGCAGAACTGCACCTTCCAATTCCTGCAGATTTGATGGTGCTGGATCCCGCTGCCTGATGGCTTGTTCGATCTCATCCCACAAATTCTCAATGGGATTGAGATCTGGCGATTGTGCAGGCCAACGAAGCAAGATAAACTCTCCGGCATGTTCTTCGAACCATCTGAGGACGATACCAGCCTTGTACACCATTAACATAACGGGATGTACTTGATCTGCGACAATACTTAAATAATCTTGGGCACGCACACGTCCGTGCAGAGGAATCAAAGGACCCAAACAATGCCAAGAAAACATCCCCCAAACCATAATACTACCGCCACCAGCTTGAAGTGTTGTTGCGATGCAGGTGGGGTCCATGCTTTCATGTTGTTTTCTCCATATTCTAACCCTGCCATCTGCATGATGCATTTGAAATCGTGACTCATCGGACAACATGACCCTTTTCCAGTCATCTATTGTCCAATCCTTGTGCTCCTTGGCGAACTGGAGACGTCTGCTCTTGTTCAAGGCTGACAGTAGAGGCTTTCGAACTGGTCGTCGGCTTCCATAGCCTAAACAGTGTAATGAGCGGCGAACTGTTCGTTCAGAGGCGGTCACAGTTTGTCCTTGATTAAGATTTGCCGCTATTTGACACACTGTTGCTCTTCTGTCGCCCTGGACAACTCTGGCCAATCTCCTTTCAGCTCGAGCATTGAGGAGCCTGTGACCACATGCTTGACGTTGAGAGCCGGTTTTTTGCTTGGTAGTCCACTCTCTGTAAACATTAATAACTGCTGCTCTTGAACACTTCATAAGTTCAGCTGTTCTGCTGATACTGGTTCCAACACTGCGCACGCTGATGATCATCCCGCGTTCAAACTCTGTTAAATCACGTTTTTTACCCATATCGTCACAAAAAACACAGTGCAACTGATGGTTCACCTCCTGCATTCCCTTTTTATAGCTATTTAGCCCTCTAGCGGCAGCGCTATGACGCAATAGCTCATTTGCCTAAAACTGTCAGGTGGTCATAATAATTTGGCCACTCAGTGTATATGACAAGTTTTATCATATTTTTAGTTTTTTAGTTTTTGTGCCGTTTTGCATGTCTTTAGAAATGAAGTCGATTTACTTGGAATAAGTACATAGAAATGAATGTATCCACACATCACTACTTGGACTCTTCATCCGTATTATTTTTTTGGTTATCATGTTTCTGCTGAAGGCTTTCATTGTATTGGTTGATGTTGAGGATCAACTGCAGACAAAGTACTTTTTAATATTGGCAGCCTTTGCCAGTTTCAGTTTAATTTCAGCTTTATATGAACTTTTCAGTGAAGTAAAATCAACATTATACTTTCCTTTAGATTGAAAGTTTTCTGTTATTAACCCTCTTGATGATGATCTTAAATCAAGATATTGGAAAGATATTCCAGAATCTTATATGATGTGATCTTCCAGTTGCTCCTAGTTTTGAGCATGGCATTGGAGTAAAAAATAATGCTTTAAAGTCCTTCAGCTTGATCATAATATTATGAGAAACATCTTTCATGACATCTAACCATTTGTCTGAGGTGTACACAATTTCTTTCTTTTTATTCTTCAGTTTAATGCTGTAGGTATGAGGGACCCTTCGTTGAAAATACATGAACTTGTGTTGTTTTGAATGTCATTGGCACTGAAGCAATATATATATATATATTTTTAATATATATGTAATTTTGAACAATTAAACATTTTAGATTCATGAATTCATCATTGTATGTACATAAGAAATATTTAATAAAATAAGAATCACAATTACACTATTGAGAATGAAGGCAGAGCCTTCTAACTAGGTATCTATAATATAGGTATAAGAATTGCATCATATTTTATTGTGGATGATTGTGTTTTATTTCTTATAATAAGTGTTTGATCCCTATATTGAGTGGGTCTGGTTCTTTGAGTCTGATTATTTCATGAAATGGACCAGATAACTTCACATGTGTTGCATGGTAGTGTAAAATTCCTATTAATGTTTATACAAATAATTGTACAATTGCATATTAATAGACAACAAACAATTTTACCAGTTCATATTTAGGGAGTGAGTTAATGCGAGAATACTTACAGTAGGACCTCCATACTCGAAATCTATGGTCATTTTAAAAAAAGATTCAGCTTTCAGACATTTTGATATGTAGAAACATACTTTCACAAAAACGACCTAAAAACTTACGTAAATATGAACTGCACTTCAATTAATATGAGAATTAGAGAAGCATATTTATTTTAAAAATGTATTAAAAAAAATCCTCGTATCTTGCTGAACACATAATTTTGATATTTCTTATTAAAAATGTCCATACATATTAAGTCCATGAAATATGCTGTCTTATTGATGAATTATATTAATATTTTGAATATTCTTGAAATAAGTAAAAATCATTATTGAAATAAGGGGAAAGATATTATTTCAAAAAATATTGCTATATGGAAATATTTCTAGTAAATAGATATAACTTTTAATGTAATGATCACAGGGATCCAAGACAACTTTGGATATACAGAGAATTTTGATGTGTGGGCTTAACTTTTTTTTTCCTTGTAGTCTTACAGATAACAAGTTTTTATTTGTATCTTAGTCAATATAAGTGAGTTGTGTTTTGTTTTTAAAATTTTTTTTATTCTTTTAAATACTAATGGATTTTTCTTTAACCTTTAATATGGTGTGGTCTCAGAGACTGCATTGTTTATATTTAGCTTTTTCCCACTCATTCTATAGTTTCTTAGAGTTAAATTGTACTACATATAGCCCTTGAAGTGTAAGTTACAAGAGGTGATTGATAATAAGGTCTCCATGGCTGTAACTTTTTTATTTGTTAACTGATTTTCAAAATTCTTTTTGTATCTTATACTCACATTTGTCCTCTATGTAATGCACTATTCACCTTTTGACATAGTCCCCATTCCTTTCCAAGCATTGCGCCAACGCGTGACTAGTTGGGTGAACCCGTCGGAGAGGAATTCCGGAGTTGTTGTTGACACCAGGATTGAATGGCAACGTTTACCTCGCCGTCAGAACCAACTCATGTCTCTTAAGGGGCTCTTTCTTCTTTGGGAAGTGGTGAAAGTCGCAATGTGCAAAGTCTGTCATTTTTGAACTGCAATTTTTCATCTTTGAACTGTAGGCGCTGCAACGCCTCTTGTTGTGTGGTGACTCGTGTGCGGGCGGACGTTATCGTACTCCAGAAGAGGGTCCAAAGCTGCCATTCAATCCTGGTGTCGACAACAACTCCGGAATTCCTCTCCGACGGGTTCACCCAACAGTCACGCGTTGGCACAATGCGTGGAAAGGGATGGGCAGGGCTTGAAATTCAAATTTTTCATGGGCAGGGCTATGTTTGTAAATGGAGGGGAGTTGAACTGTTTTGGAGGGAGACAATAAATTATAGGTTATTTTTCAAAATATTTTAAGTTTTATACATAAATTAATTGTGTTAAAAATAATAAAATAACAAAAACTCAGTCATAAGATAAATGTAATAAATTCTTAAATTTCAGTAAACAAAAAATTAAATAGGCATAGATGTGAGGTTCTTCTGCACCGTAGCTATTAACGTAACGATTTGTGATCCTGCAGTACAGCATCTTTGATAAAAAATAGATAACCAACCGGTTTCGACTTTTATTCCTGCCTTCATCTATATAATCCATTACATTATAAAAAATAAATACCACTAAAATATATAAAAATGGATTTTAAAGTGTCTTGATATTTAGCAATCTCTGGACACGATTTTGAAGGATCATCTAAACACAATGATAATCTATGAGCTACATAATAAATTCCTATTTTTCTCTTGACGATACCGCAACGGTGACGATTGGAACTAGCGAAATTCCATTGGTTCAAAAGTTAAATCTCCATGATAAAATTCACCAATAATGGCTGACGACAAATTAAACCCGTAATCTAATGATTTACGGATGGAAAAGTGTGATAGTGTATTTAGTATATCCAAAACTTATATTGTAAGATATAAAGGGAAAAAAAAAACATTATCTTTAAATTTTACTAAAATCATAAAGACATTTAATATGATTAAATTTCACGGGCGGGAAACACCCCTCCTAAAGTTTTTTTGGGCACGATTTTAAAATTTTGGGCAAGAATCCCGTCATCCCGCCCTGAATTTCAAGCCCTGGGATGGGGACTATGTCGAAAAGTGAATAGTGCCTTACATAGAGGGCAAATGTGAGTATAAGATACAAAAAGAATTTTGAAAATCGGTTAACAAATAAAAAAGTTACAGCCATGGAGACCTTATTTATCAATCGCCCCTCGTATTATTCTAAAGGTCCTGTAAGATACATAGGATAACATGAAAAATTTTTCGTGGTCATTTTGACTTCTCTACGTTATTTGTGTAAGTTTTTCAGCTAATATATTTCCCATGATTTCTGCGATTTGTGGGTCCTAAGAGAAGGAGAACATGTAAAATTTGTCCAGTAAGCAATCAATGGAAGTCTTCTCATTCATGTGATGTTCTACAAGAAACTGATCTGCATGCAATGTTGCTCAGAGGTTTGCAAAAACTATTATGAAAATTTGTAAATATGAAGACTGTCATTTTTGAAGTCTTTTCTATTTGTTAAAAAATTGTTTTCTCCTATTTATTGGTTTATTAAGAAAAGTGAAAAGTATTATTAGTTTTCTCTGGTATAATGCAACATGCCTATAAATGTTGGGGTCAGAGTCTGAAGTAAAATTTTTGAAACTCTCTTTTGACAGAATATTGACAATAAATATTAATTTAAGTAATTTTTGTTTTTTGTATCCTATATTGCCACCACTTAATATCCAATAGTATTATTTTCAGAAATATTAAACATGTTAAAGATATTCTGTCATAATTGAGAGCAGTCTGTGAGACCACACGACATTGTTAGTGTCACAAATATGTCGTCGTCTTAATTAAAGCTTAAGATAATACTTTTCTAAAAAAAAAGAAATCAAATAAAATGGTTTACAACTACATTCCAAAGCAAATTATGTATTCATAAATAAAATTCTTGTCAATATTATTGTATACATTTCAGGGCTACATTGGAGTTCATATATATTTTCTAGATTTTTCATTTTATAACCTCTTTATATCTTAATTAAAATATTAATTACTTTAATTCCATCCAAATTTATTGTTAACCCGGCGTTAGTGCGGTGATAAAAAAATCACACCAGTGGTGCAGTGGGGTGTCACATACCCCAATGTATTTCTTGAAATTTTCCAGTTTGTTTTAAAGTTTTGTTATTTTATAATTTATTATTAAGCTTATAAATTGCTATGATGAATCAATTTCACTAAAAAAAATTTTAGTTTAACAATAAATAATAAAATAAAGAGAAAGTATGATTTTTTTCCTTTATTTAAAAAAAATATAAATAAATGAAAGAATTTTATTTCTATATGAAAAAATTTAACTATTACAAAAGCAAATTTAATATTGGAGTTAATATAAAAGCATGAAATAGTATGTAACCTAAATTATGACTGCACATTGTTTAGTTCTGCATCCTACAAAAATATTTTTCACAATATGATATTACATGTTCCAAACACAAGAACTGCTTACATCTTTAGCAGGAATATTTAGATTTTCTGTCTTTATATCTTGGACATAATGAGGATCTTCCTAAAAATATTCATTAATATCACGTAAACAAGAAAACAGATAAAAATGTCTTATTATTGACAGAAGTAATGCAAAGAAGCCCACCTTTCCTAGAATTTTCTGTCACTGCATTAGTGCGGTGGGGTGTGAGAAACCCAAACAGAAATCAACACGTGCTTACACGATGAAGTCTTCAACCAAAATGAATATAACTTCGTGTACGTTATCTATGGTTATGTGTCGAAAGGTATAGAAAAAGCCATTGGTGACAAACTACGCCAGGTTATGGTAAAATCAAAAAGAAAAGGTCTGGGGTTTCAGACACCCCACCGCACTAACGCTGGGTTAATGTGGGCCATTTGATAAGTAGAAAATCTGTACTCTGTTCAACAAAGATCAGTTGAAAATCCACTACCATAACTGTGTTAATTAAAAGGATCATTACTGTATTCACAAAGTCGATTATTCTGTCAACAGTTTTTTCATCAATTTTATGCCAGCTTGTAGGACCAAAATGCTTAAATTTAAATGCTACTTTGGCCATATTCCAGAATAGATACGACACATGTCCCTTATAAGAGTAATTACTAATTTTGAAGATAGTTGAATTTGATTCCCTGGTATCTGTTCATGTAATATATTATAGTACCATTGGAAATTGTCAATGGCAACATATGGCAACCACTCTTAATGGCGTGTCATTAATGCATATATACTGAATGAGCATATTATTATGACCAACTGACATGTTTATGTAAATGTGCGCACGAACGTCGCCACAATGTTGCTAGCGGGCCGGACCAATATAAAAAGGGAAGCTGAGTGTCGTCGACAACAGTAGACGTGTTCCATTCTTCAACTATGGGTAAACGACTCGATTTAACAGCCTTTGAACGCGGGATGATTGTAGGTGCTTGGAGCTATGGAGCGAGTATCAGCGAAACAGCAGTATTCGTGGGGTGCTCAAGAGCAGCCGTCGTTAAAGTATTTAAAGACTGGATGGTTAACCGGAAGACGGGGTCTGAACGTTCGCGTTGTGGCCGCCCGCAGATGGTTGATGATATGACAGAACGGAGACTGTCACGACTGGTAAAGAATAACATAAGGGCAACTGTGCATCAATTCACTGCTGACCTTAATCAGGGGTCCTCCAAAACTGTCTCTGAATGCACTGTCTGCCGCACACCGCATCACATGGGATACGGAAGCCGAAGATCTGTCCGCACACCTTTGCTGTCTGCAGCCAGCAAGCGGAAACGACTCCAATTCACTCAGGAGCACAAGGACTGGACTATCGAGCAGTGGAAACAAATCATGTGGTCTGACGAGTCACGATTCCAGTTAAATCATGCAGAAGGCCGCGTGAGAATCTGGCGGAAACGACACGAAAGCATGGACCCCGCATGCATGAGTACAACCCTTCAGGCCGGTGCGGGCAGTGTTATGGCCTGGGGAATGTTCTCCTGGCATGCGTTGGGTTCGTTAATACGTGTTGAACAACTGGATGGCACAGCATACGTCCGTATCATTACCGATCAAGTCCACCCTGTCATGTTGATGGCGTACTCCAATGGAGATGGCTACTTCCAGCAAGACAATGCGCCATGCCACAGAGCTCTTATTGTGCAAGAATGATTCCAGGAACATGAGGGGAGCTTTACCTTACTTTGGTGGCCCCCACAATCCCCAGATCTCATTCCAATTGAGCATTTGTGGGACGAAGTTGAACGAACCATCAGATGGTTGGATCCACCACCGTCCAATCTAGTTGTGCTACCATTAGGCATGGTGTCAGATTCCTCCCACCACCTTCCAACATCTCGTGGAATCAATGCCACGAAGAATCACCGCAGTATTCAAGGCAAAAGGTGGTTCAACGAGATACTGACAGGGTGGTCATGATAATATGCTCACTCAGTGTACATGGGTCTTACTTTTTGATGCTCTACCCGAATCTGAAGTCAAAACCAAAATAACCGAGAAAAAAAAATAAAAAGGCAACAGAAAGACCGACTTCGTGAATTCAGTAACAATGTTCTTAACATTTGATAATTGGTTGTCTGCAATTAAAATTTAGATTACTAGACATTGTTGCAAAGGAAAACCAGCTATGCCTAACAATAGAATTTGGAAAACAAGCTGGCAATAGGCTCCGTGTGGAGTTAATATTTCCGACCTTGATCGCCTCTGGTGACAAAAATTAGCATTTTCTGAATGAGCCTTTTTTTTACTGCTTGTATTCATCACTGCGTTCTAAACTGCATTTTGTGGTTTTCTTTTCGGTTTTGTCAGGGCTTTAAAGCCACAAAAAATTTCTACTAGCCATTATATTCAGTATCTCACAGCATGGAAGGGCAGAATCTTATTCAATAACTTACAAATTTAGTCACCAGATGGCGAAAAACACCAATTTCAGTGCTGTTACCCGTGGTGTGCACGGAGCCTACAGAGGGGTTCAGCAAAGCAAACGTGTGGCATGGCAATGACGTAAATCGCAGGAATGACGTAAATCTAAGTCGAGTCTTCACGTCCGCTCCACGTTGCCTCACATCGACGTGAGGTAAAAAAACGTCCGAGCTACTGACGTCATTGCTTTGTCTCCATGTTAAATCATGGCGAATTCAACGCTTAGTCTGGTACGTTCACGTTTGCCATTCCCTATGTTTTTATTTATAAAACGAATAAATAAAATGCTATGTTATTAAGCACATGTGTTCTTTAGACTTACATCTATGATATGATAATTGAATAATTGTTTTTTGTATAAACAATGTTGAGAATATGAGGTTAGAAATGTACGATGTCGTTATAGTAAGGAACTTTCAAAAAACACGCATGAGGCAAGAACTGGTTGTGGATATTTGTGTTCTGCGCATGCCTAATAAGAACGGAAAGCCAGCTAGATAAACTATTTATCTATAAACTATATAACTAGTTTATCTAGCCAGCTTTGTGTCATACGTATGTGACGCCATTTGGACTCGTAAGGGAAAGTAACGCCATGGATGAAAGAAACAGGATGGACGACTCCCTTTACTTCCCCAGCAAGTTTGATTTCAGAGCGACATCTGGATTTTTGCATGAAAACTAGCATCTGTCGTCTGCTTAGGGAGAAAAGCTGTCCATAGGCTCATGGTTATTGTTGACATGTTGCTAGGAGACCAGAAACAGCTTCGATTTCTTTGAAACTTATAATATATATTTAAATCATGTGCACAGTTATGATTTAATGAAGAAACCTTTTCCAATTTTCATTTTGATATCTTTTAATGTAATTTTAAATATAATTTTTAAAGCAATAATTAAATTGTTAAAAGAATGGTATGTAATTTTAATAAAAATTATATTTTAACTCCAAAACTTAATATTTCAATAAACTAATTCAATAAAATAATAAAAAAATACGTTAATACAAAAAAATTCAAAAGAACTCGATGAAATACGTAATATTTTTGCGATAGGCGGCCATGCTTTTCTCCTCTAACAGCTGTATAAACAGAAACCATGCGAAGCGAAACCAAACGTTCACGGCCTACGAAATAGTAAACTATCTCGTAGGCCGTGAAACGTTTCGATAATTTTCATTTAAGAATCCAGAGGGCGCCACTGAAAAAAAACTCACGCACGACTCAAGGTTGTTAAAGAGAAGATGGCCTCTATCGGGGTGATCGATGGTCATTGGCTACAGACGCGTGACGTCAGCTGGAAGGTTTGGAGCAGACGAACGCATAGAAAACTATAGGGAATAGCACGGTGACCTTTATTTTCCAGACTATTTCTACTATTTATCACCAATATAAATGAAGAAAAACATGCCAAGATTTTATTTAAATATTTTATTGGAATAATATGTGTTTTTAAAATTCAGAGATTGCAAATAATAGATCTATTTATATACATTTAGCACTGAAATACAAAAGCAAATACTGCAACAGCGAGGCCACCTCGTCAAAGAAATTCTTTAACGATTAACCTGTTAAAGTATTCAATCATTTAGCATTAAGTGCTAGTACGCCATTAAAACATCTACCACTGCTTGTATGGTTGTAAAAATATGATAGGAAGAAAAAAAAAGTAATACCCAATCACTTTCTGTTTGAGTCTGACCGAACATTTTCGTTTTGCTCAAATTATAATTTGAGAGTGAAAGCATATCCCACGTCGTCGTTTTTCCCAACGTGGTTTAAAGAGTCTTCAAATGAATCTGAAGCCACTGAACAGTTTTAATTACTTGGTACGAGTGAAGGAGGTGAAGATGAAAGCAAAGAGTCTTGGTTATATTTTATTTTCTAAACTTCTCTCTCAGGTTTCAAATTTTCTCTTCTCTCTCAGGTTTCAAAGCACTCTTAACTTTCGATTTTCTCGTAGTGCAATCTGTTGGATTTTTGTGATTTAACACTCGTATCAAGAGCACATCTCCTGCTCAGAAATTCTCCTGATTGTTACGAGTATGCTCTTTTTCATTATAAGAAGGGGTGGGGGGTTTGCTCATTTAATGAAATTTTGCTCGTATCTATTGCCATGAGAAGAATAAATGCATGGAAATATAATAAATCCACTCTATATTATAATATTGGTCTAAAAATAATAAATAATATGCGTTTATTATTAGCAAAAGCATATGGAACTCCAGCCATCTCAGCTTTGTTGTTAAAAGGGGCGGATCGCCTGCTGCAACCTTCCAGGTGACGTCACAATCCCAGAAGGCAATGCGAGTGCTTTTGAGAGAAATCGGCCGATAAAGGCCACCTTCTTTTTAACAACCTTGCGCACGACTCATAGGAGTCGTCCATCCTGTTTCTTTTATCTATGGTAACGCCATCCTGTTTCTTTCATTTTAGCCACTATAGTAACGCTTAGCTGAAGCCGATTTTCAAGGCCAACACCTGTGTAGACCAACGAGATAGAATACATGTGTATTCTATCTCGTTGGTGTGGACGTGAACTTGGATGATTTCACTCATTTTCGCGTTTACGTTCATGTTAACGCTTTGCTAAACCTCTCTATTGTAATTAGTGGAATTATTTTTATTTTTATTATTTTTTTTTTTTTACAGATGTTTTTTAGACTCATATTTACCGATTTACAGTGTTCACCTCTGGTTCATCTATTCTCTGTCCAATAAAAGTACGATTGGGCCAACGATATGAAATGAGTAGATCGCTCATGAGCTGCTTTCAGCGCCACCAATGCGTCCCCATTTGAAAGCCTGTCGGCCATTGCTTTGGTTGGCAAAAAATGGCCTTCATCGTATGCAATGACGTATATTAAAGATAGACTCCGAATCCTATTGTTGTAACTTGAAGCAAATTGGGAAGCTCCATGCCCAGAACTGTCATGGCCGAAAGTGAGTGAAGATGATGCAAAACACATGGCTAAACATGAGAGTAGCTGATTAATAATTCTTTCACACGCCGATCACGGAGTGATAAGTTTATCTTTTCGTTTACTTTGTATTTGAAGTATTTTATTATATTTTATAAACAATTTTCGATCATGATTTCAATTTCGTTTCGTTCGTCTTTCAGTTATGTATTTTCATTTTAGTTATGTATTTTTGATTTATGCTTGTGAAAATGATTCCTGATCCTTTTTCGTGTCTGTACGCAGAACAACTTTGAGGAATGGTTTTGAATTAATTATTCCTCGGGCTCAAAATCTTCAAAAACAAAGCAGCCAGACAACTAATTACTTCACGGCTCACTCCTGCCAGGAACTGTCATGGCTCAATTTGCTTCACTTTTTGCCGCTGTTAACAATAGGAGTCGGAGTCTAGCTTTAATATACGTCATTGGTCTATAGATATTCATGGTCATCGAGCTTCTGCCATTTTCCATTGTTTCGAGAAGCTAAGGAAAACAGATCGCGCCAGGTGCCGCATAGATCGCACTATTCCCGACCGCAACCTGCAATGGAGATGTTCATTGAAACTGAATACGAAAGTAAAGTTTCTGTCTACCGATAGGGTGGCGCTGCAGGCGCAGTTGGGCAGATTGTACATGCAGCGCCACTTTTCAATAGAGTTCCCGCCCTACCGGGAGCTAGAAACTTTAGCTTCATTTTAACAATAGAGCTCGATGACCATGAATATCTATAGACCGTGATTTCTACCAATAAGCCCTAAATTTGGTCGAGTAATGATGATATAACAATGTATGACGTTTCCGTTATCAGGCCTTCTGTCTAGAGGTGTTGGACAGGCCCCAGCACTTAAGTGCCACCTGACCATAGTAGGCATAGCAACAATTCAACCTTCATTATCTTCATCTTGGATTTTAACAACCAGTATTTTTTCGTTTTTTGGGATCAGATAAACAACCAGTCTTTTTATTATTATTATTATTATTATTATTATTATTATTATTATTATTTCATAATTTAAAAAAGACTAGAAATGGCTAAAATTATCTAATCTTGTTTATAATAATTTATCTTATTTTGATTATATTGATTTGACTTATCTAAGGATATACATTCTTCGATTTTTTCTTAACTTTGAGTTTTGGGTTTTTTGCGGGGTTGTTTTTATTTTCCCTTTTTTGCTGCTTTACTTTTATTCTTGTTCGTCCTTGTCTTGTGGTAGTCTTTTTTTGTTTTTTCGTCCTTTGTCTCATACTTTCTTTGGTACTGTCTTTCCTCTTTTGTTGCTCTTATTAATTTTTCTTTTAGTAATCTTTTATTATTTCTTATTTTTTCTATAGTTTGTTCCTTTTATATGTTTTGTCATTAACCCCGTTTTGGGCATTTGGCCTGTTGGGGGGGGGGGGGAGGGGGGGCAAATGTTTGTTTGTTTGCTCAAGAGATGGCGATATATGTACCTAATTTTGACATAAGCGTTGTTTTTGAAAATTTTTTTTTCTTCACTTGTTCGTTTTCCGAGGCTAACGAAAGACAGGCCTGGGCACTCAAAAGTCAGCTATCATTGGGATCTGAGCAACAATCCAACCTTCATCTAACAAACGAAAAATCACTGATTCTTATAATTCAAGAAGGAGGCAATGAAGGTTGAATTGATAAAATGGGCGAGAAAGAGTCACTTAAGGTCAGGTTGGCCATGTGGACTGAGGTGTGCTTCACTGCAATTCAAATGTGTTAGAAACCTCAGCCAACCTGACTTTGAGTGACTCTTTCTCGCCCATTGTCTCAGAATCTTTCAAGGGCAAGGGTGTGATCAAAAATTGTTTTTAGACTGATGTGGTGTTGCTCTACAGGGTAGCAATCGGAAATTTTTCTGTATTTTTAATAGTTTCCGAGTTAGCAAATGGATGACCTTAAATTTGAGGGTCAAAGTCAAATTTGAGTGCGCCAATGAGGCACTCCTTATTACCTATAAATCGCACTCATCAGATCTCGCCTACCTGGCAGCTTTGAGATATCTGCCATGTTACCAGACTTTTTTGGACACCCTATTTATACCTTCTGTTTGTCAATATTTCGAAATACCGTTTCACTGTAAACATTGCACAGCAAGGGTGACAGTATGCATCCCTAGCATACTCCTTGTTTAATTACGAATTCTTGGCGAATTCCTGAAGCCGACTCAATAACTCGTCTGTTGCCAGTAAAGTTTCATAATAAATTCAATTTCGCTGCTGTCTATTTCAGCGTTTTCAAGAACTTGTACCAAAGTGTCGTTCTTAACACAAACATTATCATAAAAAGTCCGAAGCCAAAGAGAAAGACAGGCTCTGGCCAACACCACCTAAAAATATTAGGTGGTGTTGCGCTGGCGCAGAAAAGTCACCTGACCATCGTAGTCCGGCCAACAATCCAACCTTCACTGTTTCCAACAAACGAAAAAATATTGATTATCAAAATCCAAGATGAAAACAATGAAGGTTATATTGTTACTCGAACTGCTACGATCAGGTGATTTTTCCGCGCTGGGGTCTAGGAGGATTAATACAAAGGAGGCGCCCTCCTATTCACTGGCTCATTGTTGAGTTGAAGCCATATCCGCCATATTGGTAGACCCCTGCATGGCTGTTTTCTACATGAGCAACGTGTAGATATTGCATTAATACGCTAAAATTGAACAACAAGGCATGATTGTCTGTCTCTTATGGCAAGAAATTTATGAAATAGTTAATCTATACAGGCTTGGTGTCTTCCAATATGGCCGACGCCTCAACAATAGGCTTCAAGATTATGATGTCATGCCGTCTCCTGTTATTAAACCTTCTTGGCTGGGGCAACACCAATGACGTATATTAAAGATAGACTCCGAATTCTATTGTTGTAACTTGAAGCAAATTGGGAAGCTCCATGCCCAGAACTGTCATGGCCGAAAGTGAGTGAAGTTGATGCAAAACACATGGCTAAACATGAGAGTAGCTGATTAATAATTCTTTCACATGCCGATCACAGAGTGATAAGTTTATCTTTTCGTTTACTTTGTATTTGAAGTATTTTATTAAATTTTATAAACAATTTTTCGATGATGGTTTCAATTTCAATTTCGTTTCGATTGTCTTTCAGTTACGTATTTTCATTTTAGTTACGTATTTTTGATTTATTTTTGTGGAAAATGATTCCTGGACCTTGTTCTTGTCTATTTGTACAGTTGTACGCAGTTTAACTTTGAGGAATGGTTTTGAATTAATTATTCCTCGGGCCAAAAATCTTCGAAAACAAAACAGCCAGACAGCTAATTACTCCACGGCTCACTCCTGCCCAGAACTATCATGGCTCAATTTGCTTCACTTTTTGCCGTTGTTAACAATAGGATTCGGAGTCTATCTTTAATATACGTCATTGGGCAACACCACCTAGACAGAAGGCCTGCGCACAGAAACGTCATACATTGTTACATCATACAAAAGCAGCTATTGTTGATCTTATTTCTACCAATAATAAGGTCTCAATTTGGCCGTTTGGCGATGATGTAACAATATATACAGTTTCTGTGCGCAGGCCTTCTGTCTAGGTGGTGTTGGCTGGGGGCCTGTCTTCCCCGTGGGCTTCCCAGTGTGATCGTATATATACCTATAATAAGCCCTAAATTCTGACTTTTTATGATGATGTATCAATTCTGACGATTCCGTGCACAGGCTTTCTTTCTAAGAGGTGTTGGTCCTGGACTATTTCTCGTTGGCCTCGTTCGTCTTTAAAATGACGTAGAATGGTAGACTTATCCGCTGTTAAAGAAGCATTCAACAATGCAAATGACGTTACATCGATACGATTTTCAACGATGCTTCATGTCGAGGAAACCACTCCAGAGGCAAGTTTTGGACTTCAGTTTGCGATTCACGCCCATATTCAGAATGAGCGCTCTTGCTCTTGCTCAAGATCATTGTTGACTACAAATTCCGTATTTTACGTTAAAATTGCATATCAGAACATTTGGCATCGTTAAGTTATCGTTTAACAATGAAGCCAATGCCAATTCGTTGTTGGAAACAATTGGTTTTTAACAATTAGTGTTTTTTTCACCTTCTTGGATTTTAACAAGGTTTTTTTGTTGGTAGGAAACAATTGAAGGTTGGATTTTTACTCAGAGTTATTTTAGGAGACAATGTATCAGGTGACTTTGCAGTGCTGGGGCCTGTCTCTTTCGTCTGCTGCGGTTGTTAGTTACATCGTGATCAAATGTCCAAAAACTGGAAAGCATATCTTCAGCACTCTTGGCTACCGGTTTGGCTAGTGGGCATGGTTAGGAAATTATTGAATAGGTGCGAATGAAATGTCCTGAAAATGAGGAACACATTCGGACGCGAGTAACTGAAAATTATGATATCTTGCCTATAGTCTGCCCAACGAAAGAAAAACTGGGCGTATCTAGTTAAATTTCCAATTTCAATTGTTAGCGATTATTAATTTTACTTAGCAACAATGCCTAACAATTGAAATCGGAAATTTAATTAGACACGCCCAGTTTTTCTTTCATTGAACAGAGTATAGTCAAAATAATTCCCCTCTGAATCGACACATAATTACAATCTGTTCACCAGGGCCACGATCCCTGAACGAAAAAAAAGCCTTTTGGCTGACAAATGAAGAAGTCACCCATTGCAAGATAAACCTTATTGTCTGCAGTGAACCTCACAGGATGAGGAATGCTTCATAGCCCAAAGCATTTAGTGCCACAGCATCGTTCCCTGTGCGACATGATATATCTGTTGACCAAAGCCGATTGTTTCTGCAGCAATTTCTGGTGTGCTTGCTGCAATTCAGCACAATAACGTTCTGCATTTATGGTTTGCCGTTTTGCCAAGAAACTTCGATGAATTATTCCGGCTGTGGACCATTATACAAAGGGTATCGACTTCCTCGGGTGTAGGGGTGGCTTAGGATGCCGTCCAGGAGGCTGTACCTTGCTTAATAATTGTCCAAAACGTTTACGATTTTCATACAGGACCCTTATTTCATCGCAGGTGACGATTCGGTCCAGGAGCGGTTCCTGTTTATTCCTGGCAAGCAGAGACGTGCAGTTATCTGTTTAAGATATACCCACATGTCCATTTTTTTTTTTTTTTTTTTACCTTATCCAATGTAGTCAGATGCCTAACAACTGCCGTGTGGAGAACACCTACCATTGCTGCTATCTCACAATACGTTTTAACGTTTCAGCTTCAACTCCACTTAACAGAATATCACCAGAAACTTCAACAGGTCGGTGACCACCTGCCTTTTTTTGCTAGTCCGTATCTCCGCTTCGAACTTCACAAACCATCGGCAAATACTCGTTCGTTGGCTGTGTTCTACCCAAACGCTTTGTTAATGTTCTGAGCGGCAATTCTTGCCTAATAGCCCCATAAGATGACTCTCAAATGACGATTCTCCACGTACACCTGAACAAGACAAGCTTGAAATTTGATCTTCATACGCCTGCTACATATCACACAAACCTGAAAATACCGTATATCTTCTAATAAACGCCTAGTCTCCTATTGTCGCTGGTCTTTAATAAACGCCGGGTTTCAAAATTAAGATTGCTAAATAAACGCCGGTCTCTACTAAACGCCGGGTTTCAAAATTAAGATTGCTAAATAAACGCCGGTGTCTACTAAACGCCGGGGACTCTCCTACACGCGGCTGTTTACGTGAGCCGCTTTCGGGGTTCACGTATATACGGGTAGAGGGGATTCCCAGCACACTGCTTTGAGTTTCGATATCATGCACTCTGCTATTCAGCTCTTAGTTCTCAAGGTATCTTGTTCGTAAGGACTGTTTAATGTACACTACCACATTCTGTTTAAAAAAAAAAAAGACATGCCTCCAAAGCGGTCATATGATGTGGCGTTTAAAATAAACGCCGTTCTCTAATAAACGCCCGGTTAGTGATTCAGTTGAAAAAATAGATGCCGGGGACTACTATTAGAAGATATACGGTATGTGATTTAATAACTCCTGCCGTAGGGAGGAGCGGTCTCTAATGCTCTATGGCGCCAGAACATTCCATTCGTACAGGCTCCATATATAAGAAAAATATAGTAAATTGTAGAAATTACGATAAGTTCCTTCTGCAAAAGTAAAACCCCTCTTTTTAAGAAGCTCGGAAACGACCCTGAGAAAATTGGAAAAACTTGAAAAATTTCGCTTTCCATCCATCGTCGGAATAGCAGACGACGCATTACAGAAGGCCGAAAAAGCCGTCAAGGGTTTTTCTTATTCTTCTGAGATCTTGTATTCTTAGTGAAGATGGAAGAAGTTTGACCCTAGTTTGGGAGAGAAGTAAGTGACGAGTAAATCATTAGGTTGGTGCAAAATTAATGACAGAGTTCCTTTTTTAGATGTAGGTGAGTCGGTATGCAAATTATTTCTCGACTATTTCAGCCATGTGACACATCATTTTAAAGCTGTAGTTCTTCTCTTTAAGCTAATGCTAAAAACTTGTTCAAACGCCTTACGTTTGCAAATGCTGTCTACACAAGAGATACGCATCATTTTATTGCATGAGTTCAAACTTTGCCATAATGCTGCTGAAGCAACTGGAAATGTCATCAAAGCATGAAGTTACGGGACAACATCACAATGTATAATGCGCAGATGGTTTGAAAAATTCCGTGGCGGCAATACCACCTTTGAAAATGAAGATGGTCGCGGTCTTCCATCGAAAGTTGAAGACGATCAACTGAAGACATTAATCGAAGCCAATCCGCGTCGATCCACATGAGACGTTACAAAAGAGCTCAAGGTAGACCACTCTATAGTCATTCCCCACTTGAAGCAAATTAGAAAGGTGGAAAAGTTCGATAAGTGTTTGGTGGTCTGCAACCGGACACATTCATCACAGCTTCCTGAATCAGAGTCACACGTTCAACAAATCGACGACGTGCACCAGAAACTTCAACAACAACGACCAGCATTAGTCAATCGGAAAGGTCCCATCTTGCTTCACGACAACGCTCGGCCGGACGTCGCAATGATCAACCGACAGAAGCTGAATGATCTTGGTTACGAAACTCTCGATCATACAGCATACTCTCCTGATCTTTCGCCAACTGACCAACACTTTTTCAAGCACCTCGACAATTTCTTGCGTGGGTGATGCTTCAAAAAACCACGACGATACGAACACTGCCTTCAGTGAGTTCGTCGCCTCCAGAAGTCCAGAACTCTGCGCCACCAAAATAAATATGCTTGTGTCTCGTTGCAAAAGTGTGTTGACTCTGCTTAATGTTACTTCAATTAATAAGGTGTTGTTTGAAACCAGTTATTGCATTTTAAAGTAATCACTACACATCAGCCATTAATTTTGCACCACCCTAATAAAACGGAGTGCAATGTGTCAAAAATAACACGCGCTCATCTCAGCGCGATGCTACTTACAAGGGAAGTACAAGAAGGTGTATGAAAGAACTCTTTGTTTGCGCGAAAGCATACTTTGGAAACGATGGCGTTGCGCGACGGCGGTAGCGCTCCGGAAGTGAAAAGTTAAAAAAATATGGCGGTAAGAGGGAAAGCAAAATCGTTAAAGACGGTCGCCAAATCATTGCAGTTAGAGCACTGCTATTATAAGCACAAAACCTTAATTTTGCTGTACAATTATTCGTCTCGAAATAATTTATAAGATGAGGCAAGCATCCATGAATACTGTTTTTATTTAAATGCCATACTTACCCCCCTCACCAATGCAATGCATCACTTGACAGCCTTGCTCTCATTTCACATGAAAATTTACGAAGATTACTGAATAAATTAATAAAATGAAATAATAAATTAAAGACAGGGTTATTAATTACTATACAGATTTTTTTACTGGAAACCAGTAAGTTAATTTTAATAATCTATTTTTAAAAAACTAAGCTTGTTTAGAAACTTGAGAATCCATTCAATTGTCGTCTACTTATGCTGCTACTTGTATTGCTTTCATGTGAAGTGGATTCGTGCTTATTGCTGAGCAGTGGAAGAAAGAAGTTCCGTCAAGCGAATTAATACACGCGCACCGCTTTAATAACGGCTTTAACAATGGAGTCTTTGTATGGCTATATGTGCTCAAACTTTTTCGTTTTCGCGGTTTATTTTGAAAGAAACAAAATTTCGCGTTTTCTTATTTTGCAAGCATCAGTAGTAGCTTCAGATGAGTAATATATTTCAATTTGGTAGGAATATGTGAGGTACAGTTCATTCCAAAAGCCTTTTCACTTGCTTGACGGGAGTTGAGCTAAGCGAAGTTGATCAGTTTAAAAGTCTAGTAGTTTGAACGAACATCGTGGAAGTTTAAAATGGACTTGACCGTCCAGAGTGGAAATAGGGATGAGGTTTGTGACTGGTGTGGGCGAATTACAGTACTTTTAACTGAAAAGATTAATCGCTGCTTTTTATTTAGTAAGATAGACTTTGCAGATGAAATATTTAATGCACTTAATAAAAACAAATCAATAAATATTTAAGAATATCTCAAGAATGTTCGATGAGGGTTTATCTTTTGCCAAACTTCAGATGTTTAAATTATTGATGAAAATAGGAACGAAAATTCCACAGCCTGAATTCGAACCGGGAACCTTCGAAGAGCTGAAGGTACTAAATGACTGATACTAAGAGCTTATTTAGTTTACTTATTTATTTTTTCTGTATTTCGAACATTGATACCGTGTGTCCCAAAAATGACTGATGGATTTTGAAAATCAATAAAAAAAAGACGGAATGCGATA
>JAHWFO010076960.1:310890-401709 GCA_023313115.1 Rhysida immarginata | reverse complement strand
AAACCCGGTATATTTACTTATTACTTTTTAAATTCTGTAATATGTTGATACCGAAATTGCTCAGCCGCCATATATTTTGGTGATATTTTATAAGATAACAAAAGACATTACGATATACGCTATAGTACACACCACATAGTATACTGCATAAATATATGCTTTTTTATCTATTAGATACGGTATTGTTAAATATGTAACATACATATTATTCTTTCCCGTCATAGATGAGAATATATTCTTTGTTTGCCGATACGTTATTTTTTTAAGCATAAACCCAGAAGATATTTTATTTCAAAAGATTGGTAGCTATTCCCTATGACACGCCATAATAGATTTATTGTTTACATATTATTATTTTGTTGAATCTGCAGCCAACTTAAAGAGTTTTTTTTAAGAATCCGTATTTGGTGTGTCTATATTCTGAATAGCTGTGATGTAATAAATTTTTAAAAGTGTGAAGTTCTTTTGTAATCACCCTGTATTGTTGAGCGTGCTTTGCCAACTTATTGCTTATTTGTTTATTCCTCGTGTAGTTTTCACGTTATTATAGTGCATTTGTGCTAAAGTAATAATAATACACACTGATTTATTAATAATAAAGAAAAACTTTCCTAATAAAGGCTCAAAATCAGATTTCAATTAAAACAGTTTGACGTCACTCATTATACCTCCCTATCCCTGTTGCTAAGAAACAATAAATGGCATCTTCCAAACTCGACTTCTTTCCTGAAACGATTAATCTCACTGATTTAATGCATTGCATGCGAAAACGCTTTTGGAATAGACTGTACTTCCCCTGTTAGCACAATGATAAAATATGAACACGTTAATGGGACCTTGATCTCTCTCTCACTTTTTTTTTTTTTTAAACCGAATCAATGATAACAATTAATCATAGACATATTTTAATAATGTATTTGCAATTTTGTATCAATCTGGGAGAATAAAATCGTGATTCAATTTGAACTTTGAACAGTAGTTTAAAGAAATGAATCCCAATTTAAACTTTCAAACGACAAAATATTACCAAGATATGAAACACTGTATGACAAAAAAATTAAAGGCAAAAGAATACAACGGCAAAACGGAATTAATGAATTATACCAAAATCCAATATCAGAAATCGCATTTACTCAGAAGTATCACATCGCACAAAAGAGATTTAAAAATGTTGTTGTATGTGGGAGCACTGGCATGACAGAGTTTCCGTAAGTTGACTGCTCCGCATTTTGAGTATTCCGAATTTTCGTTAGAGCCTTTCAAGTCAAAGAAAGACGATCGTAAAGAAAGGGCTTGAGCAGCTCAGCTTCAACTTCTTCCTTGAGTGCAAATTCTGCTAAGCTTTCAAATTGTGCAGACTTTAAATATTCTAAACCTCAATACTTAATTAAAATCGAACAATACTGAGGAAATTTTAAAATTTTAATTCAAACTTTATTGAGCAAACAGTAAACAGCGGAAAATAGTTTTTAAACTATTAATATAGCATTATTAGACCAAGAGCTCATAAGGGCTTATGAGCTCTTGATTAGACTAATAAAGTAACATACTATAATAATCCTCCGTTTGAAGTCAACGAAAAAAAGATTAAAAAAAAAAAGCTGTAAACGATAAAAATTTTGCAATACTGTTGCCGTTTGTTACCTGCGATGATCTGTTCCTAAATTTGTTTTTATACTGAGGTTGAATATTCACGTATGAGCAAAAGGCACAGCAGATGGCGCAGCCATTCAAATTTAAAGCAGCATGGTAACTTCGTGTAAAATAACAGATAATCTGCCTTAAAAAAATTATGCGGCTGCTGAAACCAAGTTGGGTATCACACGATGGTAAAAACACTATTTAGAGTTGTTGTATTATAACGTTCTTGTTAATTTTTTCATAAAGAGAAGGCGAAATAAAAACCGTGCAGCCACTTGAAAATCGCGCCTTCTTCGATTGTTCTTGAAAACTCTTTAGAAGAAACATTTTCTGGATTAATAAAATGAATAAGTTAATTTATTCCCCTGATTTATTGTTTCTTCCTAGGGAACCCAATCTTTTCTATTGATATCCATCCAGACGGAACACGGCTAGCGACTGGAGGACAAGGTAAACCCGAAATATGACAGCTACATAAACAGTTTAACTTGGCAAAAGATAAGCTTGATCTTGAAAAAATTACGTTAAAGAATTTATTATTAATTTTGCCTTGAAAAGATTCCTCCAGGTATCGAGCTTTTGTACTTGAGTTTTATTTATTTAAACCTCAAACCACCTGATAGCTCGGAGAAAATGCATATGTTAATAAAAACAAAATTGAAGCATGTGCCAGAACGTACTCTTAACTTACCATTTTCTAAATTAATTTTAGGGGATGATTCCGGGAGAGTTGTAATATGGAACATGGCCCCAATTTCCAGTGAAGATGACGAAAAGGATTCAAATATTCCCAAAATGCTCTGTCAAATGGACAATCATCTTGGTTAGTGATGATTTTTTTAGTTACCGGTTGCTACATCAACACTTTATTACTATCATCATTATATGAATAAAATCACATCATTATCATTATTGCTTGAATCTGATGCATCATATTGCCAACACAAAATATGATATTCTTAAATAGTAATTTAGGAATTATTAGAAATTGTAAACACAGATTTTTTAAAATTGAAACATCAGATGGAAAGTAAACAGTGTCTATCAAAACAAAAGACCCTGAAGAAAATAAAAGTATGTCGTTTATCAAAGAGATAATTCATCATTAAGCTAGGAATTTCTCTTTGCTGAACGATGATTGTGTTAATTGTAACACGCATTCAAAATCCTTCCTGCAGTTAAGTTGTACAGAAATATTTTCATCTCTTTTTAATTTGTAATAGCTACAGTTTTCTTTGTCTCGTGTAATGCTTTAATAAGAATTAGTAAGTGATATGAGTGCCACATTCATTATTATACTATTATTATACGCAATATTAAATGGAAACGTTAAAGATAACAGATGATACCAAACACAGCTGTTGTATCTCTTATTAAAGTCTTATCGTCATTTCTTTTGTTTTGGATTTCTTTGTTTAACAAGAAATAAATTCCCATAAGGAGGGTATACGAAAGTACTGGAAACCCTGATTTCATTTCGTTTCATTGGTCAGTTCCCCCTAACAGTTCCCGCCATAGTCACTGGGAAGGAGAGTTTCTCTTTTATAAACAAAGCTAGCTGTTGCTAGCATTTCTATACTGAATGATGATAGTCACTGACCAAAACGTAATCCCACAAAGATCTCTGCATTAAAGATTATTCTGTTGTAAATAGAGCCTGTCTCCATTTCTTTTTAAAATCCAATTCTGGTTTTGCATTTTATTCCGTCTTTCATGATAATATCATCTAACTCATAGGACTTTATTTGCTTTTATTTTACTGTATTGTTCTTATTTCACAACTTTCTTAGTTTTCAAAATCTAAGTATAGGGTTGGTATTGCTGTATAAATCAATTAATAAATTATGAACCGGTCTTGATGTAAACAATATGATAATTTATTGAATATGGCAATGCATTTCGATTATTGCAGTCCTCAATTGGTCTCATTAAAAATAACATCAACTTCATGCAAAGATGAAATTATGGATATTATTGAAACGACCACAAACAATAAAATCTCCATTTAATGGAGACATAGAAATCTATAAAAGGAAAAAGCATGAAATCAAATGCAATTTGAAATTGAGGACATCCTCATTATAATTCAATTTGTAATTCATAATTTATAACTTAAAACTTATATTTTGTAATTTATAAGATGTAATTTGTAACTTATACTCTTTGTACCTTGTACTTTGCAATTTAACATATATTTTACCCTCAACTAACCACAGCAAGTTGTCAAAACAAATACAACTTTTGGTTGGTCAATCCCAACTAATTCACAAATTTACACAACCTCATTCTTCATATCATTCTGGTTGATGAATATAATAGTTGAAACGTGTTGCCATATTCAATAAATTATTGTATAGATTACTTCAAAGTTGGTTTATAGTTTATTTATTGATTTCTTGTTTTGTTTCACTTAGGCCTCTTTCACACGATGCTACCAGAGTCGTGCCATCACCCTTTTTGGTAGTGCATTTTTTGGTGGCGTATTCAGATTTTCCTGTCTCCAATGCGGCCATTGGAAATAAACAAACAACATTCAGATGGCAAATTGACGGGAAAACGGAGTTGAAAATGGAGTTGGAAGAGGGGACTATTGTCGTTGCTGTGTACCGAAATCCACTGAAGTTTTTCAAATACACGCGATGAGCATTGCATCGTTTGATGAAGTATTTCAGCATTTGAAAGAATGAATATTTAGACTGAATGCAAACATGAGAGACAGCTTACTACCTGAGGAAAAACTCTTGGTCACGTTAAGTTGAGAACACGAAAATTATCAGATCAGGCCCATTAAAACATTTATTATCAAAATAGCACGAAATCTAATTTCTTATTTTAAAAGTGAAAACAAAAATTATTGAGGATGCAAAAATTTAATAATAATCATAAGTTGAAGTAAATAATATCATTAAGGAATAAGGTAACGTAATTTAAATCTTACTGGCTTTACTCTTAGCCTTTTCCTTACAACGGACTTCATCCATGGGTGCCGCCATCTTCTTTCAGCTTTCCTCAGCATTTGTAAGCACCTCTTTGATATGCTTATATTGCTGTGATTTGGCTGAGGCAAATGAGACGTCACAACTTGCTCAGCTAAAGTTCAGCGTAGCAAAAAGGAATGACTTTGCGGAGCTCGGCTGAAAGCGGCTGAGCTGCTGAGGTAAAACGGAATGTGCAGAATATTGTACAAACTATCTTGTTATAAAGCAACACAATTCTTCTCACATAATTGGGCATTACCATACCAATGATGGCATCAACAGTGAGAGAAGGACGATTGCTCCCTTTATAAGTTGGCAATGCTGTTGCTTTCATTTGTAACCTAACTAATGATGTTCATGGTCTGAGAACTAATGATGGTTTAAAGGTAAACTCCACGGAAAATATCGACTTTACTTTTTTTGCATCATAACATTAAACCAGGTTAATAGAGTATGTATCATTCAAAATTTTTCGATTTTTTCCTAATATTTTATTAAGAAAAATGCCTTGGAAAATTGAAAATTTGCGTGGGATATTCCATCCCTTCTCCAGAGAACACGGCGGGACAAGTCGTCATTTCCTGCCGCGAGAACCTCGGGGAATTTCGTCGCTGAGATTCTAGTCTCTTTCTAGTTTCGCTTAGAACGATTCTACATATCTTAAGATTTTGCTAACCTGTTTTATCTCGGAATGCCTTCAATTTGCTCTCTGTTTGGATGTGTAAATAGACAGTCGGATAGAAATTTCACGTTTCATAGATTTCCACAATCAGAATCGATTAAAAAACAGTGGATTCGTTTTTGACAGCGAGGGGACTGGTATCCAACTCCAAACAGCATTGTGTGTTCAGCTCATCCACCGTTTTAAATTCAGTATTGATTCAAACAAGAAATTCGCTGAAACTAGATCACGTATAAGGTGGAACTAGATGTTCTTCCAACTCTAAACGGGCCTGGCGTTCTTCAAGAACGACCGCAACAGCATGTATTAACGCCGAAGGAATGAGGTAGGCCTATCTGCGGTGTAGGACACATGCCGACGCGGCAAGCAGAAGATCCAGTTTCATGGTTTAATGCATAGGGCTGTATATTGCAAAAGTTGCAGTAGCATTTAATTCTGCTAACGGCCCTTGTGCATCGCTGTCACTGTTATCAAAACCGGTGTCGTCACCGTCGGTCTTGTTTTCATATTCGTAGTCCATTGTAGGCCTAGTCCATTGCGATGCCCTGACCAGGGAAGCGGGAGAACAGATAGCGGCGTGTGCATTAGCGTCCAATGTATGGCGTCACGAATTCGAAACTCCTTCGCACCTCTCGGCAGCTTGTGACGTAACAGTTGCCGAAACATGGCACAAGTGTCGATCGCAGAGGGAGGGAAAAAATGAAAGTTTTTTTTTATACGAGGGTTGGGGCAAAAGTCATGACAACTATTTTTTTCTTGAAGATACCAGTCCGGTTGGAAAATGTGACATATACAGACGAAAGGACAAGGTGTTAACTACGTGTGTGGACAATGAATAATACTGAAATATCGTAACACACTAATTTATTACAGTAGTATACAGGGCAATATGGCCTTCACGGTTGCTCATCACTGGTTGACACACGTCCTTGCTGAAACTTTCCTACCCACCGTGCTACTGTACGGTATGGTAGGGCATTATTCCCAAGGGCTTCCACTAATTCACTGTGACATTCCATCGCATTTCTCCCTTGGAGAACGGCTATTTTGATGTAAGCGCGCTGCTCAACACTGGTTACTTCCATATCGCACGACACTCACCAACTGACCGATTTCACAGCCCTCGCTGCGCTACTACCAGCTATCACAGAGCCATCTGTTGTTCTGCATATACATTATGCCTGCAGAACTTCCACATGACACATATACGTTTGTGATCCGTTCACATATCTACAAGAAAAAAATAGTTGCCATGACTTATCCCCCAACCCTCGTATTTTATCAATTTTGAGTTCGAATTGAAAATTTTTATACGTTCTATATTGTTATTGAGACCTTCATCTTTCATTTTAAACAAAGTTGTTTTGAGTGTGGAGTTACCCTTTAAGAACCTGGTTACCCTTCATTTGTATCTAAAGTGTGCTCAGAAAATATCTGGCAAAATTTTAATGCAGAATAAGTTTGTAATTAGAAATTGTGTCCTATCTGTTACGATTTATGAGTATGTTTTTATATACAGGTAATACAAAAGTCTGAACCCCCCTTTTATTTTTTGAACCGCAGCAGATATGTCAATTTTGAAGAATCCAATGAATAGGAAGTTGTGGATGGCCTATCCCATGGTGCACTTTTCATCATCCCAAATATGCAAATTAGGACACATTCAAAATTTATCTCAAAAACCATAAGGGATAGAGAAAAAATGTTGATATTTCCACCATGTAAAGCATGCAAATCAAAAAATTAACATTAATTACCATACTCACATTCACTTTTATGCGAAAAAGCAAATAAAAGGCATGTTTCAGCACACAGAAGACAGAACAATTCCAGGAAACAATTTGATTGTAGAGGTTTAAAAGCAACCAAAACGATGCATGAAAATATGAAATCTTCTGTTTTGCATGCATCAAATCACTCTGATACTGACACTTCCAATGACGAGTAATCTTCCAACCATCATATATTGATGTTCAAGCATGGTCAACATGATCTGCTTCGGAGAGGCAAGGAGAAACCTACATGCTGCAGTTAGGTGTATCGAGACAGCTACCCTAATGAATGCCATCCATCTCGTCAAATACAGGGAATGTTAATGCAGAACGAGGACGACCAAGGGCACAAGGCGATGAGGATACAACAACACTAGTTCTGGCTGCAGTTGCTGCAAATCTCCACACAAGCAGCAGAGCAACTGCTGCAGATGCTGGGTGCCATCAGAGAACTGTTCTCAACATTCTATACGCACATCATTTTCACCCATGCCATATTCATTGTCATCAGGAGTTACTGCCATTGGATTATGTTGCTAGGGCCGCCTTCTGCAACTGGTTACTTACCTGCCTGGATGACAATCCAAACTTCATTCATGAGGTGTTGTGGACAGATGAAGCCCAGTTCACCAGGGATGAAGCCCAGTTCACCAGTTCATCATCAGGCACAACCATCATCATTGGGCAACGAAAACCCACGATGTCTGCAAGAAGCAACTCATCAAGTGAACTGGAGAATCAATGGTGGTGTGGATTGTAAAATGACACTGTGGTTGGACCGTAATTTTACGATGGAACACTGACTTCAGAACGCTACCGGGCTGAAATTCTCAAGGTGGTAGTCACAGACTTCATTGACAATTTGCCATTGGCCTCGTATCAGCGCACGTGGTTTCAGCATGATGGAGCTCCTCCACATTACAGGTTGCTCGTTCGCGAGCGTCTAATTGAGATGTTTGGACAACAATGGATTGGCCGAGGAGGACCAGTTCGTTGGCCACCCCGCTCCCCTGATTTTACACCACTTGACTTTTTCTTGTGGGGAAACCTGAAGGACAAGGTTTATGCTACGCAGCCCGCCTCACTGGAGGATCTGGTTCAATGAATCCAGGAAGTGTGCTGAGGAGTGACACCAGCCATACTTGCCGATGTTTTGGCGTCAGTTAGGTTCCGTGCCCAATTGTGTTATGGTGCCCATGGTTGTCACATCGAGCATTTTGTTGATTAACTTTTTTTTTAAACTGTTTGAAGTAACTTGTTTGTGCAGTGTGACTGTTTGTATGCTACAAACAGTTCACCACGTGATTGTGAGTGATTGGTTGGTCCGATTTGGATGATTTTTTTTGTTTTGTTTGTTTTTTTTATGCTGGACAATTTTGCAATTGGGTTTTTTTCTCTATCCCTTACGGTTTTTGCGATAAATTTTGAATGTGTCCTAATTTGCATATTTGGGATGATGAAAAGTGCACCATGGGATAGGCCACCTGCAACTTCCTATTCATTGGATTCATCAAAATCGACATATCTGCTTCGGTTCAAAAAATAAAAGGGGGGTTCAGACTTTTGTATTCACCCTGTATGTTCTGATTTGCATAATAAGGTCATTGGAAGATTATCAACAGATAGCTCAACTGTGTTTTTTTTATTTGATTATCAACAGATATTTAAGTTCTTTGATAGTTATCAAGTAATTTGAGAGTTATAGACTCTTCAACCATCCTGTATCAGTTTTCAATATATTTTACCGTAAATCTTTTACTATAATGTGCCCCCTTGTATAATGCGATTCCACTTTTTCGGCCCAAAAAAACATCAAAAATGCTATCCTCTTCTATAATGCGATTCCCATTTTTTACTCCTCGCGAGAAATAAAATGTGCAAAAATATACAGAAAAAAATTTTTTATTTTTACATTTTTAAATAATCTGGATCTTTACAATTTAAAATTTATGGTATGACTCACCATATCGTGCCTGTTTGTAACCCAAAATGATTTTAATGGGGGAAATGTCCCAAAAATAAATTGACGTTTGGTGAACTTAAAGTTTATATCGTTTTGAACAAAGACAAGAAAGTTCAGTTACATGCATTTCGACATTCCTATATTTATTTGTATACTTTGGGGACAATACATACAGGTAATTTAAATTATTGTATTTACCGTATAATTACCAATAACGTATATTGTGATTCAAATAAAAAGTGAATTAATTTATTGTGTAATGAACAAGTATATGCTGTATAATTTGTTAGAATTCAAGCGCAATAAATAGATAAACACAGGATACATTTTACTACTAAAGGAACAACGTTTATTCCATGCAACTTGCTTGAGAAAATCGGGGAGAAGAAGAGAAAGGGCGGGAAGAACAGATTCACAGTAAAGAAAATAACAAAACAATCTGCATAATATAAAATGTAATAAACTTAAATAAATATAATTTAAATTAGGATACACTTATTAATTATAAACTTATTAATATGAGAATAATAATAATAAATGTGATGTTGGCGGTTGCGCCATCTATTGTTCATAATGTTCAACACCCCACCTCAACCGTCAACGTCTAAACACAATCCATGACGTAGTTTAATGAACCGTGGTTTAAGTAAAGGTGTTGTGAGAATATCAGCGATCATCTTCTCACTTTCACATTCGTTAAACTTGAAGATGCCTTCACTCAATAAGTCACGCACAAAATTATATCGTACATCAATGTGCCTTGAGCGTTGGCTAATCTTTTTACCTTCAGTCAATTTTATGCATCCTTGGTTGTCTTCGAAGATCTGAACTTCATGTTGCACGTTCACTTTCATGTCCTCAAGCAATTGAGATACCTAGAGTCCTTCTTTACAAGCCTCTGACGCTGCAATAATTTCAGCTTCAGTTGATGATGAGGAAACAGAAGCTTGCTTTCTACTTCCCCAGATTATGGGTGAATTCCCGAGCTTTACGATATATCCTGAGGTTGATTTTCTATTCTCAACATTTCCAGCCCAATCCGCATCCACATAGATTGTTACACTTGAAATATCTCCTGTAATGTGCAATTTGGCATGCATTGTTTTCTTCAGATATCTCATTACTTGTTTTATTGCATTCCAGTCTCTTTCGGTTGGTGCACTCACTTTTCGAGATAAAATACCCACTGCAGTAGCAATATCCGGTTGTGAGACGGTAGACAGATGCAACAACACGCCAATAGCCTCGCGATATACATCGTTCTTTGGCAGTTTATTTGTTGTACCAATATCTTTCAAGTATTCAGGGTTCATTGGAATGTTCGCTTCCTTTGCGTCTGTCATTCCAAATTGATTTAACATCTGTAGAATTTTCATATGCTGACTCAGAAGAAAACTTCCATCGTCTTTTCTTTCAACTTGAATGCCTAAATAGTATGTCACCTGTCCTAAGTCTGTGATTTCAAATTCGTTACAAAACATTTCGATGACTTCTTTTTCTGCGTTTTCGTCGCCAACACATGATAATGTCATCAATGTATAACATTTGTTGTTGATCATTTTCATGTACAGACACGGATCAACTTTGCTTTGCACATAGTTGTTTTCAAGCAACACAATATGCATTCTCTTGTTCCACACTTTTGCTGCCTTCTTCAACCTATACAAGCCTTTCTTCAATTTGTACACTTTATCTCCTGACCATCACATATATATCCTTCAGGTTGTTTTACGTATAGTTCTTCATCCAGATCCCCGTTTAAAAATGCAGTCTTCACATCCAGGTGTTTGACCTTTAACTCTCTTGCTGCTGCGACTGTAAGGAGAATTCTGAATGTAGTGTTATTTGCAACCGGTGCAAAGGTTTCTTTAAAATCTTCTCCTGGTTTTTGAGTAAACCCTCTCGCTACCAACCATGCCTTATAACGTGTGACCTTTCCTTCTTCATCTTGTTTCACTTTAAAGACCCACTTTGTGTCGATCACTTTTCAGTGGGATGGTAAATCAGTTAATTCCCAGACATCCTTTTCCTTCATTGATTTTATTTCTTTATCAGTTGCTTATTTCCATTTCTTCTGTTCTCTTTCTGGAAGTGTTGTCAATTCCTTCCATGACTGCGGTTCTTTAATTTCAGTTACAGGTGTCTTGTATGCACAGATATAAAGCTCTGGTGGAATACCTTTGTTTATTCTCATTGATCGTCTAACATTTTCCTCTTTATCATTGTTATTCTCAGTTATGTTATTATCGTCATTCAGATCATATTCGATCTCGTCTTTGTTCCTGTCTTCATTTCTCTTCATTGTTGTGTCATTGTCAAGGCCTACATACGTAACATTTCTTGTCACTTTCACTTTTTTACTTGTATCAAAAACTAAATATCTCTTTGATTCATCTGCATACCCGATGAATAATCCTTCTCTTCCTGTATTTTCTAGTTTTGTTCGGTGTTCATTTGGTACATGATACATAACTTTATGTCCAAATATCATCAAGTCTGCCACGTTTGCCTTTTTACCAGTCCACAATTCATATGGCGTCTTCTTACATGCTTTAGTCGGCAATCGATTTTGTAAATAGGCTGCCATCTGTACTGCAGCTCCCCACAGTAACTTCTCACAGTTAGCATCTTCCATCATACATCTCGCCATCTCGATGAGATAACGATTTCTTCTTTCTGCCACTCCATTTTGCTGGGGTGAATATGGAACTGTCAATTCATGTCATACACCTTCCTTTTTCAGATATTCATCAAAGTTCTTGTTTAAAGATTCCCCACCTCGATCGGTACGCAAGATCTTCGGTAGTTTTCCAAATTGTGTTTTCACTGATGCAAAGAAAGTTTGAAGCTTCTTACTGGCGTAGTTTTTCTTCTCCAAAAGAAACACTTCCAAATATCTCTTTCCACTTAGTGTTTGTGTCTTCATTGGTCCACGAATATCAGCATGAAACACCTCTCTGCTGGCTGCTGCTCGCGTGTCACTTCTCTTCAGAAAGAGCTTCAATGACAGTTTTGCTTTTAGACAGCACAAACATGTCATTTTTGTATTGCATGTCTTAAGCTTCAATCCTGTCACCAAGTTCTTTTCGTACAGTTCTGTAATCGCACGCGGATCACGATGACCAAATTTCCTGTGCCAGTCATGTATGCATTCATGGTGTTCAACTACAGTTTTCTTCGCTACTTCTTTACAGTCCAGTGTGTATAAATCGTTACATAAACAACCTTCTATTATCAGTTCATCAGTTTTTGTCACGCTGCATTTTCTTTTGCCAATAGCCGTCTTCATCGAGACGTTTCACTGACAATAAATTGCTGTCCAAGCCAGGTACATATAATACATCATGCACCTTGATACGCTTCATTTCCTTGTCTCGTCCTTCATATTCAAAATAACCATCACCAATACCTTTAATTTCCAAATACTGTCCATTTGCTACCTTTACTTTTCCTTTCTTCGGTCTTAACTTATCATTGAAGAAGCCTTTATTGTTTGCCATGTAAGTCGATGCAGCTGAATCGACATACCATTTTGATGCACTCGATGAATTACACATTTTGAAACACTGATACACTGCACTCGCTGTTTCAGTAACTTCATCGTCGTCATCATTGTTTTCTTCAACAGTCTTTTTCGCCATTTGTTTTTTCTGTTTTCCTATTTCTGCCAACCATTCATAACAAAAACGTTTAGTATGTCCGGTCTTGCCACAATGATAACACTTTCGTTGTTGACCTTCGCGTCCCTTTTTCTTTTCTGTTGTTTTCATTGCGGTGTCATTTGCAGTTTCTTTTACAGTTTCTATACGTCGTTCATGTGTAGCTATTAATTTATTCTTCACATATTCTAACGACAATTCATTTTCAGGACAACCTTCCAAACTAGTTACAAGTCCATCAAAGCTGTCTGGCAAACTGCATAATAAAATAGCAACTACGTCGTTATCAGGAATATTCTTTCCAATCCCACGCAGTTTGTCGACCACTTCCAAAACGCTATAAATATGGTCACTTATACTAGTTGATTCGTCATACTTCATCGCATATAGTTTTCTTTGTAAAAACAGTTTCGTATTCAGATACGTTTTCTGATATACTCTTTCTAATGACTCCCACATACCTTTAGCTGTTTTCTCATTTTTGATATGTATAAGTTGGTTATCCTCAACACACAATGCGATTTTTGCTTTCGCAGACTGATCCATTTTGTCCCATTGAATCTTACCTGTTTCGTCATTCGGCCGCGCTTTTTTAATTGCATCCCACAAGTCTTTATCACATAAAAACATTTCCATCTTGAACTTCCAGAAGTCATAATTCTGGCCATTTAACTTATTGAATGTTACGCTTTTCTTCTCCATAGTCGTAATAGTTCATTCACAGTTAACACAAAAGAATTCAAGATGTCTGACACGTGGTGAAACACGAACACGGCAACAACTCACAGCAAAGTTGTAGAATAAAAGTTCAGAAAATACTCACAGTTTATATTTAATAGTGTAACCTCCAGTGCTTGGACCCATAACCTGTTAGAATTCAAGCGCAATAAATAGATAAACACAGGATACGTTTTACTACTAAAGGAACGTTTATTCCATGCAACTTGCTTGAGAAAATCGGGAAGAAGAAGTGAAAGGGTGGGAAGAACAGATTCGCAGTAAAGAAAATAACAAAACAATCTGCATAATATAAAATGTAATAAACTTAAATAAATATAATTTAAATTAGGATACACTTATTAATTAAAAACTTATTAATATGAGAATAATAATAAATGTGATGTTGGCGGTTGCGCCATCTATTGTTCATAATGTTCAACATAATTAATGTACACTATCTAGCCAAAAGTAATCGGAAACTATTGATTTTAGACGTTTTGTCGAAATATCTAGAAAAATACTTGACGAATTGTCCTCTAAAATATGAGGTGTCAGGACAATTTGTCAAGTAATTTTCTAGATATTCGACAAACCGTCTAAAATCGAAAGTTTTATAACAAATAAATGTAGAAATGTAAAATTGCATGTAACTGAACTTTATTGTCTTTGTTCAAAATTATATAAAGTTTAAAGTCACCAAAATTCAATTTATTTTTGGTATATTTTCCCCATTAAAATCATTGGAAGTTTATAGCGTTACATTGATAGGGAAAGCTTTCCCGCTCACACATCGACAAAAAAAACAAAAGAACATCAATTTTCTTAATAAACAAACAAGTAATCTTTATTCAGTTTAACATTTTTCATAATTTCACTGCATAAGCTTTCTATATGTTGTAGTACAGGGTCTTTATAATTAAAGTTACATTTTGACATGGCCATAAAAAAGAAACTACTGGACCAAAAGCTATAATACTTGGTAATATTATACAAGAGGGCATGGGAAGTTCATACCCACCAAAAAAAAAAAAATTAGTTCAAAAGGTCACCACCAGCATGGAATGGCGCTCTATGCAATATTCGTATACGAAATTAGACACGAACACACAGGTTAACAAGTCTTTAATCGTTACTAAAAATAATTTTAGTCATTAACTAATTTTAGTAACGATTAAAGACTTGTTAACCTGTGTCTTCGTGTCTAATTTCGTATACGAATATTGCATAGAGCGCCATTCCATGCTGGTGGTGACCTTTTGAACACAGTAAATTCATGTGAATAACATCAGCACAGAAAGCAGCTTTGACAAAACCAATTGCCTCCACTTCGTCGAGGCAGTTTGGAAGTTTATAGCCCTACATTGATAGGGAAAGCTTTTCCACTCAAACATCGACAAAAAAAATAACAGAAGATCAATTTTCTTAATGAAAAATCAAGTAAACACTATTCAGTTTTAACATTTTTCATAACTTGACTGCATAAGCTTTCTTGTAGGCTTTGGTTCGAGGCAGTTTGGAAGTAGGCCTATTTGGAAGTAGTGATCTTTGGGAGAAGCTATTTTTGTATTTGATGTTGGCGACGAGAAATTCAAATAAAAAGTGAATTAATTTATTGTATAATGAACTGGACACTGTATATACTGTATAATTAATCTACAACACACAGTAATTTCATTGTGAATTCATCAGGACTGTAGTTCGAAGCAGTTTGGAAGCAGAGACCATCAAAATTTATTGTCTCTATTTGGAAGTAGCAATCTTTGGAGGAGTTATTTTTGTATTAGATGTTGGCGATGAGAAATTCAAATAAAAAGTGAATGAATTTATTGTATAATGAACTGGTCACTGTACATGCAATATAATTAATGTATATTACACGGTAATTTCATCAGGACAAAACCTCCTCCGGCCGCAGTCATCGTTGCAGGGCTGATATTAGTTTTTTTGTATAATACGATCCAACAAATTTAAGTGTTTTTTTTTGGCCACATTTATTTGCATTACATTAGAAGATTTACGGTGTATATAACGTTCCATCATAGTTTTGTTATTTTATGAATTTTTGTTTTTTTTGTTTTATTCATAGCTTGTGTCAACTGTGTTCGTTGGTCAAATAGTGGGAAATATTTAGCATCTGGTGGCGACGATAAGGTCATTATGATCTGGCAGACAGGAAGGTAAATAATTCCTCTTTCACCATATTTTAATTTTGCATAATTACGAGGGTAGCCCAGAAAGTTATGCACCACAATTTTTTTCTCCGTTCCCAACAATGGTATGAATGTGAAACTTGAGTAATGCAGTACAATTTTTTTCTCCGTCCCCAACAATGGTATGAATGCAAAACTTGAGATATGTGTTCTTTGAAGTTTTCGGAGTGCGCGCGCAAAGTTTCCGTTTCTTCCGACAGATAGCGTACGTCCACAAAGGGATATATAGTAAGGGTATCGTCTTCTATGGCAGCAATTGGTAGGAATTTTTGTTATCTTCACAGAATGCTGTGAGCGCTGATGTCGCCACTCAAGAGGTGAAAGGTGAAATGGTATCCATTGTTGTGCCCATTTTCCACATAACAATGAGTTGCCAAGTGCTCATGCCTGACACGTTCATGACCACAGTCTCTACCGCTTTCATTTTCCTGCACATTGTTTGCGTTCGGTAAAATTTATTTGCAAATTTTGCTGTTAATTACGTTAATTTGTTTTATTTCTTTGTTTACTGCAGGAAGCCAATCCAGTCGTGATGTCCTTAGCACCAAGCAGTTATGCCCTAATTTTCTTAACCTGTATTACAAAAAATTGCCGGTTTTTACTGAATTGTAATGTATTGAAAATGGCATTTTTGTTCTCTTATATTTAAGAAAGAATATGCTTTTGCTTTCCATAAATTAATTAATGGAAAACGAGCTTATGTTATAACACCTCAAAAAATTTTCTTTCCCATTTTCATCAATAATTTAAACATCTGAGGTTTGGCGTGTAAAAAGCCTCACAGACCATTCTTTATTACTTTTAAGAATAAAAAAAAAGTTAATAAAACAAAACTTAAAACATTTTTAAAATTACAAACATTTTTATGGTTCCTAGCTCCTTTTAACCCTAACAAAAGGGTTAATTGTTTTAACCCTTTTATTCCACGTGTTAAAGCATTTCTCGTGCATTTAATGATTGTGTCATGTTTCCATGGAAATTAAAGAGCCAATCAGCGAGCTGCAGCAGCAACATCAGCACTCGCAGCGTTCTGTGAAGAAAACAAAATTCCTATAAGCCTACTCGTATGGGAGACAACACTCTTACTATATATCCCTTTGTTACTATGGCGTCTGTAAGTGATGTACGTTACATGCAGCATGTCGTCATTGAATTTCTCACTGCAGAGCAAGAAACTGTTGGAAACATTCACAAACATTTATGTGCACTTTATGGAGCATCAGCAGTCGACAGAAGTATGGTTAGTCGCTGGGCACAGAGGGTGAGGCCATCAGATAAGCGGATTGGCGGAGCTCCAAGATTTGCCGTGGTCGGGGCGGCCATCCTTGGCTGTCACAACTGACAAGATGCAGTGTGCTGATGCGATCCTTTGTCAGGACTGACGCAGAACGACTCGGCAGTTGGCGCTGGAGCTGTCAATCAACAAAGGAAGTGTGGGTGAAATCACCCGTGCTCTAGATTACACAAAAACTTGTTCAATATGGGTTCCACGTTCTCTTATGAAGGAACACAAAGCTCTGAGAAAAAACGTTTCTTATGAGTTGCTGCAACATTTTGAAGCTAAAGGGGAAGCTTTCTTGTCCCGGATTGTGACAGCTGATCAGACCTGGGTGCACCATTTTGAGCCCGAAACAAAACGAGACAATCGATGGAATGGCGTCATCCGCACTCTCTACAGAAGTAAAAATTCAAAGCAACTGCTTCTGCCAGTAAGGTCATGATCACTATGTTTTGAGACTGTGATGGTGTCATACTCATAGATATGATGCCGAGAGGCAGCACCAATAATTTTGAGGCATATGTGAACATATTAACTGAACTCAAGAAGCGCTTCCAGCAACTTGGACGCCATAACAATCCAGCTGATTGTTTGCTTCAACACGATAATGCTTGCCTTCATACCAGTTTGAGGACGTCGGAACACATCACGAAACGGGGTTGGACAGTTACCCCATCCACCCTACAGCCCTGACCTAGCGCCCTCAGACTTTCACTTGTTTGGGCCATTGAAGAATGCCATTTGTGGAAGACATTTTGAGGATGACGAAAGGATAATTCGAACAGTGAAGACATGACTGCGTGAACAGAGCAAGGACTGGTACCGACAGGGCATACACACCATTGTCTCGCTGGAGGAAGGCCATAGAATGGGATGGAGATTATGTGGAAAAAAATAGGGAGTGAAGAAGAAACATTATGTGTGTGTAAGTTTCATTGTGTTCAATAAATAATTGTTGAAGAAAAAAATTGTGGTGCATTACTTTTCTGGGCTACCCTCGTATATACAGCTGGCCAGGTGGCCGAGAGGGCTAGGGCAAGGCTTTCTAATTCTTGAGTCCACCTGTTCGTGGGTGAATCCTGCCGTGGGCATGGATGTTTGTGTTTGTCCCAGGCTGTGTACAGATATAACTTGTGTAAAAGGTGCAAAATGACCTTAGTAGTCGACACTAAAATTCTAATAAACCAACCAACCATAATTACATACTCCCTCTGTCCAGAAATAGGTGTCTGATTTGGGATTTCATGAAAAGTTAAGAAAAGCATGCCTTAACATTTGACAACTAAATGTCAGATTTGACACTTAAAGTGAGTACATTAATTTATAAACGATTGGACAGCTTCCTTTTATTATTAACTGTGACATGGATCTTGTGATAAAATTTCAATTTATGGCAGATTTAGAGTTATACGAGAGGGAGTCGGAAAGTAATTTGAGTTTCGTAAAATAATTTCAAATATTCAGAGCGAATCAAATTGTATTTTGGAAACTTTATTTATTGCTTCATCTTTCAACATAATCGCCACATTTGTTTTTGCACGGTTCCTATGTGTAACTATGCAAAAAATTCATTTGGCTGATTGTGAAACCGCCTTTGGACAGTCATTATCAAGTTGCACCATACGCATATACATGGATTTTCTTGCCTTCTTGTCTTTCCCAAAATACCATTTCCATTATAAGACAATGCCATGCCTGTTTGCCATTTAGTGACTTTTAAGCGCATTGTGATGAGCTTTGGATGTTTGTTTTCCACTTAGCGATTTTCAGGCGTTATCCCAACTCTGGTCTGATCTGATTGGTCAAGGCACTTTGGAAACATGGCTAACTGCTTAGAGTTTGCTGTGGAGCAGGAGGGGGCCACATTGAACATATACTATATAACCTCTGTTTTTTAGAATCTACTCTTATCTCTCTCCGTATGGTAGATTATTCATACGAGTCATTCTATGCGAAATGAGATGCCTAAAAAACACTTCATTTTTATAAAAGATTCAAACTTTTTTTATACATTCCCTACATCCAAGTAAGTAACTGCACGATGTTATTTTGATTTAACATAATTTCTTACAAAATTATTCGCAAGTCAAATTTACAGAAATTGGCCGGTTAAAGTATTCCATAAACACGTGCTTCTCTGAAACTGTACATCATACAGGTTTAATTCATAGCTCATTTAAAGCTTAAAATGTGGGCTTTTAAACTAAACAATTTCAGATATATATTGAAAATTACAGAAACATTTAACATGATTTTAACATTAATTTTGAAAATAATAAGTTAAAACAATATGATAAAAATCTATAAAAAATATTAGCTTATTTCTTGATGTTTGTTCTAATGGCCACCCAAGTTTCAAAGTGGAATTCCTTTTAGAAGTATAGAAAATAAATGTGAAATGATGTAATTAATTAAAAGTGTTAAGTGCTTGTGATGTGATCGTCGCTTCAAGGATGTCGCCTGAGCCATTGTTGTATTCCAGCTCCTGCTCACACATCAAAGCAGCACACATAACTCGTAAATAATTTAATACTGATTTCTTAATGTTATGCAAAGGAGATGAGGGAATTAAACTCTTACTTTTTAAAAAATTTTAGAACATTGTTTTCAGGTTAATATATGATTTTATAAAATTAAAATTAATTCCCCCCCCTCATATTTTATTTTGAACTGCATAAAGTAAATTAAAGAAAAAAAGTGATTCATTATAGCTTCAATTTGACATATACGACAATTCCGTACGACTAATATAACCAGAGATATGCTTCATTTTATGTGATGAGATGCACAAAATTTTGATAACTGATAATTAATTATGACTATATTTTTAGCTGGTAAACAAAACTAAGGATGACTTAAGACTGGATCTTTATCACAGCCACTCGAGAGAGTGACAAACGACGCTAACAAGGGACGTACATGTATTGTACGATGCATTTTATTTGTGCGCAAGCATACATTGTAAGCAATAGCGTTGCTTTCAGGTGAAGTAGATTTGTGCGTATTGTTGAGTAGTGGAAGAAAAGTTGAGAGAGTAATAATAGACATATATACCGCTTTAACAATGGAATCGTTGTATGCCTATATGTGCTCAAATTTCTTCATTTTCTCGGTTTATTTTGAAAGAAACAAAATTTAGCATTTTCTTATTTTGCAAGCGTCAGTAGTAGCTTTAGATGAGTAACATATTTCAATTTGGTTGGAATCTGTGAGGTACATGTTTGTGTAGTTCCATTGTAAGTTGAGAGCTGAAGGTCAAAGACTACTTGCAAAAACCCGATTCCTATCGATAATGCATTTACTTTCGGCACTCAAACGAGTTTTACTTGATTAAGGAGAACTGGAAAAACCACTAATCCACATAACGAATCTTTATTGCGATGGATACGTATTTCAGCAGCCAGGCTGCCTTCTTCAGCATCCGATGGAAGCTGTAGATCAGAGAAATGTTGTTTAGAAGCGTTGTTTCTCTGATCTAAAGCTTCCATCGGATGCTGAAGAAGGGAGCCTGGCTGCTGAAATATGTATCCATTGCAATAAAGATTCGTTATGTGGATTAGTGGTTTTCCAGTTCTCCTTAATTTGATGTCCATCCACAGTATCTGGCCCCTTGGTATTTTGTTACTTGATCTTTTCCTTGAGGAAACCAGTCATGGGTTTGAGGGTATATTTGATGAAAGAGACGAAATTTTCATGGGGAAAGCGTCTGTTATTAGGAAACAACACTAGAGGACATAGATTAATGGAAAGGAGTGATACACCACTGAAAAACAAGGAAGTAGAAGAGAAAATCTATTGCCTACACAAATAAATTTCGTTTGCCTAAAGATTTATTTATCTATTTATTTATCAATTTATTTATCATTTTTACATTTCTTAAATATCCATTTCAGAATGATTAAGGGAATTAATATACAGTATTTTAAGCTTTAAAAAATTTTTCTCATTTTTTTTTATGCAGCTTCATATCAGTAACTGTAGCAGTAATATTGTTTCGTATAAAATAGTGACAATTTATAATAGCATAAATGTTAGAATGTGTGCATAATTTATAAAATAAAAAAGGCATACGTATTACGCCTGGTCTGAATTTTGCCACAGCAGTTTCCAAAAAGTTGCAGACACCTAACAAATGCTAAAAAGTCACTAAATGGAAAACTTGCTTATCTCAAAACACCTTTATTACCTTACCAGCACTTCTGGTGACCTGATTTTCTTTCTTGCTGGTGATGATGTGTGTTTACACACCATGCTTTCTTTTTTTTTTTGGATTCAGGCTGGTAATAGGAAATCTGGCGCCCCCCCCCCCCCCTCCATAACCCAGACCCAACACCAATTGACTATCATCTGTTTGCTCTGCTAAAGAAGTTCCTTAGAGTTCAGTAATTATAGACTGACCATGACATGAAAAAGACTGTTTGAAGATGGCTTCACAATCAGCTGAATGAATTTCTTGATATGGGTAGGCAGAAACTGGTTGCATGCTGGGACTGCTGTATAAACAAATGCGGCGAATATTGTGTTGATAAATGAGGCAATAAATACAGTTTCCAAAATACCACTTGAAGCTCTGAATGTTTGCAATTAATTTATGAAATGCTAATTCTCTTAAGTTTTCGATTCTCCGTCGTAAATGTGTGCACACCCAAATATGTGGGAAGGGCCGACTCAACGACCCAGGTCACTACCTACTCCGACGCGATGGGGTACGAGAGTTCGAGACTTGTGAAAAGCAATAATAATCAAGCAAGGGACACATGAATTGCAACAAAATAACTCTTATTTATTTTAAAGTAAGATTAATACACCTCAGTATATTAAATAGATAATAAATCATAACCCTTAGAAAATCATTATTAACAGAATATCAATATTCACGATCAACAATATCGATCTTTCCCATAATATTACTTATTTCCCTTTCAAACTAACAAGGTCCCCAGGACTAATTCATACCCCCTTCCATGGTTACAACTCTTCAATATTACCAAACTGTATACCACAACTATTAATTACAGTTAAATTCTATACCCCTGGTCTTACTTTACTACTATCAAAAACTATGTCATGCATTTGCGCAAGAATCTCCGACTATGCTTTCTGCCATGGCGCTACTTGCCAGTACTACACAACGAACCACCTGGTATAACGCGGGAGAGCCTTGAATGTGTCGTGCCCCCCTTTTTAATTTTTGCTTGCAAACGTCGGCTACATGTCAATTGTGTAGCCTTCGAAATGCCAAAGCTAAGGGAGGGAGGCAGTAACCCTTTAATCCCTTAAATACTTTCAAGTTCGACGCCTGTATCGCTCCACGCGCTACTACCAAGCACTGTAAATCAACACTTATGCTCTGCCTTCTCTAAAACGAGGCATGCCTTGGCAGCCAGAACGGCAGAAAGCATACACTGGTAAAATTACTAATAATCCCCTTAAGATTACACAGCTCATTTTAATATACACATGCTTAAAATGTTTGCTTTAACTGCCATAACAAGTCTTATGGAACTAATAGTCAACGATCACGGATTTTAAAATACGGCTCCGTCGGCCAGTTACTATCAGTATTAAGCGAAATTCGCTCTCTGAAACACACTGCACTGCACGTTTGAGCTTCCTCACTTCCAGAGAAAAAAAATAAAAACACCGCACTTATTTCTAAAAGAAAGTATCAGAACGGTCTCACCAAACAGATGCCACTTCAGAAGAATGATGATTTCTTAACTTAGGTGTTACTGCATCCGATAACAACCGCTATATATTTCGCTGTTCCCAAGAATTATACATCATCGCGGCTATTAACTTGAAACCATGTTATACGCAAAATTCTTGATGAATTGTAGAAATCAATCTAGCTAAAAAACTCATGAACAAACATATAGTTTTAATATAATTAAACAGCTAGCTTCAGTCGCACGCCCGATAAAAAAGGTACATTTTTTTTTATTCGTTATGGCGGCGTTCCAAAAAAATGCCGTCGCTGTTGTAACGTATGTTGTTTTTTACAACATCTTTCTTCAATGATCTCCCTTCAGATAAGAACAATAAAACCAAAAAAAAAAAAAAAAAAAAATGATACACCCAGATTGTTACTATTTCTCAGAAACTTCTGAATATAACGACATCATGATGACAAGGATTTTCATTGTTTCCGACTCCGACAACCACATTTATCACATAACCATGCTCTTAAGATCTACTAGCTAAGCAATAAAACTTAATCTTAAGCACTTAGCAATGTTATACTAAAGTAGCATGCTTAAGTTTAGTGTCACAATTCAGCACTGTATAATAAAACCTGCAATAACGAATGCGTATAAAAATAAAAGGAGCGCCTGTCGAATGCTATCCCGTTGTGCTCTATACACTAAAAAAGAAAAAAGAAACCAATTCTCATGCTCAAGAATTAATGTAAATAATCTCCTAACTGGGCGTATATGACTGAGTCCCCCACCCCACTTAACAAATCTACACTGACTACAGTCACAAATGAACTTGAAGATAAACTCCATGGAAAAATTAGACTTTATTATTATTTTTTGAATCATAACATCAATCCAGGATAATAAACTAGAGTGTTAGCGAGAAATACGTTTACCACTTCAGAGAGCTCTGGAGTCCTTTCTAATGCTCCAAATGAGACAAAATTTATTCAACAGATAAATTGATTCATTAAATAAAAAAGTTAAGTACTCAAATAAATGGCACTGTAACACAAATGATAATTATTTGCATATATTGAACAAGTGAAATAACATTAGCATTACAGCGTATGCTCATTGGTTTTGGGGTTTCCTGAAGGACAGTGTCTACCGTAGAAGACCTGCATCTGTGCCAGATCTGAAGGATATCTTTTAGTGCCACGTTCTGGATATTCTGGCAGACTCACTACGTTCAGCTGCGGAAAATATGGTTTTGCAATTAGAGCACATTGTTCAAAATGAAAGGGAACATATTGAGCATTTTAGTGCTACATATTAAACATTTATGTATAAGCATATTCAATAATGTACTGTGACTCTAGATCGTGGCTCCTGATGACTGCGTTCAGCTGGGTCTGTACCGTATTTATATGTGTGTTCCAGAGCCACCTAAAGATGGATTTTTATACTATTTTTTTATTAATTTAATAAATGACAAGCACATCACTTGAATTTTGGAAAAGTAGAATGCACTTCAGAGTTCTACGAAAGTGGGAAACTTATTTCTCGCTAACCTTGTATATATCAGTCAAATATATAATTTATCCTAATATTTTGTTAATAAAAATACCTCGGAAGATTGAACATTGGCCTTCTGGTCCTTCCATCCCAGAAAATACGGAGGAATATGTCATTTCCTGCAAAAGAATCTGAGGGAATTCCGTGTGCTTAGTTCATTTTGAAGAATTGCGATTTTTCTACGATCCTGCCATTAATAGTATCTACAATCAAAACCTCTGTGTTAGTCGTGTTAAGCGTGTTGTGTTGCAAAAATTTGACATCACTTCCTGCACGAACCGTGTCCCATGTTGCAAAATGCCTAGCATGGAACAAGGGCTTTTTTGTCCGTGTTAGTTCTCTAGCACGACATTGGGGCACATCTTCATTGTGCCATTGCTCCCCTCTCATGAAAAGCTGTAATGGCCGAGAAACGTTGCTTCACTAAATATTTTAGAGTGATATGAATTAATTGCATCATCATGCCGTGATTAATTAGTGTGGAAGTAACTCTATTGGTTCAAGAATATCAGTTATGAACTGAAACAAGGAAGAAACAAAGTTATTTTTGATAATCTGAGAAGATTGGGTAGGCAATAAAGTGCCTATCGCTAAAAGCGCCACTATCTTCATCTGATGGTAAAAATTGTAACGTTGATCAGAATTAGTATTTTGCTGTGTGAAAGCATGGATTTGTCGATAAAGTCTGATTCAACTTGAATGTGTGTAAAACTATCATAATCGTGAATTGTAGTATGAACATGGTATTCGTAAACGTGGCAAAAGATTCACCAATTAGCATCTTTTTTCGAATAGGCAAAGAATTGTTGATTAACATAAGTTTATGCTCAACTGCTAAGCCATGTGCTGGCTTTGACGTTACACGCCGTCTGCCAATCATGCTCTTAAACAACACGGTTTATTCAGAAATTACCTCTAGCACAGGTCGTGCTTTAGCTGAACACGACACACGTAACACGACTAGCACGGAGTTTTTGAATGTAGCCTGGGTTCAAACCAGGAACCTTCTGCTCACCATGCAGACGTGCCAACCAATTGTACCACTGTGGGATTTTCTTTCCTATTTTCATCAATAATTAATTATTATTTCATCTGTTCCTCTTAACTGAAATTGGATAAAAATATGACTGAAAGGTTTATGTTGAGTTCCAGTTTTTATTAGAGTTGATCTTGAAAAATAAAATATTCACTCTTGTTTTCATATGCTTAGTCCAATGTAATGCCCTGCATCTTCCCTGGCAATCCAATTGGAAGTGATAACACTTGTTGCAGTGTGTGACATCACATACACTGCCCTGTCAAAGTATCCGGACACCCCGCTCCACGTGCCCTCTATGGAAATGCTGCTTTCATAAACATGTTGGGGCAATTACTGCTGCAACATGACAAGGAAGGCTGTCTACAAGTTGTTTACACTCTGCTAGTGTAATACTGTGCCATTCGGTCATCAAATGGTCCGGCAACTGATGACAATTTGTGACTGGGGGCATGTGCATCCGTATACAGATTGGGTTCAAGTCTGGACTCTGCACAAGCCACGGCAATAACTGGATGTTTTCACGGGATAACCATGCCATGTGTGACATGTGGCACTGTCCTGCTGGAAGAAGCAGTACGATGAGATGCCATAGAACTCCACCATCGCTTCAAGAAGGTGAGTTTCCAACATCTCTTAGTACCGTGGGGCATTCAGCTGCATGTCGACACCAATGATAGGTCCTACGCCTGCTGTACAGAACGTGGCACGCACCAAGACCCCACCACCAGAGTGCTTCACTGAGGGTACATCGTATTTCTTGTTTGGCCGTCTCCAGATCCACACACACCATCAGATTGTTGGAGAGTGAAGCGGCTTTCATCTTTCCACATGACCTTTGCCCAATCATCACTAGTCCACTCCGTACACCATCCAGACTTGCCAACTCTCCGGGTTTAGGCCGGTAATACCGGATTTTATTACATTATCTGGGGTTCCGGATTTTAAATTAAAATTGCCGGACTCCATTATGAATAACTTATTCTTAGTGTAAAGTAAAAAATAACGAAGAGAAATGTTTGAAATTCTTGATCTTACTTTCGACTGTTAATGCGACGTTTACTTTTTTCTACGCTAATAATCGCTGGCGCTGTAGACACTTCCTGAAGGAGTGCACTTGACGATCACCGGAAGTACGTGTTTCAAGTTTTCCAAATTAGCGTTTCTTTCAGAGACGTTTGTAAAAGATAGAAACCAGTAGACACTTACTTTAACGGTCTCTGGTTTCTTTCGTTAATTTTTTTTGCACCATGTCGCAAGTTGATTCGTAACAAGAACGAGAATTATTCTATTGTTCCACGGACTTAATTACATGATGGCTGATAGGAAATATCATTCCACTTTTAAAAAATGTTTTACGATAGATTATCCGTGCATTATTGAATCAAGGACAACAGTTTGCCTTTTGCTCCATTTGCAGATATGATTTTTCAGTTACTCATAAAGGCAAATGAGATATTATTAAGCATATGCGTACACAAAGCATTTGGACAATAGTAAGTGCATAGAAAATAACACTTTAAACTTTGCTCAAGATTGTTTTTCGATGCCATAACCCATGCCGAGTGTTAGTTTACTTCCTTGATTGTATTTCTTCTGAAAAAATAAGTGTGTAAATTTTGCTGTCACGTACGTTCGTATACATTAACATAATGCTTCAAATTATATCCATTTATTAATATACACTATTAAACATGAAAAAGTATACTTGCAGGATTTTAATAGAAAATTGCAGGATTTTTCTCTTCCTAATGTTGGCAAGTCTGACCATTGTAGATGACGAACAGCTCTCACCCTTGAGACGAATGGCTTCCTCATTCTATCTCTTTCACAGAAGCCTGGATGGGGTCCTTGCACTGTGCACACTGATGGTCCATGGGCTGCAGCTGGTGAGTAGGCATCTGGGTCCCCTACAAAGTGATGTCCCGCAGGATGTCTTTGTGATGCCTCACCACCACTCGAGACAGAGCACGTTTGTTTCTCGATGACAGAAGTGGAGGTTACTCGGAATGTTTTGCTGTCGTTGTTGCACCTGTCTGCACAACATCGTGCACAGTGGAGCGAGGATGCCCAGTCAAAGCACTGATTTCGTGAAGTGACTTCCCGCCAATGCGGCAACCCAATGACGTCCACAGGACCAAGGACATGGCATCTGTGTCGATTGTAGGAGAGGAGTTTGAATTGAAAATGTTATTAATTTTGAGTTTGAATTGAAAATTTGTTATATAGGCTAAGTGATTATTGAGACCTTCATCTTTCATTTTAGACAAAGTTGTATTGACTATAGAATTTACCTTTAGTATTTTTATGAAATTTGTATAGTGAATTATATTGAATAAATTATTTTGAGAAAATGGACACTTATTTATGGACAATAAAAAATCCCAATTCAGTCATCTATGAAAATTCGAGTTGCTATTTTTGCTATTTTGGCTATGAAAATTCGAGCTAAATAGTAGCTATTTTGGCAACATATCCTTTAATAAACTGAAATTGTGCATTTGCACATGCCTTCTGCTTTGACGTAAAATTAATACTTTTTCTTGATGCTGATTGCCCAAAACTTGTTGAAAATATATAAATCTCTTACCTGCTTATCACATCCCTTCCCCTTTCCTTTATTCTGCACCCTTCCCCATACTCTTCTCATCCCATCTCCTCTTCTTTTACAAAACTGACATTACACAAAATCAGAAAAACTTTAGATTTTTTTTTTTCACTGAAATCGACCTGAAAACCCGTGAATCGAGAAAATGTGTTGAAATTCTGTGAAAATAAAATTTCCACCTGTTTCTTTGTATTTGGGTGCATACGTTCTGTATATGGACATTTTCTTTGTTGAACTAGAAGAATCTTTAGCCTACTTTAAATATGTACAAATTGACAGTGTTATCTAATGAAAATATCATTTTAAACACATTGTTTACATTAGCATTTTAAATTGAAGAATCCAATAGACCATTTAAAATATCCAGTTTCACTTCTATTATTCATGGTTCTCTTCAGGCCCTTTTACATGGATGCACCACTGTTTTCCTTGGCCATCTGGCTAATTTATTTGGTGGATCGTATTTTTCTAATTTACTAAGCTTACTTTTCTTTACCAAGCTCTTTGGTTGGCCATTAAAATTAACCCACGCATATAGTAGCTCTGTTGTAATTTAAAACCTGACGATGTATCACATTATTTCCAATTTAAGTATAATTTTTATCTTTACTGAAATACCAACTAATTTTTTTCCTCTCATTGGTCTACAGGACCTGCATATCAAAATTTTTGCCCGATTCTGTTTGGTTACAATTAAATCAAATGCGGTCTTTATGATAGTTCATGTTTGAAATTGTGGAAAAATAACCACACTAAAATGACTCACTCCTATTTTATCATCTCCACCTTTTTATCATGTTGTTGCATAAACTCGTCTACTCCTACCCAGCAACATTTTCATACCTTGCGATAGCTAAAAATTTCTGGGGAAAACGAGCAATGAGCATATTTCTTTATGTAAATGGGAAATTTATAAAGGGATATTTATGTTAAATAAATTGAACTACTAACACTAACATAACATGCATTTGTATTTAGGTATGGTGGTAGTTCAACCGTTTTCGGAAGCGGAGGCAAAGTTAATGTGGAGCAGTGGCGTTGTGTCAGTACTTTACGAGGTCATACGGGTGGTAAGGCATTATTATATTATCCAAAATAAATATATAAGATTATTCTGAAATTAATGCAGGATATAAGAAGTTCTTTTCTTTGTGAAAACTAGTTAAATATTAATAACAAGTAAATTTATTCAAATTTGGATAAATAAATTCAGAGTCCAGTGGCAATCATCCCCCCCCCCCCCAAGACATGTTTTATTTATTTATTTTTTACATGAATTTTAAGTAAGTATTCCCCCCCCTCCCCCCACCCATGCCTCACAATTTCATTAAAAAATGGCACCTTCCTCCTTCCCAAGTTACATTCTGGATCCGTCCCTGATTGTTTAACATTTGAGATTTTTACAACTGCAGTTTTTCTTATTGCACCGTGTTCATAATAAATTTCAGTATATTGTACTGTTCTGGCATTCAGTAATGCTATGTTCGCACTATGTTCACTATGCCTTAATCACGGTTAAGTAACCATGTTTAACTTTTGAGAATGATCGTGGCCTGCTTCGATTACCTGACCGCAGTTTTGGTTCTGTTAAGAGTATGTTAACTAAGCATATTTCATAAAACTGGTTAGGATGTCAAATGTCGGATAGCACCTAGAAACAGGAAAATAAAACATGGTGGCTAAGTGAAAGCTCAGCGCGAGTGGTCTGATGAGGAGAAAAACATCTATGTTAACGGTTAACATAAAACATGTATGTTTGGGGAGAAAAATTTTCAGACTTGAACAGGCTAAAGGCTTGAACACATATCGAAGATTCTGTTTCATCCATCGTAGTTTCGCTAACCGCAAGATTTGATTAGCTAACCACGGTTAAGAAACCCGCAGTCTACTGATAGTGATTAGCTCACAAATCGAACATAGCATTTATAACTTGATCAAACTGCTGAAATTAATGGGATTAGAACATTTCGCATGAAATTTAATTTCTTATAATTTTATTTTTTTTATTTACTTAAAAAAAGTCCTTTTTTTTAAATCAACATGGAGAATATAGTAGGCATCCTATAAATCACAAGATTTAATTTATTATTAATTTTAATGTCTTATTGAAACTGTGACACAAATATGTATCATAAGTCGCATTGTCCGTCACCAGTGTTTTTGTCACAGCAATAAAGTCATCAAAAAAAAAAAAAAAAAAAATCATTGTCAAAACCATTGTTAGATTTTCAGCGACTGTCCCAAGACTTTCAGAGAGAGTTTGAGAGCGACATGTCCAACAGGAGGGTCCTTTTCAAAATGTTGCCTGACATAAATCGTCACTTGGTCACCAATGCAAAAGATTTTCGTGCTTTCCTACTTTGCCAAGTTAACTGAACTTTCGGATGTCGCTGAAGCAGCTTCCATTTCCAACACATTGATTTCTATTGAGCAGTCCTGTGACCAAGAACTCTTTCACAGGCCCTCTGAAGAATTGGCGTATTCAGTACTTATAACGTATTCAGTACTATAATGAGTACAATTCAAGGGGATACGCTGCGGAGGAATCTTTACTTTTGGATGGGCCAGACATGAAGGCAAGATTGCCATTGCAGTTGCAACCAGTGTTATTGCTGCACTGTAACTGATGGGAGGACGATCCACCCAGTTAAATTGGGTCAGAGTAACTCCACGTGTGACATATCGCTTGGTTCACATTGAGCACAGCTAATTCATCTTACAAGTCTTTTCATATGGGACGAAGCCCCAATGAAGCACAGGTTTGGCTTCGAGGCACTCGACAGGACTCTCTGGAATATACTTGAGAACGATGAGCCGTTCGGAGGGAAGGTTATTTTTTTGACAGGAGATTCTGATAGATTCTCCCAGTTGTTTCTAAAGGTACTTACGCTGGCATCACCGATGCATGTATCAAGCGCTCCTCTCTGTGGAAGCTATTCAAGATTCTTCAACGTGCACGTTCAAAGTACGCCAAATGGAGCGTCTGCAGCAGATGTGCAGGCATTTGCAAAATTTCTGTTGGATATTAGTGAAGATAGTGCACGCTGTCAGACATGCAGAACTGGATATGCTCGCATTCCAAGTGACATGGTTGGTCAAAGTACTTGCTGATCAAGAGTCTCTTCAGCAGTGATACCACAACATAGACTACTTCTCGTTGAGGGTAATTCTGACTCCTCTGAACGCATTCCTGCATGACATCAATGATAGCGTTGTGGAACTACTATCGGGCCAGGCGCATAAGTATCTCTCTATCGATTCAGTTGAAGAACAAGAAGGTCTCAATCAAACCCTGTTCCCATGGGAATTCCTGAACACACTCACCACAGAATAAGACCGAATGGACAGCTCAGCATTTCGATAGTAGTGATCTTAAAGCAGTGCTCCCAGCAGACAGGTAGACTCGAGGGTTCGCTTAGCATAGGCATAACATTGGGAAATGGGCGCTGTTTTGATATATTTCATCATTAAATTTATTTTTCGTTTTTCATTTTAATTTCAATAAATAAAAAAGTTAACTTTAAGTCTCTATATGAATTTGTTTCATATATACAGTACAGTGAATATAAAAATATTTAAGACATGTTTATCTATTAAAACTTTCAAAGTGACCCATTTCTTAGAGTAATATTATTCATTAAAAAGTTAACTGTTGATTTAACATATCTTTTGTGAAAGTGTATTCAGAATTTTTGTTTGATAAATTGTATAACCATAGCGAATAGAATAAATAAGTGTGATTACTCTCGTATTAAGCAATGCTAAAAATCAGGCGAGCGGCGGATGTGTGAAACAACAGCACTGCTATCGATTTCGACCAACTTCGTGGAGTTTTTTTGCTGGCTGCAAATGGGAATTTCACGTTTCGTGTTCAGTTTCTGTCGTATATTTTATTGTTTCACTATTTATAAGTGATGAGCTTGTTATAATGTGTTAATAGTGTAATTTGCATGCCGTTTGTTACGTTTAAAACAGTATTTTTACTCGTATTTTAAAAAATTTGCTCGTTATATTTACTCGTGCATGTACCTTATGACAGCAGATAGGCCTGCTTCATTCCTTCGCTGGTTAGCAAATGTCCGACTATCGCGGTTGTTGTGAAGATCACTAGGATTATGCCCTTTTAGAGTTGGAATGAATTTCGTTTTAATTTTCAATGAATTTAAAACTGCAGGATTATAGAAAAATCAAGACGCTTCGAAATGAACTGATCACACGATGCTGTTTGCATATGGATACAGTCTTTGCTGGCTAAAGGTAATCCGCTGTTTCTTAATCGATTCTGATTGTAGAAATATATGAAACGTGAAGTTTCTATCGGATTTCTAATTTACACATCCAAAGAGTGAATAAGTTAAAGGTATTTTGATAGTAAAATGGCAAGCAAACTCTTGCGTTATGTAGAATTGAAACTAGGCTAGAATCGAAACTAAGCTAGAAATGACTTCTTGTTCCGCTGGTTCTCCTGAGTGGACGAGAGGGCCAATTTTTGAATTGTTCAATCTATCGAGGCGTTTTTCTTAATAAAGTATTAGGATAAATCGAAAATTTTTGAATGATATATTAATTACCCTGGATGCAAAAAAAAATAAACTTTTCGAATTTTTTCCGTGGAGTTTACCTTTAAGAAACAGTAAGAATAAAAAAAGAACTCGTGTTTGAAAATGAATTTTTAAAACTACTGTTAACGTTTCATCCTTTTCCTTGTAAGCGAATACTAAAAACCTGTGACTCGCTGGTCGAAAACGCACGCAGTGGCATCTTGCGGATGTGCCAGAAAACTACGCAAGTAATCACACTTACTATTCTATTCGTTATGGTATAACTGAAAGAAATTGTCAGTTTCTTACGTTAATTTCTTTAAATGAAAAATGAAAAGTTATCATTTAAGCCCTTACATTATTTACAAAACTGATCAGGATTTTGTCAGTGTACCATGAAAATGAAGGCATTTTAAACTTATATTTTGCTTATTTTCAAAATTGAAATAAAGCCACTTTCTTCGATTAATTAAGCAAAGTTCTTAATGAAAATTAAAAACTATTTTAACTTTTACCTGGTGGATTAATAAAATCTGGAAAACACTTTTCATTAGGTTGATGCACAAATAATTGCGTTTTATTTTTACTTTTATCATGTATGCTGGTTTTATAGTAACTCCTTAATCAACTAGATTTTATAATATCCATTTCAAGTTCTTATTAACAATCGCTATTATTTGCATCATCTTACAGAATTGTGCCTTAAAAAATTCTGTAAATAAGAGATTTCAGTAAAGGAATTCAATCTCTTTTGTGGCCAGATAGCAAATTATTAAAATTAATTTCAATTCAAAATAAAATTTATTCAGCTTGCAAATTGTAAGGGGAAAAAAAAAAAAGTTGATTCCTTGAAAATTTTAATTTTTGGCCCTTTATGAATTCAAAATAAATGATAACTCGTTTCCCAGTGAATTTAAAATCAAACGTAAATTAATTATAGTCAACTGTCATTTTTTATGAATTTTGTTTTTGTTATATTGTTGAAGTGTTAAATTTCTTAATTTTTGTCAACACCATTTACTTCAAAGTATTATTATCATTAAAATGTATAGTGTATCTACAGACCTCATTTCCATAAAAGTTGGGACAGAGTGAAAATGCGACACAGCAAAAATATTGATACACTGATGTATTAATTCATTTTATTTCAAAAGAAGATAGTTCATTGGGTAGGTATTAAACATTTCGGAACCAAAAATTTAACTAGTAATAATAAATATTAGAGTTTTTGCGAACTGGCAGTTGCAACACACTCCAAAAATATTTGGACAGTGGGCGAATTACCATTGGGCGACATCTCTCTTCCTTCTGATCATGCTTTGTAGCTGCCAAGGAAGAGATGATACCAATTTCTGTACCATTGCAACGGGAATTTGTTGCCATTCCTGCTGTATCCAGTTGTTGAACTGTTCGGGGTCGTTCTTGTTGTAACTTCCTGTTAATAATTTCCCATATATTCTTTATTGGGGAGAAATCAGCCAATTTAATGCCTGAATTTGTCTATTTTGTAGCCACTGTTCTGTAATGAGAGCAGTGTGGGGTTTAGCATTTTCTTGTTGAAATAGAAAGGGACGGGATCCAAAAAGACGTCACCGAGAAGGCAACATATGTTCTTCTAAAATTCCAATATATGATTGTGCATTAACTGTGCCATTGCAGATGGGCAAGTTTCCCAGTCCATTGGCACTCATGCACCCCATGACTATTATTGAAGCTGGCTTCTGTACAGCACATAGATAAAAGGCAGGATTGTCCTCTTCCTCTTTAGTCCTAAGTACACGCCGATGAGTTTTGTCAACAACAACCATAAATGTAGATTCATCGGATCACAAAACACGTCCCCATTGGGCGTCAGTCCATTTCAGATGGGTACGTGCCCAAGCCAGGTGCCTAAGTTTCTGCAGTGTGTTTATGAACACCTTTCGTTTTGCATAATAAAGCGTCAACTTAAAGTTTGTGATGCAGTGGCGAATGGTATTCGACGATAAAGGTCTTTGATAGAATCCTCGAGCCCATTCCGCAATTTCTGTCACTGTTGAATGTCTATTTTTAATACAGTGGCATCTGAAAACCTGAAGATCACGAGCAGTCAGAATTAGTCCTCGTCCTTGCCCTTTACGAACGGTGGTATTTCCGCTTTCCTGTACCTACTGATAATATTATGAACTGTAGATGACGGAAGTCCAGGATTCCGGGCTATTTCACACTGAGATACGTTGCTTCTAAATTGCCGGATTATTCTATTGCACATATTTTGACCCACTGCCTTGCTTCAACCCATTTTGTTGTGTAAATGATTAGCCGTACGTTAAGTACGTAGTATTTAAAGAGGGAAAAGTATGACGTAATGTTCTCTGGAAGTTTCGAGAATATTCATGTCACTTCTATAGCTTTCGGTGTGGTCTTTTCCCTCCGTCTCAAATATTATGGTGCATGTTGCCTTTGGCAATTTCATTAAAAAATTATATTCAACCAAAAGAGAGATCGGCATTTATAATTTGTACATATTTTACTTCAGTCACTTGAAACACATTTATTATTTTTAATTTTGCTAATATATATTTAGTCAATCATGTTTTATTTGGATTTTTCATCTTGTCCCAACTTTTATGAAAATGGGTATTGTAAATGTATATGTTGAAGTGTATATAATATATTTAAATATTACATTCTGACAGCTTTTGTCACTTATTTTGCTTATCATATTCTCAATAAAAACAAATTAAATTATGTCGAATTAATTTTGTTATTGAAATTAGATTAGTTTGTGAATGAACTAACTGTATCTCGGAAAAATATTAATACATTTGTAAAGTCTAAATGATTTAAATGTATACTGTAAACTTAACAGCCAGTCAGCTGATTGCCAAGCAAGTTACTCAAGCATTTAATTAGGCGAATATCTATTTTTCCTCCGTGGAAAAAATTTTTTTCTTGATGCCGAAAGATTACATGTCATTCATTTCAAGCTTCCGTGTGATCAGGACAATTTCAGTTAATTGCAGACCGAGAAATAAGTAAAAATCTAGAAAAAGTCGTAGCAAGCTCCATTGAAATGAGGTTAAACAGCCAGCAAATTCCACCCATCCGTCGGAGGGTGCCACCGTCTGCTCACTACCATCACTTAGCATGGGAAACTGTGAAGCTGTCCATTCTGTGTTCTTACCATATCTGGCATGCTGCCACATAAGTTACGCCTGAAGGTTGGTGCTCCAGTAATATTGCTTAGAAACACTGATGCTGATTAAAGTCTTTTCAATGGAACAAGACTGCAAATTCTCCAATTGAAACAGAATTGCCTCCTAGCAACAATCTTGACTGCTTCCAAGAAAGGAAGCATTGTTGCTATCCCAAGGATTCTTTTGATCGCAGACGATGTTGGTCTCCCATTCAAGCTTCGACGCTGACAGTTTCTTGTCCAGCTGGCCTTTGCGATGACGTTTAACAAGGCCTAGGCAAAAAACCTTCCACGAACTTTTTCTCTACCTGCCAAAGCCAATCTTTTGCCAGGGACAGCTATAGGACATCTAGAAATTGATTATGCATAGATTCTAAGGAAAGGTTTTGTGTTTTTTCATCGAAACCATTCCATGTCTTTATTATCAAGCCTTTTAAATCTTTTTATTACTTTGGTCTACTTCATTTCCATTATGGCCCAAAGGTGCTCGATTGCTTTGTCAAGAACCACTTTGCGCGACAAGATCAAGATTGTGCTTGGATATGACATATATGAAGACTCGGCACCGTGTTTATTGAAAACCATGGCTACCTTGGCATTGCGTCGTAGATCACTGTATAGATTTCTCGGAACTTCTATGATTTTTTCAATGTGTATTTTGTTAATTCTCAAAATACATATCTGTTAACTGCTCTGCCTGTTGACAAAGTAATGCCTGTTCCACTGGCCCGGCAGAGCCTGGGCATGCCTACTTGTGTTAGTATATTTTCTGTTAACACTTGTTTACCTGAATACTGAAACTAAAACATGGAAAAATGATTGAACAAAAGATGGGCTTTTGCCAGATGACTGACTAAAGACTGATCATCCCCCTTTTACTTTTGTGGGCCTTGACTGCTCCGGTCCCTTTTTCGTCAAGCAAGGGCGAAATTAAGTAAAACGTTACGGTCTCATCTTCACGTGCTTTACCATAAGGGCTGTCCACATTGAAGTGCTCCATTCGCTCGAGACTGATAGTTCTCTTCAGGGACTTAGTTTTATTGCATGTCGAGGTCAAGTCAAAGAAATTCGTTGTGACAATGGGACGAATTGCGTGGGTGGCCAGAATGAATTGCAAAGAATGAGTAAAAATTCTTCTTATAGAACGGAATATGGGAACGCATAATCCGTTCTATAAGAAGAATTTTTACTTCGATTTTGGGTCAACAGACGCTGAATGACGAGAGCATCCACACAATCTTTTGTGAGATTGAAGCGATTCTCAACGGGAGATCGCTAGCCACGCCATCTACTGACCATAGAGACGAGAATCCTGTCACACCTAATCATCCCTTGCTGATGAAAGAAGAAATGGTATTGCCGCAAGATTTGTTCGTAACCAAGGATAAATATTATAAGCGACGCTGGCGACAAGTTCAATATTTGGCCGACATTTTTTTGGATAAGATGGACAGCCAAGTATTTGCAGCTTATGCAACAACGCAAAAAATGGAACAGCGAGAATTTGAATTTCAAGAAAGGCGATTTGGTCATCGTCATGAATCAACTTACGCCGCGTAACCAATGGTCAATGGGAGGATTGAAGAGGTGTATGCCGACAAGGAAGGATTGGTACGCTGAGTGAAATTTCGAACAACACAAGAAACATACGACAGACCCAGATACACAAATTATGTCATCTTGAGAAGGACTGAGGTGTTAGTTTGTGTATTTTGTGATCAGATTTTCATGAATTGGATTTGTTTTATGTTAATTTTAAGAAATTTATGATTTATATTGCGGTTAAGATATAATTTTATAAAATTTTATTGTTTAGAGCTTAAAATAGAGGGCTGTACTTTACGGGGCCGGTATGTTATCGCCATATGCAACAATGATTTTCCTTAAAGTGTATAGAGTCCATTGTTAAGATAATGTTTGTTAAGAATTAAGCAATTTTAGTCGAACGATACCATGACGAAGTGGGCAGATGTTGTGCAAGTAATTATTTTAGAAATTATTAAGAATTATTTCTCTTTTTATGGGTATAAGATTAATTTTGTTATTTTCTGGGTTGCAGAAAATCGTACGAACTTTATCACATGTATCTCGTAGATCCTTCAAATTTCATCAATTGTATTTCGAATGTAAATATTCATCATTAATTAGAAAATTAAGTCAAACTTTCAATAGTAACAACGTCTATTGTGAAAAGTTCAACACTCGCATCGAAAAGAATTTATTTCTCCTAAACGAAAACGCAGCGCCAAAAGTGTTTTTTGTCACTCAAGATAAACATTCCAAGGAAAATTTTCCTTATTTTTAAATGAAAAATTAAACACCCGTTATTTTATTTGCATTGTATGCATTTCACACAAGAAATCCCCACTTCGGCGATTGGAGATGTGATCATTGGAAATGTGATCATTTCGGCGGTCACAGAGGCTTTACAATACATTTTTTTATTGGAGAAATGGCTAACAGCTAGATTCGCCTTTTAGACCTGTGAAGCTGCTTTTTTTTTTTAAAATTTGAAATAAATGCCCATTAATTATATTTATCCCATATAATTGTTGTACAATCAATTGTTTCCTGACCAACCATTGTTGTATATCAAAACTTGTTGTAAATAACATCTTTATTGTAAACAATATCTTATTTCAAATTTAAAAAAAAGTAGCTTCTATTATTATCATCATCATCATCAACATCACAACCTAAAGAAGCTGGCTAAAAAAGGCAAAACCTGTTGTTAGCTATTCCTCCAATAAAAAAATATATTGAATATATTGTACAACCTCTATCTTCTTCATTAATCGACACAATACAAGGACTTTTCACAAACATACTGTTTTATTTAAACTCAATTAAAAAAATAGTCTTAGAAAGAGCTTTCAAAATATTTATCAGTGATTAATTATTATTTCGTTTACTCCTCTTAACCAAAATTTGATAAAAATATGACTGAAAGGTTTGTGTTGAGTTGCAGATTTTATTAGAGTTGATCTTGAAAAATAAAATATTCACTCTTGTTTTTGTATGCGTATTCCATAGCAATGTCCTGTATTTTCCTGATAACTCAATAGGAAAGCGATACAATCTTGTTGCAATGTGTGTTGTCACGTATTCGTTATGATTCCGAAACTACTTCAGACTCCCGTTTCCTACTGACATCACAATGACTTCAACAAGACCATAAATATGACATCTGTGTCGATCGCAGAGGGGGGGGGGGGGCCAATGAAAGTTTTTAGTATATTTTATTAATTTGAGTTTGAATTGAAAATTTTTATACGTGCTCAGTGATTATTGGGAACCTTCATCTTTTGTTTTAAACAAAGCGTATTGGCCATGCAATTTACTTTTATTCATGTGAAATATTATTGATATCTCAATAACATTAACATGTAGCATTTAAAATTTAAAATAAATAAGCATACAAATAAATGAATAAAGGAAATTCTATTCATCCTTGTTCTTCCATATATTTTGTAAGAATTATTATTAATAACTGATGAGACTTCAAAAAGTTTCAGATTTAAATTAGCATGCTCATTAATGAACAGTAAATACAGGGTTGGATACAAAAATGAGCCCCCCTCCCCCCCCCCCCTTATTTTCGTAACCGAAGCAGATATGTCAATTTTGATGAATCCAGTGAATAGGAAGTTGTCGGTGACCTATCCTATGGTGCACTTTTCATCATCCCAAATATGCAAATTAGGACACATTCAAATCTCTCTTTAAAACTGTAACAAATACATGAAAAATTCCAATTGAAGAGTTGTTCAGCATGGAATTCCAAACAAAATAAAAAAAAAAAAAAAAAAAAGTTTCCAAAATCTGATGAATGGATCACCAACAATCACATGTTACCTCCTTATACACTTCAGAAAGATATTTGAATGTTCAACATGCAAATCAAGAAATTACCAAAAATTACCATAGTAACATTTACTTTCTTGAGGAAAAGCAAATGAAAGTCATGTATGTGTCAGCATACAGAAGACAGAACAATTCCAGGATGGCAAGGTATACTGATCTTCTGCTTGTGTGACATATTGGAATATGTCCCTAGTTTGACATATTGGAATATGTCCCTACAGATATGGATTATCTTCCATATCTGTCTGGATATGTTTCAATATGCAGAGCTGCCAACTCTCCCGATAATGGCGGGAGACTCACGATATATCTACCATTTCCCACCTCCTGATACGAAAATGTCAATTATTAATAAATATCCCGAAAGTTAATTGAAGTTGTAAAATTAAAAATTCGATTTTAAGATTCTCTATTAGAACTTTAAAGTTTAGTTGAAAAATATCCGCCATTTATCTTTGCCATGATTCGATATATTGAAATTACGTCACAAGAGCGCTACTATCTTTTCTGGAAAGTCACAACGGCGCTACCGTCTTTACTGGATCATCTTTTCATTGAACACGAAAATCTATGTTCTACACTACGATGCGAATAAAGAAAATACACTATCAATAATATGAGTTATATCATTACTGTTAAAATTCTTCTATTAATAAAATTAGAATTTAATGAGGCTGTCTCCCAGTTTATTTATACTGATGTTAAATAAATACTATATAATAAAAATATAGGTTAAATTTATTTTAGCATTTTAATTCATTACAGATTTAATTAATATTATTCTTCAGTAATAATAATTCTATGTAGATAATTTGATACTATGCAAATTTTAATATCAAGTGTGATTTGCATAACTCCTTTTGGAAAATCGAATCTCCCGCCAGTGACTTCCTTGAGGTTGGCAGCTCTGAATATGTATCACTAGGAATCAAGGGAATATCTTTAATCTTTATCCTCCTATCAGCTTATTCATATACAATAACCAGCACAGTTAGAATGTCTTCTCTTTGAATATTTTACTTGTTTATTTATATTTATTTCAGCTATATCCATTCATAATTGATTTCGGTTTTATTTTTATTTTTATTCTACTTCCATCCTCTTAAAATAATTTTTTGGCAGTCGCTCTACAAGCATTCTAGAACATGTAGAACACAATGAAAACTAAGGCCAAGGTCTTTGGGAGAGGGGAGAAGAATAGGGAATGGGGGAGGTTGCATCTGCTGGTAGAAAAGGAATTCTAAGAATCGCCTCAGAATTGGGAACGAATAAAATTCTAAGAAATAAAAGACAGATAAGGAAACATTGTAGAATGCTCTGGAATTTTGGGAGATTTAAAAAAAAATAAGAAAGAAGAGAGTCTGAACCCAACCGACAAGGAGTGAACATCAAAATTTGCAGTTAAGTAACGTTCGAGCGAGCGGACAGGCACAACTGAGACGAAGGAGAACGCGGGAAGGCAAGAGGAACGGTGACATCACCAGCATTCCCATCGCAGTGTATCCAGTGGCAGCAGGCTAATCTAGCCGATGACGATGCAACTCCACGGAAGTGACTGTTTGGTCCGAGAGATGCTGACCGCAACTACTGCCCAGAGCCGCGGTGATAAAAGATCCACTTCAATCTAATGGTGCATAGGGAGCCGTGGAACCGTGAGGAGAAGTCTCATGCGATGCCAACGAACGAGGAGGCGCATACACGCGAGTGACCTCACGTGTCTTTCGGCGGGCTAGAACGGGGGCAATCGACCTTCTGGGCGCTGAAGCAAGGAGTGATCGCAGTTCTAAACCGAGGACTCGGGGCAATGTGTGCAAGAGAGAGGTGAATCGACGGCAATCTACGACTAACAGCAGGAGGACGGCCAGGCGAAATCAACTGATACAATAAAGTACATCAGATATCAAACTAGCTAAGTACTGTTTTGAATTAGTTTTGGGCCCTCGCGTACGCGCAGATTAAATGAGATCAAATCAATCAACAATAGAACGTTAGTGAAATAATATTCCTAAGTTTGTTCAACACTTGAATCGCAATAGAATTTGAAACAGATTAGAGTGTACATGAAATTCAATTTCAGAGTGACTGCCAGATTTAAATTTACATTTTCATATTAGTTTGTTGTTATCATTTTAAGCATTATCTTGGTTTATGTTATCCATTCATTTTTTTCCTTCTTCATTAACTCACTAATATAATCTTCAGTAGTTTATTCATAACTTAAAATTCTTTTTATTGAATAAAGTCTGTTCATTCCATAAAACTTGGTATAAGTTAATTCTATATTGTACAGATAACGTTCTAACTGCCGGAATTAAGGTGAATCGTTATTGGGTCGGGTGTAGATTAAAGAGTAGTGGGTAAAATAACTTTCAATCACTCTACGATCAATGTGCGGAAACAAAAGGGAGAATTATTAAACACACCTGGAAGGGATGGTGGGACATTATAAGGTATTACAGTATAAAGTATAATAGGTAACTGAGACATATGAATGACGGGATGAGAGGTGTAGTGCCAGTACATTAGATTTAAGTTATTAATCTTAGTGTAAGTAGTGATAGACATAAACGAAAACCAAGTGCTTATCATGTTCCTCTTTGCCACTGGTGCGTGATGAGACGTTCCCTCTTTGTCACACTTTGGAGAGGCAAGACAAAACCTACATGCAGTTAGGTTGTATCAAGACAGATGCCCTAACAAACGCCATCCATCTCATTGTTCAATGGTCGCATTGTTCAAAGATGCGAGAACGCAGGCAGTGTGAATGTTCGTCAAGGTCAAATGAGGGCACAAGGCAACGAGGAAACAACAGTAGTAGTTTTAGCTGCACTTGCTGCAAATCCTCACATAAGCAGTAGCTGCAGATGTTGGATGCCATCACAGAACTGTACTTAACATCCTACACGCACATTATTTCCATCTATACCACATTCATTGCCACCAGGAGTTATTGCCATTGGATTACATTTCTAGGCCCACCTTTTGCAACTGGTTTCTTACCTGCCTGGATGATAATCTGAATTTTGCAGATGAGGTGTTGTGGTCAGATGAGGCACAGTTTTCCTGGGATGGAGTTGTCAGAAGAAAACCCTTGATGTCTGTGAGAAGCAACACATCAAGTTAACTGGAAAACAAATTCTCAACATTCTAGTCTCAGATTTCATTGATGATTTGCCATTGGCCTCCTATCAGCGCATGTGGTTCCAGCATGACGGAGCTCCTCCACATTACTTATTGGTCGTTCGTGAGCATTTAAGTGAGATGTTTGGACAACGATGGATTGGCCGAGGAGGATCAGTTCATTGGCCACCCTGCTCACCTGATCTAACACCACTTGACTTTTTCTTGTGGGACTTTGTGAAGGAAAAAGTTTATGCCACCCAGCCCACCTCACTGCAGGATTTGGTACAGCGTATTGAAGAAGCATGCTGAGGAGTGACGCCAATCATGCTCGCCAGTTAAGTTCGTACCCAATTGTGTTATGTTGTCAGTGGTCGTCACATTGAGCACATTTATGATTAACTTACTTATGCACTGTGGCTGTTTGTAAATTACAAATAATTGTATTGTTGGTGATACATTCATCGGATTTTGGATTTTATATTTTTGTTTGGAATTCCATGCTGAACAAGTCTTCAATTGGAATTTTTTGTGCATCTGTTACGGTTTTTAAGATAGGATTTGAATGTGTCCTAATTTGCATATTTGGGATGATGAAAAGTGCACCATGGGATAGGTTACCCACAACTTCCTATTCATTGGATTCATCAAAATTGGCAAATCTGCTTCGGTTACGAAAATAAAAGGGGGAGGGGCCTCATTTTTGTATCCACTCTGTATATTGGGTTAACAAATGGAAAAATAAGCATTATTTTCAGAATAGCAATCTTTTATTTATAGATATTTTAGATTTGGCATGGTCTCCTCATGATGCATGGCTAGCATCATGTAGTGTTGACAATACAGTAGTCGTATGGAATGCAGTTAAATTTCCAGGTAAAGGGGCTTTTGATCACTTGTTCTTTTCTTTTGCATGAATTTCATTTCATAACTTAAAATACTGATTTCCTTTTAATTTTGACGAAACGTTACTTTATTATGGGCCATTATGACTAGTTGAGTTTTTAAGCAGCATTTGAATAATGTAAGTGTTCTACTATAATGCAGTCTATTATTTAATGTGATCCAACTTTCAGAGCCCTAAAACCAGTAAAAATTTTACCCTCTTGTATAATGCTATCCCCAATTTTTGACTCTTTGCCAACTTAAAAGAAATAAAATATATCAGGTTGTTCGGAAAATTTCTACCGGATTCTTGACGCGTGCGCAAAAATTCTGTATCTCGAGTATTTGTTCAACAATCCGTCAAGCCCAATCGCTGAAATGAGTTCAGATGAAAGCCGGTTCTGTTCCATCAAGACAACGCTCACCCACACACTAGCACAACCTCCTGGACTTTGCACGAGTTCGAATGGGATATCATGGCTAACCCCTCACATAGCCCTGATCTAGCACACTCCGACTACTACCTTTTCTCCCACCTCCAACTCCATCTTCGGGGTAAAACTTTTAAAAGTGCAGAAGAGTGCAAAAAAGAGTTCTATTTTTTCCTAGGGTTCAGGGACCTAGGGTTCTTCGCAGAGGAATCGAAAAGCTCCCAAAACTTTGGGAGAAGATCATCGAGTTGGATGGGGAGTACTTTCCTCATTAATTCAATCATTTTGTACATATTTTTTGCTTTAGAAATAAAAATTCAAATCCCGAAGAAACTTTCTGGACAACCTGAGACAAGTATATACAGAAAAATCTTTTTACAATATTAAAAATGCATAACCTGGATCTTTACAATTATAAACCTTCAAATAACAATTCATTATCATTTGATTTTCTAAAGTTCCTTAATACAATACAGATGGTGGTTTATCATAAAATAATAAAAGGCTGTTTAATTTTGATAAAGAGAAGAACGATACGGTTACAGTAGATTACATGTACCTTTATTGTATTTTTATTTTTCAAAATTATTACAGTATATACAGTGAAATTTCTATATTATGTAAACATTACTTGAACTTCGTTGGTTTTCTTTTTAAATCCAAACATTGATTCACTCTTTGTAACAAAATAGTCACTCTCTATAATGAAGCAAAAATTTAAATAAAAACTCCATTCTACGGAATATAATCAGTATTCCTTATTGAATTTGTCATTATGTTTCTCGAATTTCCATCCGAAATAAAATTTCAACAGGCAAAGACTGTAATTTTCATTTCTCCCATTGGCTTTTTTAACATCTCTGCTTCTAAGCCAGAGGTAAATTCGTAAAAATTCAGTTAAACAGGTAAACTTGTAACAGCTGTAATATTAGTTGTAGGTTGATATTCCATCAGTGACCGGTTTGTGTGTAGACGGAAATGTGGCTTTATTACAGGATGAAACGAAAAGTGATGTCGGATGACGATTCAAATAGAGGCAAGTTCTTTTAAGTAATTAAGGAAGCCAAAATTTGAAGACTTGGACCAAGCCATTGTGTTGTGGTTCCGTAAACAGCACTTTAATAATGTTCTAACCACTGCATCTCTTGTATGATGGAGTACTGTGTATTAAATACAGTGTAATTGTCTTACTGCTTAAAATACAAAAAAAAAAAAAAAAAATTGGTACAGATATATTTGGCTTCAATCATTAAAAGAATTATCTTTAAAATTCTTTTGTTTTTTTCCCCTCACTCAAGATAACAAAATATTTCAAAGTAAATAAATTGCTGTCCCTTGAGTTTCGTTATAGAGAGTTTTCACTGTATTATGTATTTATGCATTATGGAACTGTAATAATTATTCATTTGAACTTTATAATAAAACGTTCTGGAGCAATTTCTGGAGATGAATGCAGTGGCTGTTGAAAAGTTTTACTGATTGAAAATTATTTCACTTTTCACTTTTAATGTTACAAATTTATTTAACGTGATGTCTACATTGTTCAATTATTAACCCTAAACTGCAGCAAGAGGGAGTTATTATAAATGAAACGTTAGTATTGTCACCTGTTTGGGTTTGACCAACACCACCTAGATAAGAAGGCCTGCACACGGAAACGTCATACATTGTTACATCATTATCAAAAGGTCAAATTTAGGGCTAGAAATTTAATAGAAATATGATTAACAATGGCCCAATATAAGTGATGGAACAATAAATGACGTTAACATGCGCAGGCCTTCTTTATGTAGGTGGTGTTGGTTTGAACTAGAACGAGTATCCGGGTTGGGTGTTCGGTTGTCCAAGTTGCAGTATATTTCGAAAATTTTAAAATAAAATGTATTTTTTAATTAAAAAAAAAAATCCCCATTTGTCAGAATAAAAAGAAAATATTACTTTTCATTCTTAAAATAAATTCATTTCAAAATTTTATTTCTTTTTTGTAGAAACCTTGTCTGTTCTTCGAGGCCATAGTGGTTTAGTTAAAGGGGTATCATGGGACCCTGTTGGCAAATACTTAGCCTCACAGGTAAAGATTATCATACTTACTCACTTACTTCCTTACTTACTTACTTTTCAAACCTGCTTATCCGTTAGGGTCGCGGGGGCAGCAGCCCTATGGAGGATCTCCAGCGATCGTGATCTTCCGCCATCAGGCGCATGTCCTCCCTGGAAATACCCAAGCGACTCGAATCTAGATTCTCCATATAGTCTAGCCACCTGGTTCTAGGCCGACCCCTTGGTCTCTTACCCACTGGCTTGGAAAATAACAACTGCCTAGGAAGACCAGTTTGTGGCATCTGTATCACGTGGCTCAACACCTAAAGATTCCCTTATTGTGCTGCTGTGCACTCTATCTGGTAAGGTAACACCTGCCACACTCTCAGAAACCTCATTTCGGCTCCTTGTACCCGCGATCGCACTCTTTCGACTCATTACCCAAGCCTCATGACCGTAGGTGAGAATGGGGATAAAGATTTGAAGACGGAGAGCTTGGCTTTGTCACCCAGCTCGCGTTTCGTTACCACGGATCGCCACAGTTCACATCTAACACAGCTTGCTGCACTGATCCGAGCATCCAACTCTTTATCCTGCCTCCCATCACTCGTGAATGCAATCCCGAGATACTTGAACTTCTCCACCTGTCTCAATGGGGCTTCCCTAACATGGAGAGCGCACTGAGCAGGCTCTCTTGAAAGGACCAGAGCCTCATTCATAGTCACACTGATCTTCATCCCAGCTTCTTCACATTTGACTGCAAACCAGTCTTGTGCATGCTGAAGTTTTGTGTGAGAAGACCCAAGGAGGACAAGGTCTTCAGCAAAGAGCACCTCTCCACCAAGCAGTTGCCCACACAACCACGCTCATCGCCTCTGCTGCCCCTGTCTATTCAGTCCATAAGGCTAATGAACAACAGGGGCGACAGTACTCACCCTTGGCGGAGTCTAACACCTATGGTGAATGGTCTTGACGTAATGCCATTTATCCGGACAAACATCTCAGAGCTTTTGTACAGAGACTTGATAGCAACCAGTGATTTCCCATCCACTCCATACTTTTGCAACACTTGCCAGAGCTTCTCCCGAGGAACTCTGTCATATGCTTTTTTGAGGTCCATAAAGCAAGCGTAGACATCTTTTGCATACTCCCAGGATTTCTCAAAGATTTGCCTTAGAGCTAAGATGTGATCCGTCTTGCTTCGGGCCAGGGGCCCTATTCTCGAAATTTTCGTGTTGACAACTCACATGAGTTGGGAGTGTCACATGGTACAAACACGAATGATCAGACAGAATTGGTATACTCGAAAATTAACTCCCGTGCTTTTCCTTCTCCTCATGTGAGTTGTCAACTCACGTGAGTAGACCTTGTGAGATAGCAACGCACAAAAAAAAAAGAAAAAACATGACCGACGTATTCGCTATTCTGCACTCTATCGGAGCACTGGAATCAACGGAAAGACATTGTGTGAGGAGACAATGAGCTTTATGAATGCATATTGATGCATTCGAACTTCACGAGGAACATTTTCGTCACTTATTTCGACTATCAAAGGATTTGGCAAAAATTTTGATAGACAACCTTCGACCGATTTTAGAGGATCAAACTCGAAGAGCAGCATTAAGCCTACAAAACCATAGCCTACAATGATAAGAGAATTGTAGGCTATGACAAAATAGAGGAATAATATGCACTATCTGCACAAGCGCGCGATGACTAATCACGTGACCAAGGTAAATGACATTTTTATTATTTAGCCTTTCACTCGTAACCAAATAGAAAAGGGGTTATATATCAGCTGGTTAGAGGGGGGGGGGGTGGCTTTGAAACATCATTTCACTTACCTTGGTCGCGCGATTGCGTGCGGATTGTGCAAATTAACCCTATTTTCCATTCCCTATTTGATTTCTTTGCTCCGACGCAAGAATTCAATTTCCTTCCTAAGTCATCCCATAGTTCTTTGTAAACTTGTTATCAAATTTTCCTTTATACATTCGTGTATTATTTTCAATAAAATAAAATTGCTCATCGTTTCATTGCTTTATTTTTCGTTTTGCTCATCTGTGATTCTTTTCTTTTCCCTCCATACCGAGCGATCGTTTGGGAACAGTTGCCGCTTATTTGATTGGTTCTTGATGAATAGTCTCTATTCCAGATGCTTAGAAATGTCGAAACTCGTGTGAGTGTGACGTGCGTACTCACAAGTCGTGTTCGTTTTGTAGTTTGAACTGCAGAATAGCAATCGTGTGAGTCGAAATCTCACAAGTGAGATAGTGTATGTGAGATGGATTGCAACACGAAAATTTCGAGAATAAGACCCCAGGGCGGAAACCACACTACTCCCCTGAAAGTAAAAAAATTTATTTTTATTTACATTGAGTTATGTAAAAAATCTGCTATAACCACAAAATACACTGATGTTTCAAAAGTCATGGGATTAGTCTTCAAATATAATGGTAGATTGTGCAGTTAAACCATGGCATGATGGAAATTCCAGACTTACCAGTTGTCATTTGACATCTCATTAGTCAGTTTGAATAATGGTTAGGTTGCTTGTACCAAGTAGAAAAGAATTATAAGAGTTTGAATGGGCCGTGTTAGTGAGTGCCTGATGGATAGGCCATGAAATTATCAGAGTTTAATGGACGAACATTTGGCATTTCCTGATCTGTGATGTCACATGTAGGCTATATTGGGAACACATCATAAAGGCACAATGACTGTCTACAGGTGCTTAACTAATTTCGACCAGGAGGTTAACACCAAGAAACAGGACCTAGCAGCTCATCTGTGTAGTGACATCATTAATTGGACCCAACATGAATAGCAACATGTGATGTTCGATGTGTCACAATTCCAGTCAAGCTAATGGAAGGATTTGCTGTGGATTACACCCCATCAAGTCTTGGATCTGAGCTGTCAGGAGTGCTCCATGCAAATTGATGGTGGTTTACTGGGGTCTGTTGGTTTGCTAAACATTTCCTTGATTGTAACTATGTATCCCCAGACTAACCTAACAATTTTACATGTCCCAATTTACAAGTTTATGGTGTGCAGACTCAGCTTAACACATCTCGGTTAGTCAACTGAGTGGCCGTTGCCACTAAAATCAACCAGAACAGTCGCAATCATTGCCATCATCGTTGGATCACAGTTAATCTTAGAAATACATGTCAGTTTTGTTATCACGACGATCATTGGCAATTAAACACGCAAACGTCATTCATAGGAGTAACACATCGGCGGACAACGGGGAAGAGGGAAGAAAAAGCAAAGGTTCCCCCACTTGTAGCAAGTGCTCACACCCAAGACGAGCGCCAATTCACAATCAGTAGACAATAATACAGGAGATTTGCCCGTTTGCTTCAGCATTCCAAGTTCCCATTACCCAAGGCGGTGGGGGGGGGGGGGGAGAGAAAGACTGCAGGCAGCAAATCGCAGAACAGGAAATAAAGAATAAAACGGAAAGGTCTCACCAGTCTGTAGTCGCTCGAGACATTTAATTATCTTAGATGTTAAAATCTCTAGATTCATACAGTGCACATCAACAGAAACAAAACGAGAACGTTGAAGTCCTTGAGGCACGCCATGAGCGCGTTCCATTTATCAGTTCGCTGTGTTCAAGTTTTGAGTGCAAAAACAAACAGAAACATTTAAAGGAGCAAATGCAAACTATGCTTAGCTTAGTTGCAACAAATCAATAAATAACATCAACCGTGTAAGCACTAGTGGGAATCTCAAAATCATAGCCGGACATCGCCAGTATGGATGTCGATTTTTTTTTTCAAAATGGCCTTCTGATTCCACACCCGCTCGCTTCACTGCCAAGTACAACAATATACACAATAAAACAGGAGCTCAGACTGCTCTTCTTACAGCTTATCCCTAAAAACTTCGCTACAACAAAGTCCACAGCAAATGCTAGCTGGACATTGTTGCAGCATCAGAGGATCGTTAATCCCTCTGCAACAAACAAAACGAAAATTCCCAAGTGCTTACAATTCACAATAATTGTAAAAGACTTGATAAAAGACTTGAAAATAACAACAATTATCACCGTTGTGATGCTAAAAACAAACTACACGAATATAGCATTAACAAAATGCGTACATATACATACTGCACATTCCTTTTTACCTCAGCAGCTCAGCCTCTCCAGCCTAGCTGCGAGTTGATTCTTAGCCTCGCGCATGCACATTTAGATGTTTTTCATTGCCAAAAAGGAACGATTTTTTGATAATTTGCTGAATAAAATGCCATCAGTAAATTAAAAAATGTACTAGAAAATCATAACTTTTTTAAGAATTAATTTATTCATTAAATTAATGATTTCTACAATTAATTTAAGTAGCCAGCTTTCATAAAAAGGCATAAGGTAACTTAATTTAAATCTTACTGGCTTTACTCTTAGCCTTTTCCTTACAACTAACTTCATCCATGGGAGCTGCCATCTTCTTTCAGCCTTCCTCAGCATTTGTAAGCACCTCTTTGATATGCTTAGATTGCTGTGATTTGGCTGAGGCAAATGTGACTTAACAACTTGCTCAGCTAAATCTCAGCATAGCAAAAAGGAATGACTTTGCTGAGCTTGGCTGAAAGCGGCTGAGCTGCTGAGGTAAAACGGAATGTGCAGCAAATAACATACAATTAACGCAACTCCAAACTCAATATACCCATACCACTGGTACACAAAAAAACACTACACCCATACACTCCAACACCACCTCCACTCAAAGCCTGAGTGCGCTTCAGTGAAATCACCAGATCAGGTTAAGCAAAGAAAAAAGAAAAGCATTGCTGCCACTCGGTGTTTCGTTTTTTATAAATGGTTGATATATCACAAATTACGTGTAATAAACTGTTTATGAATTGGAAATGCATTAAAAGCTGCATTCTTTTCAACATTAAAGTTCAGGAGTATTACAGTACATTTAACAATATTGTAATAATAAGTTCATATATAATAAATGGAAAATTAAGATATAAAGATCCGACGATCGTTACAATTTTTCATCTTTTTTGAGGGCCAAAAAATTGTTTTAAATCTTTTAGATGTTCGTTATATTCAATAAATTTTGATGTAAACATATTAGTGAATTTACATTGTTGGGAAATTTATTTTAAGATGTCTTTAATTTAACAACAATGTAACTTAAACAATAGCTTTATATCTTCCAAATTTATTATTTATGCATATTTTTCAGTTTAGTTTACGTTATTCGATTTTCATTTAGACAAGTCATGATAAAAAATTCAACGAAATTTTGTCTCCAGTTCACTTTCCGATTTCAATTGTTAGACAATCATTAATTTGCAACAATGTTTAACTACTAAACTAAAACAGGAAATTTATCTGGATACGACCAGTCAAACTTTCATCGAACAGCTTATACTAATATAATACTTTAAGTGAATTAAAACTATTAGCCTTCAAAGCTAAAATTATTATTTAAGTTCTTATAAACCTTTAAACTTGCAATTTAATATTCCAAAAAATGAAGAACCAGAGAAATCATTCCACTTTAGATTTACAATCTAACACTTTAAAACTTTCTTACCGCGATGATTATTTTCTACAAACCACAAAGATATTGGAACTATATATTTAATTTTTGGGGCCTGATCTTCAATAGTAGGAACAGGATTTAGATTATTAATTCGATTAGAATTAAGCCAACCAGGAAGATTAATTGGAGATGATCAAACATATAACGTAGTAGTTACTGCTCACGCTTTCATTATAATTTTCTTTATAGTAATACCTATTATAATAGGAGGATTTGGTAATTGATTACTACCATTAATACTTGGTGCTCCAGATACAGCATTTCCACGAATGAATAATCTAAGATTTTGATTATTACCTCCATCACTTATATCTGCCATGAAATTACAAAAAAAAACGTATTTTTTTCGAATATAGGCCGCGGTCCTCCCCCCCCCCAAAAAAAAAAAAAAAAATCGAAAACTTTAGGAGTGTGGCCTGAAAAAAATTTTTTTTTCTGAAAAGATCATTATCGGTAATTTTGGATAGAACAAAAAAAAAGATCAAACTACTTCGTTTTCGCGACCCATGGTATATTTGACCCTAATTTTATTATTTATATAACTACCTAAATTATTTTTATATACTTAATGAAACTTTTATAAATTTACTAATGAACTGTGTAAATAATTATAGTAATCTCGATTTTAATTTAGTGTAACTCTTCGACAACGACCATGGCTCTATCAACGAAGTGCCGACCAATAGCGCGATAGGGCATTCTATGACATCACAACATCTTGGAGTAGAGTGGACCAGCAGAAGGAATCGCCAACAATAGCTTTAATAAGTGAATTCCATAATAATTTATGAATGAAAATATATTTGACTGGTTAATTATTGTTCTGAAGGCTTAGAATATTAATTCACTGTTAGAAAACGATTGAACAAAGGCTGGATAATTTAAAGCCATGAACTCAAATCCACCGTGTTTTTATCGGATAATTTTTTACCGATCAGCGATCAATTTGCCTTTTCAGAAAGTATAAACTGTAACAGCATTTTCGTATAAAAAGATAGGAAGCAAATATAAGAGAAAATAGGTATAATATGGATGCATTGTAATGGCTATCGACCAAAGATTATTCCACTATCTACAACAACAAAAAAAAAATATTGGCTATCTACAACTGTGAAATCGGGAGCATTTTATTTATTTATTTTTTTTTGGTGGGGGAAGGGCTAATTTTTATTAATAGAAGAAAGAAATTCAACTCTGTTTATCGTACAAGACAATTGTACTTATTTTATACAAAATAGTTGTTCAGTTTTTTACTTTCTTGTACATAGTACCTATAAGGAAGTATTGTAATCACGAAAAATTTCGACCTCCAGATTTTCACAGACCTTCACGTTTTAGGGTCCCTAGATTACGAAAAAGTGATTTCTGGAAAATTTCTGTGTGTGTTTGTGTGTTTCTCCACGATAGCAGCTAAAGCTATCGAGACCAAACTTTAGACTTAAGATTACAATCTTCCTCCGGAGGTCTGATTAGTTTTCCAGTGGAATTGGTGAACCGGAAGTATCAGTTTACTCCAGCGCCAAAATATAAATTTTGAAATATCTGGTTAAACATTGCGTTTATGAAAATTTTGTATGGACTAAAAAGTATTCCAATTTCAATTATAAACAACTTTTGTTAAGAAAATTTTTCAAAATTCCAACCGGAAGTACCAGTTTTACTCTTATCACAATCCAGTCTTTTGTTAATATAGGTGAAATAAGATGGTATAGGCAAATTTGGAATCTATACCAAGGTGTTTAGAAGCTAATTTGAAGTAACTTTTATTCACAAACTTTTTCAAAATTTCTATCGGAAGTAACCATTTTAGACAGCTGTTTTATTTTTTTCTATATTTGGACCAGGGCATTTATGTATAAGAAAGTCTGTGGTGACCACACCTCATTTTTTTATATTAATAGCCCCCCTCGCCCCAACTGAAATGAGGAGTAGCGTCAATAACGTCGTAAGTGTAATGATTTTTGGTTGGTAGTCAGTACATATTTTATATTTACTTCCTATTCTTTTTTATAGGAAACTTCGGTTACACTTTATACTTTTTGAAAAGGTAAATCGATCGCAGAGCGGCAAAAATTATCCGATAAAAACACTGTGGATTTGAGTTCATGGCCTTAAATTAACCAGCCTTTGTTGAATCGTTTTCTAACAATGAAATTAATATTATAAGCCGTCAGAACAATAATTAACCAGTCGCATATATTTTCATTCATAAATTATGAAATTCACTTGTTTAAGCTATTGTCGGCAATTCCTTCAGCTGGCCCACTCTACTCCAAGGTGTTGAGATGTCATAAAATGCTCTATCGTCAGCATTTCGTTGACAGAGCCATGGCCGCTGCCAAAGAAATAAAGAGTTACGCTCGTTCATTAAAATGAAATTACTATACAATGGAATCAAGCCAAAAACTGTGGACACAACTATAGAAAGAAAAATAACTCCAAAACCACTATTCCACATAATAAACTTTAATGACTCAGATGTACATTTCGGAAACGAAGTTTCCTTTTGAAATTACTATAATTATTTACACATTTCATTAATAAATTTATAAAAGTTTCATTAAATACGAGGGTTGGGGCAACCATTTTTTTTTATGAGAATTCAAGCATGGGTGGAAAATGTGAAATATACAGATGAAAGGACAAGGAATGGACGAAATGTACGGGCATTTAACAACACGCCAACACTTTGCTTCTCATGTTTATTAAGGTAGTTGACAACATTACAGGTTTCATGTTCTGGAATCATAAAACCTGTAATGTTTCATACGTTTCATGCTTCTGGAAAATTTATTCTGGAACATGATTACAGATTTCATTTTCCAGAATAAGTAACGGAAATCAAAATAGAGAACGGCTGTTTTGATATACAAGCGTTGTTCAACTCGTATGACTAAGAACTGATTTAACATTGCTCTCTGAGCAACATCAGGAACTCACGGAGCCATCTAATGTTGTGGAAACATACTAGCAGTCACAGCTTCCTTGAGACATATGACGTTTTATGATACCATCCCTTAGCTCTGAGAAAAAAAGATAGTTGCCATGACTTTTGCCCCAACCCTCGTATATTAAAATAATTTAGAAGGTTATATAAATAATGTAATTGATATCTAAATTACTATTTTAGATACTGTGGGACGCTAAAACGAAGCAGTTCGATCTTTTTGTAGACCGTAGAAGTTTGCGGCCTAAAGTGAATTGTGGCCTTTAAAGGGTTATTTTTCGTTCCACCGTCAAATTTGCGGCTGCAGCCTAAAGTGAATGCGGCCAGTATTTGAAAAAATACGGTACTAACAAAAAGGAGTTTGAAATTAAGCAACATCAGGCACGGCTTGTCACTGGATGGGTGACCATCCGTGATTCACGATCTACACCCCCCTGGCTGCTGTGACCGTCATATAGCAGTCGTTAATCCATGTTCATCCAGGGACCCAACTCGTCGGCCTCTAGCCATACAGGCCCTGGATGGACGTATTGGATTATCAGTACTAATAAAAATAAAATAAAAAAAAAATAAAAATAAAAATAAATTGGTTTTCATTTATAAAAACTGTAGTTACAAAATCCTAAATTAAATTATAAATATAAAAATCATTTTACATGTTGAAGGACTTCCATTTTTCTTTTCTTAGTTTTCTGCTTAATTAAGTTGTCATTTTTTTTAACACACACATTTTTCAAAACAATGTTTGTAGCTATAGATATTATATTTTTTAAATTACAGTCTGCAATATGTCCATTATCGTATATTTCATACGGCAATAGCATTTCTTTAGACTGTAAAATGTTAAAAACAATAGAAGTAACCAAATGTCTTTGATTAGTATGACCAAAAAATATTTATTCATTTTGCAAGCATAATTATAAAAAATGGGTTTTTTCAAATAATGATTTTGATTCCTTTTTTTACCTTTTCCATCATAATTTTATATTATTATTTTTTAATCCTCCTTTTAGATTTAGATTTAGTTTTTAGTTTTAGTTTTAGTGTAAACCTTACGAGCTTAGGCTCAGTGGTTTTATTTTATTGTATTAACTGAATAATTTGTCAATGACAATATATGTATACATCACACAATTAACTACAGATTCATCAGGGCATAAGAGCCACCATTATCAGAGTTTTTTATCATGGAAATGGCTTCGTTGTCAATACTGTTTATATCAACAGTTAATCTTTCTTTACATGAACAACATTTTGATGTTTTCAATACAAAATGACATGCATATCCTGCTAAATATGTAATGACAGGCAAATAATCAGATTTGTATTCAATATCGTCCTTCTCAATATTTATAAAAAAAAAGGAGTGGGATAAAATTCATTATCACATTCAGGCTGATTACATGCAGAAAAATTAGTTAAAGTTACATGCTCATTTTTTAAAGATAATTATAGTTTCAGATATGATTGTACCCGAAGCTGTTTTTCACATTCAAATATTTGTCTTATTGACACATCATATTGTGCTCCAGCAGTTTGTCTGTATCGGTCAAACCGTTCATCAAGAGAATCTGTCTGAATTTTGCCTGGCAGTACATACTGGATGTTTAATTTCTCCCTACAGTACCTATAAAATTCTGTCATACCATAAGTAGTCATTCTAAGTGCTACATGGGTTTATTTAGAAAAGGTTCCTGTAGAAAATTCAGTTTCTCCCATTTATCAAGCCAGTCTATAAAATTATTTAAAAAAAAATAATTTTATCATCATTGGCTTCAAAACGTAGTGGTTCCATAAATGAATTTCTATGCCACCTATAAATGCCGTTTTGACATTCATGATTTCCTACCACTTTAGTATTATTGTCAAAATATATCCAGTGTCCTCGTAATGTGGAATTTGATGCTTTTCACCCAATTCCAACAATCCATTAATGACAAACTTATTGAATATTTTCAAGACAAGGTTTACATTTTGCCTTTCTAAATTAGAGGGAGATAGGGATTTTAAAGACAACCCATGAGCAAAAGTCAGAGTTGAATTACATTCAATTTGATGCAACTTTTTTGAGTGAAATGAAACTTGCAATATGTGGCTGGTGTAACGTGCCAAAAAACCAGCAGACGTAGTTTCTGTCACATTCAGTCTTTTACGAACGCCCTCCCGAGCAAAGGACGTTAACTTCCCTTATTATCATAAATCCCCACAATTTGAAGACTCTAGCACCTACTTATCCCGAATTAACCCAGTATTTAAACAAGAAATTAACGCTATCCCACGCTACCCCGATAAGCCCTAAAGTAGGAAAAAAAAACGCTCCCCACTGAGTATTCTAGAACAATGGTCAAACACGCGTTGAGAAGGAAGTACTTGAAGAATCGGGTACCATTCTTCAAGTTAACAAAATATAAGTCTAAAAGGAACCTTAAGCCCCTCAAAGAAATTACCCGTTTAAGAAATTAAGGTATTAGTTTGATATGATCATTCTGAAGAAAGAACCCCACGGATTCCGAACAAATTATCTCCTTTATTGCACTATGAAATAAAGAGAGTGGTGTACAGAATAAATCAGGGACTATTTTTCAACCAGAGGACGAGATGACGAAACTGTAGCGTTCAGCGTCGAAAGAAGGTTAATCTTGTGGCGAGGAGAAGAAAGCGGAGCTGGAAGTGAAGTAGAAAAGTCCAAGTTGCCAGTCCGTCGGGGTGAAAAAGTAGACGAACGCCCGTGGAAACTAACATTGATTGAAGCAGTCCAGTACAACAACAGGGATAAGTCATCTGGCGAGAGATCTAGGACGAATTGAACTAAGAAGTAGTTACTGAAAATTACACCACATATAACTGTTTGGAAACGAAAAAAAATCGTAACAAATGGAGATTCAAATAAAACTTATAGCTACAAACAAAAGATACAAAATGGCAAGCCCAAAGAATTAAATTGAAATTAAACTAAATAAACAAAAAAATAAAGAAAACCATAAGAATTAAATAGAAGTTCGTTCAGGGCGGACAACTAACACAGACCTAAAGGGGGGAATCTAAAACAACAAGAAATGCACATAGAACTAAATTACGTTAAGACGTTGATACATCTAAGGAAGGGGGGCAGGTAGAAGGTGACAAAAGACGGACGCACATGTGAATCGGAATTGCGGTCAGACTACGGCTACACAAAACAGGACCCTGAAATAATGAACAGAGAAAAAAAAAATAATAATAATTCACGCTTAACCGTAAAAAGGGCAAGGAAAGAAAACAAAAAAATCAAATCACAGCAGAAGTAAATAACTGAAAGTTATATTAATATTAAAAAAAATTAACATTAAAAAAAATTGGTTTCATGAAGCTTCCTCACAAGAAGGAATTATTTGTTTCCGAGCGTGGGAAAATTATAAACGCCAGAGATCTGGTTGCGGTGGAGAGACCCAGAATGATGGGAATTATCACCCCGGCGGAATAAAGAACGATTAATTGCGGACAGCAGATATGATACGATGAAACAGGTGACACAACGTGGAGATCAGCGGTGAATACAAAGTCAGCTAAGCAGTGACGAAGCGGACTACTCGCCATGATAAAGTGGCCGCCACCAAATCCATTGGAAGGAGTAGCGAGAAAAGATACGCATTTACTGGGAGGGCCTTCCGTCGTGTTCTGGACACTGGTACGCCGTCAAGGCCTTAAAAAGTAATGTTAGCGTAGGACTACGATTGCACAAACCAAGCCGCTTCAAAGCTGACCGGCGGGCGCAGAAGGCAAACTTAACATCAGGACAATCCTGTGGAACGCCGACAATGATTAGATCCGAATTCCGTTGGATAGAGAATTCGAACCATGGAGGTTGGCCGTACAGCCGACTGCAGGTATTTTCCACGTGTTCTACGACGAGAAAGAAAAACAATTCATACGAAGTTTATGGTTGTATATAAGACATACCGTTGTACAAATATTTCTTTTTGTCGTTTTCCTGTGGAGAAGTGATGTCCCAAAAAGAAGGAATCCAGCTGCAATAGGCTTGCGAAATTCAATATCTGGCTACGGGATACATGAAAAGGTGAAAGATTCCACCATGGATCCTTTAGGACAGCCCAGACGACATCTCTGATGTAATTCAACGAAAGGTAACCGTGTCTTCGACTTCATAGTCCACTACGACTGCGCTCAGCCAAAAAAAAACATGAGTAGGAAAGGAAAAGAAAACATCTCTGGATCGTTGAGGGACCACCCCATTCCTTGTGACCTAAGCGGACACCACTGCTCCTCAAGGTTCACCTCGCTGGACTACCTTTTCATAAAAAAAAAAATAATTTTCCAAGAAAAACTAAATTTAAATTAAACTAAATTTTGACGCCATGCGATCGCCGAACTCTCGCTGGCGAATGCGCAACGTGACGCTCTAAAAGCTCTTCCTTCGAATAACAAAGGGTAAGTACTAACCAACAATCCCAAGTAACCAATTGACTTTAAACTATACAACAATTAAGTACTATTTAAACGAAGTAATCGTAAACAATTAAGAAAATATTTTGGTTCTTTTAAAACAGAATCGACCAAAAAATCTATTTTAATTTCTTTATACTTTAAATATATTTCCTGCACCCTTTTTCTGGTTTTCTTGATATTTGTCACAATGGTAAAAAAAAAAACAAAAAACGGGTAATTGACTGTTGACCGTGAAGTACATCAATTCAAAAAGCAATACGACCTCGTGGTTAATTTGTAAGGCTAACTGCGTTTAAAAAAAAATATCATGTGAATTTTCACGATAGACTCGTTTCCTTAATCCTCTATCGTATGAAAAAGAAAGCATTTACGAAGAATTTGCGTAATTAAAATGAAAACCTGGCCAGGTTATTACAAAGGAAATCTACAAATATTTCCTTGTACGAGGAAGAGACGATGAGATAAGGTGGTCTTTTTACCGAGAAACACTCTGACTTATCCACCAACGCGGAGCTAATGTAATGCGACTAGAACGCGTCACGTGAACCCTTTAAATTCCCTTAATGGAGGGGGCCCACAGTAACCTCCCTATAACTGATCGGGCAGCCCACAAAGTTTCCGTTTATCTCAGAGATCATAAGGCGCACTTGGAAAAAATGAGCACCACACGTGCCCAAAAAAAAAAAATACCCAAAGGTCAACACCAATAGTAGATTGAGAAAGTAAAGGGATACATAATATAAAGGCTAGGCTGACCGTGCAAGAATGGGAACAAATGCTTGAGAAAAACCCCTGAAAAAATCTCCCTCCAACACATGTGAAGGCGAATAACCACAGAGAATCAACCGGGATTCGGAAAAAAAAAACTTCCCATGAAGCTTGGAAGCATGGAGCAAAAAGGCACGCGACACTGGTTATCTGAATCAACCCCATCTCCACCCTGAATAGAGTTGGTGTCGTCTGAATCATCAAATTTTGGAAAATAAAAACTTTTGCGATAATTGTTTTGGTTCAACCAGTTGTTTCTGATATTTTATAAGATGTACACAATCAATCAAGTAAAACAATGTTCTCTTGGATCAGAAGGCTGCGGATACACAAAAGATAACTTAGGTTTCTGGGCAAATTAGGTTTCTTAGTCAGTCAGAAGAAACGTAGTTAAACATGACTGGGAGATTCTATGCTAAGATGAGTTATAAATTAGGCACTATTGATTACTATAGAAGATTATGTGGCTGATGGAATTGGAAAATAAATCAGGTGCCATTTGCTGCACAAGAGGCAAAGGGAATGGATGAGGAGATATGTGTGTATCTACGGAAAGTTGGAAGAAGTCTGCAGAAAGAAAATGAAAAAAAAAAAATTAAAAATGATCACCAACAATAAGGCGACATGACTCCCCGTGATGGAAGAAATTAGTTGCGAGGGAAAGTATGTATCAGACTGTAACAGCGACATAAAAGATAAATAATAGTATTGTTTACAATAAGTTACAAATGCAACAATTACAGTCTGTAAATATTAAAACTACAAAAGATAATTATTTATAAGAAAAAATAAAATATCTGCTAAATTTATTGCAATCCCTACTTAATGAAAAAATAATAAAGGAGTAACGGATTGCAATAATTAATGAATTTTTCGAATTTCCCGAACATATAGGATCTTTTATTTATGCAGTTAATATAAGACAACATATTATAGGTATTAATAATATCGTAATATTAAAACTTGCATAAATGAAACAAGCTATTTCATTCACATGGGAAACTTATTATAGGCTAATAATGATAATTATAAACTGGCGATTGTCTCCAAACACAGCAATAATTTTTCCTTCCATTTTTCAATCGAAAAATTATTATATGCTGTTGTATTTAAGTAGTTATTATTAGACAATATAGTGTCATTTTAAGTTCATTATATGAAAAGAACAAACCACTGATAATATGATAGATTGATAGGTCTACATTTTAAGATTTATCAATTTAAGTGAAATAAGCAATTTCATTCACAAATACAACTGTAATACAAAAGTAGTTATTATTAGGCGATACATTGTTGTTATAAGTTCATACGAAAGGAATGAACCTCTAAGACAATAGGCCTATTTCTTGAGATGTATTAATCACTTTAAGTGAAACGGGTCTATGACGATTGGTCTAATGTCGATTGGTCCAAATCCCGATTGGTCTAATGTCGATTGGTCCAAATCCCGATTGGTCTAAATCCCGTTTGGTCCAAATTCCGATTGGTCTAATTCCCGACTGGTCTAAAAAGAGACTAAAATGACTGAAAAATTTCCACTTAGAACGAGGAAATAAACTTGAATTATTCAAAACCTTTTTCCTTTAACCCTTTTGCTGCGTAAAGCGGATATATCCACACAAAATAACATTACTTTTACCTGCAGAAATTTGATTCATCCCACAGGGCTTAAAAAAACTTCTGAAACGAACACATAGGCCTTCACTCTTAGTGAGTGGTAGCCAAAAAAGAAACCTCTTTACAAATATAAAAATTCTCATTTTTCATTTTTCTCTTTTTTATGTAAAAAATAAGCAGAAGTCATAAAATAGAAGTTTTCTTTTTTTTTTTTTAATTCGTTTTCAGTGGAAATTTTTTCAGTCATATTAGTCTCTTTTTAGATCAATCGGGAATTAGACGAATTGGTATTTGGACCAGTTGGAATTTGGACCAATCGGGATTTAGACCAATCGGGATTTAGACCAATCGGGATTTGGACCAATCGGGAATTGGACCAATCAGTATTTGGACCAATCGGGATTTGGACCAATCGGCGTTAGACCAATCTTCATTAGACCAATCGTCCTGGACCGAAGTGAAACAGCCCGTTTTATTTAACTAGTATTATTATTAGATAATATTAAACACAGAGTAATTAAGTCGTGTTCTTACCGTTTGTTCCTTAGGAGATTTGTAGATTTGTAGTGTTCGTACTATATTTCAATGAACAACGTGTAGATGTAGCTATTATAGTAGCGATCGTAAACCAGCATGGCCGTGGCTCTAGCTGTAGCGCAAGTGAATGCTGCGGCGGCCTCGTGCAGTGGCGGCATTAGTGGCGCCGCTATGTTATGACCTCGAATATCTACATCGGTATTGTACAATTCATGAAATGAACAAAAAGTTGCGCATTTTGTGAATTGCGCGATTTCACGATCTGCACGTAACATATATCTGTTATGTATATTATATGTTAAATTTGTCTGAATTTGGTCAGCTCTTAGTTCATTTATGAATGTTAGACAGCAATGAATTAAGAGACTGAAAAGGCAGTATGAATTGAGGAAAGATACCAAATTAAATGAATGTATGTAATAATGGTACTAAAATATCTGAGATTGAAGGTTTTGTTAACAAACAAAAAAAAAATATTATTAGGAGTAACATTGTATTATAATTTAATAAAATATTGATAAATAATGCCTTTTTGTTTTGAAACCTAGTCTGATGACAAAAGTCTATTAGTCTGGCGAACTGTAGACTGGCAACAAGAAACCAACATAACACAACCATTTGATGAGGTAATAAATTCACTTTGGTTTTGCATTTAAATTCTTACCCTTGTAAAATAGAAATTACTTAATTGATAAGGAAGCTTTATATGGAGACATTTATTACGACCATAATTTTTTTTATTAATGTGGTGACTGTCTCTGTAAAATCCTTTATAGAGCTTTTTTAGTAAATTTTATTTCTCCGTAACATTCTTTCTGTGAATGCTTTTCCTCTTATTTACAGATATTGTAGTTAAGATATCTTATTAAATTTGTTGTATTACAAGGTGACATGGATTTGTTTTTCTGTTTCTCATGCCATCAAATTTTATTTTAGTGTGGTGGAACAACTCATGTACTTCGATTAAGCTGGTCCCCTGATGGGCAGTATCTTGTGTCTGCTCATGCAATGAATAACTCTGGTCCAACTGCTCAGATTATTGAACGTGATGGTTGGAAGACAGAAAAAGACTTTGTTGGCCACAGAAAGGCTATCACAGTTGCAGTAAGATGATTCATAAATGCTAATGCAAAATTTACTTTTCAGTGAAAGAAAAGAAAGAAATGAAAAGCCTAATTGTTATTTTAACTTACAGAAATTTAATCCAAATATTTTATCTAAAATCAACAAGGAAAGTAGTAAGGTAAAATGCGTTTTTTGTTGTTGTCTTTTAATTCTCTTTAATCATAATTACAGTAATAACAGTTGAAAAATGAACACCCAGAAGGAGTAATATCACGTTGCTGATTTTACATAGATTTAAATGGTTCATTAGCATATGATCAAATTTTCATTGCAGGGCATACCAGATGTTCTTGTTTCAGGGTATATAGAGGAGTCTGTTAGGCATTATGCAATCAAATACCAGCATTTGTTTAGGCTTTCCAGTACTGCTTAAGATCACGGAACATGGCTTTTTGAGCGTCACCGTTCACTATTTGTCCAGATTAAAGAGTTTGAGCACGTTGCATAGTGGGCTTTGGGAAGTCTTTCTACCAAATTGAGAAGGGAGTTGGATGGAAGGTGTGGTCACGGATTCCTTTGGCGAGACTGCCATTTACACCACAACACAGTCAGATGGAATGGTACCAAGAACGAGCTGTTTGAAAGAATGAATGGGGATCGGTGGTGTTCAATGATGAAAGCCATTTCTGTCTGGGCATGACTGACTGTCATATGTGTGTCTGTTGAAGACGTTCATGTATGCACATTCCATCATGTATATGCCTTTGATATTTCGAGCCAGCTCTTGGAGTAATTGTGTGTGTGCTGTTTCGACAGTCCGTCACATCAGGTATGTCTGGAAGAGACACTAAAACATGCATCCGATATCCAGAACATCATTCATCCTGGTCCCTCTTTGGATGACGTGGGAGATGTGCTGTTCAGCAAGACAGTGCCCATCCACATGCAGCTCATATAACTCAACATGCTTCATAACATATCCGTCAACTTCCCTGGTCAGCATGCTCACCAGATCTTTCTCCAATCGAACATGTGCGAGACTGGATTGGACGACGTTCTATCTATGCCCATCAACTGCCCAGTTACAGCTACAAACATGGAATGGCATTCCTCAATATGATATTCATCTGTATGATCGAATGCATGCCAGAGTTTAGGCTTGCATCACAGCAAGGATAGGTTATACACTTTACTAATGTTTGGGCATAAAGAAATTGACACCCTCTATCTTCAATATGAAGTTGTACTTGTGACCATAGTGTTGTTTCATTCGCTCGCAGAGTTCTGAACATAAAACTTAGCAATTTGGTACCTTTCCTCCTGGGTGTTCTTTTTTCCTTTGCAACCAGCATATTATTGCAAACTAAAGAATTTAGTTTACCTTTAAAGTGTTATAGTTGAATATATAGTGAAAGTGCTTTAAGTCCTTTTTTGATAAAGAATTGTGGAAACAAATTCATGTAATTTAGCATAAATTTATGTACAATTTACACTTCATATTTTGAAATGTTTATATGCTTTGCTGAGCTTAAAATTCGTTATTATATGAAATCGCATAGTCATTTATTATGAACAACAACAATAACAGCATCAAATTTTAATCCTTCTGGGAGTAGTATCACTTAGAAAATAACTTAGACATGAAATACCACAATATACAATTCTTTCTTCTTCCACTCCATTCATTTTTTTATATAGGTTTGCCTTTTATTCAATCTTTCAAAACTATACAACCTTAGGTATTCCTCTATCTTATCCCACCATTTTTCCCTGGCCTTCCTCTCTAACTTTTTTCAGCTACATGGCTAGCATACTGTTTTATTATTTTAGTCAGCCATTTATTTGTTCCATATATCCAAACCATCTCAAAGCAGACTTTCAGATTCATTCAATACATTTCTCTTTATTCTGCATATATTTCTTCTCTTACATTCCCATTCAGAATAAGATCCCACCAGCCATAACTCTTAAAATAATTCGTATTCACAGCACAATATGTTATCGGTAACTAATTTATGTTAGCCTATAGAGTGTGAGAAGTTAGCTCAAAAACAACAAGGTTGCCAGGTAGCGACAAATGTGCGAAAAAACTTGTGGGAGTCGAGTGTAAATTTTAACACGTATTGAAAAGAAGTTCGAGTTGGATTTGAGAAAATAAAAGAAAAATGAGTCCTTAATACTGAGTAATTTGAGAAAAAGAAAGTATTTATACAGGGGGTATCTGAACAGTCTTGGAGGGGAGGTAGTATGGGTGATTCTAAGCAAACTAGGAGGGGAGATAGTATGGTTGATTCTAAGCAAAAAAGTTTATATGAACATGGGTCTGAATTTGAACGATAACTGAGATATGAAGAGAAATAAAAATGCCGCCACCAAGATCAACACGTTAATAACTCAGATTCTGTAAAGCCTAGGTTAATGAAATTTGGAAGAATAACGGGGTACATAAAACTGTATACAGTAAAACCCCGTTACAACGTACTTCAAGGGACCTGGAAATTTGTACGTTATTCTGAGGTGTACGTTACACTGAAACTGGGAGGGGGGGGGCTTGTGAAAAATGCATATATTCATAGAAAAGCATAAGAATACATGAATGCATTTTATTTTATTCAATGCAAATAGCATATACAATATGTAGTATTACATTAATATTTTTAAAAAAATCTGTAATGGCTGTCTGCTTTCTTTCTATAACTTGCCTCCCAAAAAAGTCCTCCATATCTGACATTGTGAAATTAAATGTTTCTGGTGCACCACTATGCTGTGCAAAATAGTTTCTTAAGCTTTTTATAGCCTCCATTGCTACCAAAGTTGAGACAGGCGTTACCTCTGGTTCTAAATGGCCGTTTTCATCTTCATCTTTCTGATCGCTATGAATTTCATTTTGCTTTTCTCTCTAATCTAATTGCAGCACAAATTGGATCCCGACTGAGTAGCATGCAGAGATTTCTGGGTTTATATATGCTATACTGACGAACCAATGAAATGTGAACTCGGCTTAATTAGCCCATTGGTCCATTTGCAACTTTCGCATGGGCTGCATTGACCAATCAGTGCAAGACATGTGAACGATGTACGTTTTACTGAAGGGATAATTTAAACAATGAGATGTAAAATTAGTACGTTACTCTGAAATGTACGTTAAAGTGAGGTACGTTGTAACGGGGTTTTACTGTACCGTTAAAATTTGATCAAATTCCAACAAGTGTGGATATAACAACAATAATACAAAGAAATAACCTTGTTGTGGTTAAAGAGTTATTTCTTTGTATTATCCTACTATTACAGGTAAAAATTCACAGCTTTTTTTTTTTTTTTTTTTTTTTTAGTAGCCTAAAAAAGGCAGACAGAGCATATGTAGGCAATGTAGGTAACATTTAAAAGGCTGATGGCCATAGTTCTCCTACATGCACACAGACAACACCCAAATCTATTTGATTTAGTAAAATACTTTTCATAGAATTTTTCCTTTTACTAAAGATTAAATTTGAAAAAATGATTACTAGAAGCCCTTTATAAGATTTTTATGAATTTTCAACTCTGTTTCCACTCTAATCTTTTAACATCATCAATCCATTTTTCTCGCATTGATTTATGACATTTTTCATTAGGATAGGAAGATATCTTTTTTCTTCTGTATAATTATGTGTATTATTACAGCCAAGCACACAACAACTTGTATTTGTTGCAATATATCACCACTCTCACCTAATATTGTATAGAGAAATGCAATTTACCATGTTATTATTTATTATTTGCATATTTTAATTATTGTTTACTGTTTTAACTTCCTTTTTAGGGCTTTAAATTTTGATATTTTGACTTAAATTATGTGTATTTGATATTAAATTTATCGAAATGGGTCTTGTTTAGAAGAGTCTGGGTATGGATTAATTCATTTCCCGTAATATCTTATGGAAATAAATTGATTCGGACTTTGAACAATTCAGAGTTCGAACGGCTTCTTGGAATGAATTAAATTCGAAATACGGGGTACTACTGTACTATTATTACAGGGTGCATTATGAAAGTATTGCGCATAATTTTATTGTGACGCGACTATCATCGCAGCGCGCTCGGACTGGTCGAATAATGCGGTGGGGGGTCTGCCCTTCCAAACGCGCCCGATCTCAGTTCGCTCCAAGCAGTAGGAGCGGTAGGATGTGTCTTCGCACGAAGTCTGTTTTTCGATTGTGTCACAGCACGATGGAGCGTTCGCTGGAACAGCGGTACGCGATCAAGTTTTGGGTGTGGCTTGGGAAGAATGCAACAGAAACTGACATCAAAGACTTCTTCAAGCTCCACCACGACAATGCCCCCAGCCACTCGGCCTTCGTCGTCATCAACTTCCTGACCCGGAGCAAAACCCCCGTTGTGCCCCAACCTCCTTACAGCCCTGACTTGGCTCCGTGTGACTTTTTTTTGTTCCCTCGACTGAAGAGAGAGCTGAAGGGAAAGTACTGGGAGTCGGTGGAGAACATCCAAGCTCATGTTAAAAGGTTCCTGAAAAACATTCCAGTCGAGGGTGCCTTCCAGGAGTAGCAGAATCGTCTACGCAAGTGTATTGATGCAGGAGGAGACTATTTTGAAGAATTTTAACCATTTGTACCAAGCGGATCAATAAACCTATTTTTCCCAGAAAATGCGCATTACTTTCATAATGCACCCTGTATGTTTCTTTACCTCTTAAACTGAAAAGCGGTCACTTTTTTTTTTTTTAGTATTATTAAATTTTGAAGTAAGGATGAGAAAGACAGTGAGTCCTCGACTTACGACACTAATTGGTTCCAGGAAAGTGCATTGTAAGTCAAAACGCCATAAGTCGAAACATCATTTTTTAAAGGAAAAATATCAAGGAAATCGCCTGTCATACGGAAAAGCATTTTTCAACGTCATCGGTGCATAACACCGAAGCAATGGTGGGAATTTATAAATGTCGTAAGTGCGAAAGATTTTAAGTCAAAATGTCCTAAGTCGAGGATTCAACTGTGGTATATTTTGTAAATTATTTTTCAACTTAAAGGGCAAATAACACCAAAAACATTGCTATCGAGATAATAAATCAAACAGAATGTAGGATAAAAGATAAAAAAACAATAATAATTATAAGAAGAAGAAAACAACAAGATTTTAGGGAAAAAAGTTACAAATTTGTTAGGAAATGATGTAACAAATATGTGAAATGGGGCACCTCCATTCGAAAATGTTTTTAACATCTAGCCAGTATTTGTCCACAGAGGGAGCTGCACATAATGTCATCTTTGCCAAATCATAGCCACTGAAAAGTCACCTGACGAAAATAGGTCTAGCAACAATCCAACCTTCATTGTTTCTAACAAACAAAAAAGCATTAAGTCAGTGGGTTGCATTTGATCAATATTGCTGTAAAACGAAATAGAAAAAGTGTCCAGGAATACCAATAGGTAGCGTTTTATTGCGAAATTGACTCGTTTGAGTAACTCTCATCATCAGGATTCAGAACGACTACAAAAACATTGTTGCTAGACCTATTTTGGTCAGGCGTCTTTTTAGTGCCGGGGCCTGTCGTTTTAGTCATCTACTGTTTGGCAAAGCTGACATCATAAGCAACGCGCTCTTGTGTCATTTTTTTGACAAAACTCAAAATGAATTTATATTACTGGAAGTGGCCTTTAAAGGTAAACTCCACACTCAAAAAACTTTGTTTAAAATGAAAGATGAAGGTGGTACGTAGCACGTATAAAACATTTTCAATTCGAACTCATAATTAATAAAATATACGAAACACTTTCATTTTTTCCCTCCCCTGCGATTGACACTGGCGCCATGTTTCGGCAATCTGTTATGTCACAGATTGCGGAGAAGTGTGAAGGGGTTTCGAAATCGTGATGTCACACATTGTATACGCAATTGCAGGCGCTATCGGTTAGTTGTCAGGGCATTGCAGTGGACTATGAATATGAAACAAGACCGATAGTGACGACAACAATTTTGATAACAGTGACAGTGATATACAAGAACCGTTAGCAGAATTAAATGCTACTACACCTTCTGCGATATACAGCTTTACCAAGAACAGATGAAGGGGGCTCATCTGTTCTTGTCTGTATGCATTAAACCGTTGAAACGGGATCTTCTGCTTGCCGCGTCGGCATGTGCACATCCCTACCTGGCAGATAGGCCTACCTCATTCCTTCGGCAAATAAAATCCTGTTGCGGTCGTTGTTCTTGAAGAATGCCAGGCCTGTTTAGAGTTGGAAGAACATCTAGTTCCACCTTATCCATGATCTAGTTTCAGTGAATTTCTTGTTTGAATTGATACTGAATTTAAAGCGGCGGGGGCGTATTCAAAACATGGCACTTCAAAATGAGCTGAGCACACGATGCTGCTTGGAGTTGATACCAGTTCTCGTTTTCAAAAACTAATACAATGTTTTTTTATTGTGGAAATCTATGAAACGTGAAATTTCTATCCGACTGTCTATTTACACATCCAAACAGGGATCAAATTGAAGGCATTCTGACATACAACAGGTTAGCAAAATCATATGATATGTAGAATCGTTTGAAGCAAAACTAGAATCAAAAGCGACTAGAATCTCAGCCATGAAATTCCCCGAGGTTCTCGCATCGTGTTCTGCCAGTTCTCGGGAGAAGGGATGGATGATCAGAGGCATTTTTCAATTTTCCGAAGCATTTTTCTTAATAAAATATTAGGAGAAATTGAAAAATTTAGAATGATATATACTTTAAATAAAGAAATAAAATAAACTGACCTTAGGAATCTGTGGATGCTTGTATCAAAGAAAGAGAGGAAGGAAACTCCACTTGTCCACAAAAGAAGTTTAATATGTATCATATATGTATACATTTCGGCTACCAAGTAGCCATCTTCAGTATGTCTCAATGTTATCAGCAAAGATACAGCTTTTATAAGGTTTTGGAACCAATCAGGATACCAGGCTAGTGGTAATTATCCTGATTGGTTTACAAGAAAAAATAAACACAATACAAAAAAATACAAAAAGGGGGGGCTTAATATTAATATTAACAGGAAGACAATTATAAGCAATTGGCTATTATATCCGGAGTGACGCTATTATAAACAAAAGGCTGCTAAAAAGTTATTATATCCAGAGTGAGACTAGGTCACATGGGATATAAAGAATTCCACAATGATAAGTCTAGTGGGCCTCTATCATGGTTCAGTAGTTTTTCGGGTGCAAATTTTGATATTTCCAGTGACTCCAAGAAATTCAGCTTTTTGGGATCCTCTTCAAAGTGCAAAATCCGAACGTTCTCTTTCTTTCCTACATGTCCAGTAGTTAGAATATGTTCAGCGAATGCTGACTTTTCCGGTCTGTAATTTTTTATATGGTTGAAGTGTTCCTTTATGCGTGTCTCAATTTTTTTCCTACTTTGGCCTAGATATTTCTGGTCACAATTGTCACAGGTGATCTCGTAGACTCCAGATCTTTCTAGTGTTGTTATCTTGTCTTTGGTCCCGCCTAGGAGGTGTCTCAACGTTTGGCTACTTCTGTATGTCACAGTGAGTCCAAATGTTTTGGCAATCTTCTCCAGGCCTTTTGTCAAGTTCGGATTGTAGGGTAAACATAAGAATTTTTTCTTCTTTTCTTGGTCGTTCTGTAGAGTTGTAATAGCTTTGATTTTCTTCCTAAAAAGGTGTTTCTTGAATAACCTGTCAATCATATCGGTGTGGTAGCCATTGAAAACAGCAGCTTCTTTAATCTTCTGCGCTTCAACTTTTCTATTTTCTTTTGTCATGGGTATGTTTACAGCCCTATTTGTCATGTGGTTGAAAGCGGCCATTTTTTGGCTGAAACAGTGGTTGGAGGTTGATTTTATATATACTGGGACAGTTTGGCTTCCTGTAGATTTTAAAAGTGAGTTTCTTTCCATCTCTAATTATCAATAAATCAAGGTAAGGAAGGGATTTCTCTTTTTCTTTTTCTATGGTGAACGAAATGGAGGGGCACAGATTGTTCAGTCCCTCTACCAGTTGTTCTAGTTTGTTCTTGTCTACTATAGCAAACACGTCGTCCACGTATCTGTACCAAGTTTTGGGAAAGTATGGTAACGTAGACGCTGCTAAGTTCTCTAAATGATTAATAAAGAGGTTAGCGAGGAAGGGGCTAATACTACTCCCCATAGGTGTTCCCTTCTCCTCTCCATTCTATAAAAATTGTTGTTGAAACGAAAGAAGTTGTTATAACAACATAGCTTACTTAATAGCATAATGTCACGCACTTTGGCTAGAGGTATGTCGTTATGATCGAGACAATCTTCAAGTATGGATAGGGTATCATCTATGGGGATATTGGGAAACATTAGAAACAATGTCAAAAGAGACCAGGACGTGGTTGTCAGGGACAGTTGTGTTCTCGATTCTATTGGTAAGCTCTAAACTATTTTTTATAGAATAAGATCGACCTTCTAGTTTTAATTTACCAAAAAATCTACTAAGGAATAAAGCAATTAAACTAGTAGGTGATCCAGTATTGTCAACAATGGGTCTCATGGCATTACCCGTTTTATGTGTTTTTGGAAGACAGTACATTCTGGGTATGCGTGGGTTACTGGGGCATAAGGTATACCTATTCCTATTTTTGAAAATGGATTTGCAATCGGAAATGCAATTTTTGGTTTTTCTACATAGTTTATCAAGAGGGTTGTGGTCTAGTTTAACATAAGGACCTTGTGAGATGAACTCTTCAACACCTTCGACGTAGGTGGATTTATTTAGGGTAATTATGTGATTGCTTTTGTCATCCTTTCTTTGATATATACTTTATTAACCAGGATTAATGTTATGACGCAAAAAAAATTGAGTCAAATTTTTTCGTGGAGTTCACCTTTAAATTATGATTTTTTTTAATTTTTTCTTTTATTAAATATGAAAGTAAAAAAAAAAAAATAAATAAATAAAATTGATATTTAGTACAGTATCAGTAAAGTATGCAAAAGTATATGAAATCAACTTCAGGTTTGATGTCATTTGCCCTTTAATGTAAACATTTCATAAAGCAGCAGATGCAGATATGGTTGAAGATGAATTAAGATTAATTTTATTGAATTCATTTATGGCTTTCTGCTTATTTTATTGTGTTAAACAAGTTTTTTTTTCTTTTGAATGATTTCATGTTGTTTCTTTGATTTTCTTGGATTCAAACAAAAAGCTGCAACATTACTGTTGCTGTGCCATAGGTAGCCGTGATCGATCACTCTCTATCTGGGTAAGTGACTCTATTTTAAATATGCTATGTTAAAATTGTATAGTTTTTAAGACCACGGTATACCAGGTCTGTCCGAAAAGTATCCGGACTTAGAGGCTACAAAAAAAAAGTAGAACTCACTGCATCTCTTTCCTATCCGGATTCTGTGATGACATTTCTGCGATGATGTAATGAAATTTGCAGCTGTTAAGCAGAACATTTTTCTTTTCTCGACGTGTGGTGAAAATGACAGAAAACATTGAGCAATGATATTGCATAAAGTTTTGTTTTAAAATCGGTAAAACTGCAACAGAGTGTTATGAATTGCTAAAACAAGCATTCGGCAATGTGGGCTTCTTGAGATTGGATGCTGCACCACGACAACGCCCCAGCACACACAGCGCACATTGTGCAGCAATTCTTGACAAAACACTACATCACTCAGGTCAGACAGCCTCCCTACTCACCTGGCCTAGCTCCGTGCGACTTCTTCGCATTTCCAATGACAAGAAAGCGCTCAAAGGACGGAGATATGAGGATATGGATGTGACAACACAAAATGCGACGGCGGAGCTCTTGGCCATCCCAAAGGAGACATTCCGTACTTGTTTCGACCAAAATGTTTTCTGTCATTTTCACCACACACTGGGCTAAATGCGTTGCTGCAGGCGGTGCTTATTTTGAAGGTGACTAAACATTTATGTGAGGTCGAACCGTATTTTTTTTTGTAGCCTCAATCTGGATACTTTCCGGACAGGCCTCGTATACCCATGCACAAGTTATTCTGGATTTTTTTTTACTCGAAAAAGTGGGTAAACAACAAGGCTTGTGCCTAAACCGAGGCCAATATACTGGAAAGGGCTGTTAAGAATTCCCGGCTTCTTTTTTTGTTTTAAATAAGCTTTGAGATTTGAAGTCAGTGGTATGGGGCAGTGGCAACTGGAGAACGCCTTGAAAATGCTGCGGGCAGACTCATAACAATGGATTTCATATATTGAAAGCAACAGAAAGGACATGTTAACTAGTCATTTGTTCTGACTGTAATATTGCCTGCTCAAATTATTGGGTTGGTGCATTTAATGTATAGAGCAATAGAGCATTGTAGACTGCTCCTCCCTAAAGCAGAGTGGAAGCACCCAGATGTGTGGAGTTATTTACTTTCTTTTGGCAGGCAGCAGAGGTGTGAAGAAGAAATTTCATGCTTGCTTTGTTCGAGCATATGTGGCTTGCAAAGTAAACTTCGAAAATTGTGATTTGGAACTTCTTCCTGTATGAATTTAAGCTGGGCCTTTTGCAAGAATTGCTGGTCAGAACAAAGCTTTTGGGGAGAATACAAACAGCAAAAATTTATTTGCAGATGGTATGTGAAGGTTCGAATTTTGTCACTGACCTGTTGCAGTTTCTGATGATATTTTGTTAAATGTAGTTGACGCTTACCCTTGAAAAATGTTATGACAGAGCAGCAGAAGTAGGCAATTACCACATACCTAAGTTGTTCGGCATCTGGCTGCATTGGATAAGGTCAATAAAATGGACATGTGGGTCATGAACTGGCAACTGACAACAAGACCAGACAGATGTTTGGAAGTCTGCATGTCTCTGTTTGCTAAGTATGAATAGGAAGCTCTACTGTACTGACTTGTCACCTGCGATGAAAAATGGGCCCTGATGATGTGAATAATAATTAAGCAAAGCACTCCTCCTGTATGGCATCATAAGCCCCTCATACACTACAAGAATATGATGCTCCATGTATAAGGGATATTTCATTGGAGTTTCTTGGTAAGAGGCCAAACCATCAGTGCAGAATGTTACTGTGCTGAATTGCAACAGAAGCACTAGAAGTTGCTGCAGAAACAATTGGTTTTGGTCAACAGATATAGTGTTCTTCTGCTCCAGGACGCTGCCTCTCATGTTGTATCATGAACGATGGTGACACTTCTTTGGACTATGAAGCATTGTTCATCCTGCGTAGTCCCTGGACTTACCTCCTACAGACTATCACTTGCTTCATTATCTGGATCACTTCTTGTCATGGAAATGTTCATGTATTCACGACAGATAACTAGTTCATCTTGCAATTGATTTCATCTTCAGATCCCCGTCGAAATATTTCTTTTTTACAGGGATCAAGGCCTTTTTGGACAGATGGCAACTATGTTTCGATTCATAGGGGGATTATTCTTACTAGGCAAGATATCATAATTTTCAGTTATTTGTGTCCAAATGTGTGGCTCATTTTCAAGCTATTTCATTTGCACGGACCCAATATTACATTCACCTTTGACTAGGAAAAGGAAGTGATAGTTTTTCTCCTTGTAATGTCATCTGCCGTGCTTAATTTGTATAGCTTCTTGTTTCCCTAATTCAATCATATGGAGTTGCAGTAATTTTTTTCCCTAATTAAAATAAAAATTAATAAAAATATAATTTGTTTTGATTTAATTTTACAAGAAAATGAACCTTATTTTGGAAAACCTTTGAACCCATTAGAAAATGTCCCAAATCAAATTCTGCAATAAAAAATATACTTTGCCATTAAAAAAAAAATCACTGTTTCTTTCAAAAAATGGAAAGTGTCTGATTCCCCACAAACTGTAACATTTATCTTAAAGTTTTTTTCTTTAGCGTTTTTCATTTTCGAGTTATTTAGTTGTATTATTTAAAATGTGATGCTATGTGTATTTATTTTTACACTTTAGCAAATAAATATTTACAGTTACTTTTTTTTTATGTTGCTAGCTGACTGCTTTAAAACGTCCACTGGTTGTTATTCATGATTTGTTTGCAAACTCAGTACTGGATGTGTCATGGTAAGAAGATAGTGATATTTTGTATTTTAGATTAAATGTTGAGGTTTATTAGATCAAAAGTTTTATTAGTTATCAAATTTACAATTTTATTTATGACATGTATTATGATTTCATAGTTATAGTTGCGAAAAATAGTTTTCTTCTTTTAAAATGCAACCCTAGCTGTTATTTATTAATTTTTTTTTTATTTTGAATTATAAACCTCCAAAAGAACACCATATTAAAATTAAACTTAAGTTTCTTTATGAACTCTTGATAAATTTTGAAAAAAAATCGTTGATCAGTTTTTCATTAAATTTTCCTCAAAATTTTTTCCAACTGTTTCTTGTACTCTTACATTTTTTATCACTATTATTTGAACTTAGAAAATTGTTCTTTTATCTTTCTTAATTCTGAAGATTTTCTTCAACTGCCATTAAAGACCATGTAATGTGTTGTATAAGACCCTCCAGGATTAGAAGTCTGCTTATATATGCAGTAACTAAATACTGATTTTATTTAGAACCAATGGGTGAAGTAGACAGAAAATGTGGATTAGTTACTAGTTTCTTTACTTGGAGGCTTTACTGTGCAAACGTGCTGTTTTCCGGAGAACTGAAAGTTTTTATGTTTTGTAATTCACTAAAACAAATCCATTAATAGCACTACAATGTGGTTTTGGAACCAAGTTTCATGCAGACCCACCAACAGACAAAACAATAAGAGATTGACATAGAAAATTTTAGGAGACTGGCTGTTTATGTTAGTTAAATTAAAGGTAGGCTGGGCCCATCACCTGAAAATGTGAATTGCATTCTATAAAAGTTACCAGGAATCCTATAAAATTAACACATTGCAAAGAACTACAAATACCGTATTGCCCCGAGCATAAGACGACTTTGAATATAAGACGGCCCACCAAAATTTAAATAAATTTGGGGGAAATTTGCATATAAGATGAATTTGAATAGAAGACAACCTACACAAATTTAGTGAATGAGAGCTAGGGCACAGGTTTCCAACTCGTGTGTCCATATGTAAAAGTATTAGTCACATGTAATAGGATATAACTCCTTATCTATCCCTGCATGTACCGTAATTTAATCGAACAGCATAACTAACAATAAGAATACTATAACAAAATTTCACAGCTGCTGTGTGATGTAATCTGTAATTTCTAAAACTCTGCTATTTTCTTCTACTACTGGCAGAGAGCTTAGGGATGTTTTTCTCAGTTTTCTTGGCCTCTCATTTTTTTTTATTTTTTATTTTTATTTTTTATTTGTTTTATTGTTTTACTTTTTACCATCTCTCCAATTTTACATTTATTCCTTTGTTTAAAATTCAAACCCACAATTAAAAAAAAACAAAAAACGATCATATTCTTGTCACCATCAAAGATTAATAAAGAAAACCATTAAGAGTCATCATCGAAGTCCAAAAGAGAACATTGGATGGTTGTGAAAATTGAAGGTTAAGAAGAAATTACTTTTAAGGAAATGCACTAAAAGATTCACACATGTTTGCATGCTCAGTTTCTTAAGAACATTTTTCATTTGTGCATTTCGATTAGATTTATTAATGCATCAGTTGCTTAGTAAATGAAGTAGTACTAGGTGATAGTATCGATGTTCAAAAACTATCGGCCATCGAATTTTCGGTGTTTTTTGCACCATCGATGTTTCATTTCGATTTTCTTATTATGGAAAATTGCTGATCTTGTGCTTAGGCTTAAAAAGGATAGGTTTTTAACAGCCGCTCTTCTATCGGGAGGAGGGAAACCAAATTTTTTTTCCAAATCTGAGATTACGATTATAAGACGACCCCTGTTTTTAGACACCTCATTTTCTCGATAAAACATCGTCTTATATTCAGGGCAATACAGTATGTGAAATGAGTGGTTTAACCTATGCATTAGACTTTTTATAATTCATAGTGTTTGCAATTCCCAAGACAATTCCCTTTGGGATTGCTTGGAATTCAAAAAACATCTAGAAGAGGATGGGTTTTCTGACAGGTTTGTGTTCAGTGATGAGATATCTTTTCAAGGTGTGCATAATGTGCATATTTGAGGCACAGAAAATCCTCATGCAGTAATAAAAGTGATTCTTCTAAGGTTATTGTGTTTTGTGGAGTGTCTGGCTAAGTAATACAGAAAGTATATCCTTTTCACCGAAAACTGTTACTGATATTATTTACTTGGATATGTTGCAGCAATGGCTAATATCTCGGTTACAGGAGGATAGCAACAATTTTATTTTACAACTACACAAAGCTCCTCCACCTTTTCATTTGGTTGTTCGTGATTAGTGTAGTGTCACTTTATCTTAGTTTGATGAGGACTGAGCTCTTTTTGCCTGGTCTTCCAGGTCATCTGACCTCACTCCATGTGAATTTTTCCTTTGGGGTTTATGTGTCTCCTTTATCTAAAGACCTAGCAGAGCTTAAGTCAAAGAATCTTGGAAGCATTTGGTGCCATTAAGACTGATGAATGATTAGATTAATGGATTAATGTTTGTCAAGTCACCAAGGGAAGACATTGAGCTGCTGTAAAGTAGCTAAAACAAGGTAAAAACTTGGGTATTTACTCACTGACATGCCCCCCTTCCATTTATGTGACTTCACTCATGAGCTTCGAAATCCCAGACTTATGCAATATGTTTTATGATATTTTATAATTGTATTACAGAATGTTTTAATGTAAAAGTTTAATAATTTTGTGAGTTAATAATATATTTTTTATAAATCTAAACCTAGGAGCCGCCGTGGTCATCAATTAACAGTTTGTTCATGGGATGGAACTGTAGCTTACATTGACTTTTCTGAAGATGAAATTGGACGCCCTCTCAGTCAGGAAGAGCAGGTATTACTGTCTATTCTACATGTATACATATTTACTTTGCCTAAGATTTTAAACAGATATATGTGGGCTGTGCAAAGATAACTACTGAAACTTTTGGATTTAAAAATAAAACATAAATATGTTACTAAGCATTTCTGTTTCTCATTACAGTGGATGGTGCTTAATGTGATCATAGTTAATGTTATCAATTGGTTATTATCATCATTTTTGCTTGGTGTGGAATGCTAGTTTCTAAATACATACTAAATACACCGTTTATTGTGATCAAAACTTCAACTATTGTTATTAAATTTTTCCATAAATGTACTAAAATATATGGATTGGCTCCTGAATTCTACTTATAACAGCCACTTGTCGTTTCCCTCTAAGCTAATAGGCAATGCTCCCCAAAATTTCTGATTGGTCAATAATAGCATTGAATGGAATGGAAGTTATTGTTCAAATTCCTGAGCAACCAGAAGATTTGACAGCAAGTGATTTTGAAGCCTGGATGAAGATGTGCAAGTCGCAGATAGGGTTACTGAAGATGAAATCTACAAAATTGTTACCTCCAGAGAGTCTGCATCTGAAGAGCAGTGTTCTATTCCTCCAACTGCTATTGAAATGTGTAAAGCTCTTGATATTTTACGAAAAGGAGTTTACTATTCAGCAGAAGATTTTATGTTGCACTACCAGTATGGAAGGATATTGATAAACACCTGATGAAAACCAGCAGACGATGGACAGTGCCATTGATCATGCCAGGTAGCGCATTAATCAAGTATGGTATTCGTTTCATAGACTCAAGCGAAATTCTGATGAAACAATTACTAAAAAGGACATTCAACAAAATTCTAGGAGTGAAAAATAGTGGAGATACAGCTACATTACAAAAACGGCAAAATTTTTCCATGAATGACAGAAGTACAGAAAGCTTACACTCGTGGTTTAATGCACGGCATGCTCTAGCCAGCTTAGAAAAGGGAAGGAAAATATTTTTAACCCGATTCTTAAAATGTATCCAATTTGTTCAGATGGACTTGTGAAAATTCTCCTTCTCTAATCACATTTTCATTCCAGAAGTCCATGTTTTAATTTGTAGTAAAGTTTAATGATCCAGTAGGTCAGTATATCTGAGCACTGCAGACGATTATTATTGACAATATTTTCAAAAAATATGTTATTTCAAAAGATGTTGAGTAACATTAAAACCACTAACATTTGATCTTAAAGGGAAAGAGGACATTTAACATGAGTTGCGGTTTCGAATCCTGCCGAGGGCATGGATGTTTGGGTTTGTCCTTGGTTTGGCACAATATTCCCTAGAGGACAAACCTAAGATTATATTTAGCTATGTACAACGATAATCTAACTCACTTTAAGAATAATAATAAAACATGACAATCTGATGAAAATACATTTATAAAATACATATAAATTCAGAAAAATTGAACCAATGAAATAGCGAATTGTTTCATTTAAATTACTGCAAGTTGTGATTACATCAGTATGTGAAATGGTTGACGTAGAAGAGAAAGTGTGTGCAGATTCCACTGACAGTTGTTGTTCAACACAAGCGAAATCTCTCTTATTCCTCAAACTGAACTTCCATATTTTCGCCAGGTACAATTTAATAATGTTTTTTTCATTTTTTAGTTGTGTAGTTTTTCTTCTGAGAACCCCGCATTTTGATTTTTATAGCATGTGCACTCACAAGAATAGGCTACTTGGGAATTGCTGACATGAGGAACTGAATTCCTTTTAAGTATTGCATACTTTGTGCAAATTTACCATGAAATCATGTTACTTACTTTTATTGCCACCAATCTAGTTCACATGAATGAAATTGCGTGAGCACACGTTTTTTTGCCGCTTCTAATATTTGCTTGTCACTTACATTTCATTTTGTTTAGTGGAAGAAAATGATGAAATAGTATAATAAAACATTCCAACGGAGCCAAGAAACCGGGGAGATCTAGATATTGTGGAAACTAGTAACAGGAAAACCACACAATCCACAAAATTATTTTCATACCAAGTATGTACATGACAAAATGTACATATGTGGTTTGAAACTAATTTTGTAGATTGTGTGGTTTTTTCCTGTTACTAGTTTTCACCAGATGAAATAGTAAATCCGGATTCTTCTTTGCTGTTGCAATGTAACCAAAAACTGAACAGTTATAGGGCATTGTTTAAATACAATTAGAAACCATGCACGTTGTCACTACATTTTAAGGGAAACACTTTGAATGTATCGCCATGACATGAATTCTATATTTCCATTTGTCTGCACTTTATTTGAGGTAGGGGACATATAATATGTGAAATGAATGAGTCTTTCATCGCTGATTACGAATATCGCATCCAAATTTCTGTGGAACCAATAGTTCCCGAGATATCGGCCAAAATTCAAATTTCAGAAATATGCTATATCTCGAAAATGGTGAGTCACAGCAAAATGGAACCAAAGCAGTTTATGGTACACATAAAATCAATAAATTTTCATATTGAGCAGTGGTCAATATTCCAACAGATACTATCGAAAAAATCATAATTATCAATAGTCGATATTCATTATCTCTATATAGGACATTCGTTACCGATATGACTTGTATATGTTCATGGTTGACTCTAATAAATACAAATTTGAAAAAATTTTCAAAATTGGACCAGTCGTTACAGAGATATAAACTTTTTAAATTAGTTCATTGGTAATGATAGCTTGCTCATTCTCATATGGCGTAGCTGCAATACCAAACTTGACTGTAGCGCCGCGGTGGCAAAATGTGCGATGGTGCAGTCTATCAACAATTAATGATTTTTTTGTTTCATAATTCTTTCAATATACAGGAAATAAAGAAATTTTTTATTGTACTATATTATTGTATTCTTAATTATTGTAGAGTTTTACAATCAATATTACAAGACTGTTTCACTTATAAAGACTGTATAGTGTAGTGTAATGTTCCCATAGTGCCTCTTTTTTTCCCCACAATGCATCTTTTTTCAATTCAGTTATTGTTTTCAATTTGGCTTGGTCTCAAAGTGATCACATTAAGCAGCACCATCTGTATAGTCCTCTGCTACATTTATGTATTTCTTCCACTGTTTTACAAGTGCCTGAATACCTCCATCATAAATCGTTTTGCTTTGCATTGTAATCAGTTTCACACAGCACCCTTTGCTTCTTCATCATTGCTGAAAGGTTGGCCACCCAAGAACTCTTTCAAAGACCCAAAGAGATGACAATCGCTTGGAGTGAAGTCTGGATAGTGTGGCAGTTGTCCCTAACCCAATTCTTGCATTGTACAAATAGTGCAATGTGCTGTGTGAGGTCTGGTGTTGTCCTGTTGAAAAAGACACCCTTTGTGATAAATCCACGCCGCTTCTTCATTAAAGCAGCGTGCGTGTCCTTCAGAATGTGGCAGTAGCAGTCATATTGATTATTTACCATGGGGCAGGAAATACATTCCACTGAAAGAATCACACTCGCTTGTCCCAAAACACACTTGCCATCACTTTGAACTGCTTACACCACTCAAATGCCTTAGTGTGACTAAGTGTTTCTTCCCTGAATTGTACCTTAAATCTCCTTTAAATTTCAATCAGGTTTACCCCTTCAGGCACCAAAAACTTTTTCACAATATGTTGTTTCTATACATGCTGACATCTTCAGTCACCATTTTTATTACTGGTCACTTGTGTAGCCTGTGACTATTGCAACACCTGTTGGTGACAAAAGACACTTGGAGTTTTGCATAACTGACAACATATTGCGGAGGCATTGGTTTGTTTTGCCTCTGAAAAAGTAAAGTCCCGCTTTGCCTTGAACAAGATACATAATTATCACTATAGCTGTTTATAAACATTACTCATAATTGAATCTTATGGGAAGCTCAATATGATAACTGCCTGATATGTTTATTTTAATTAATTTATCTAAAATAGTTCTATAAAGTTTATCACAAATATTTAACACTTTATTTATCAGTGTTCTTCCCAGTCCTCTTTGAATCTTACATTTTTGGCTGGTTTTACTGGCTGTCTGCTGTTAACAGAAAATTTTATGGTACATGATGATACCTTTGTTCTTTGGTAAAAGATTCTGGGGAGAATACTGAATTATTAAATTCAAAATAATAGTGTAATTAATAGTCAATTTAATTAACTTGCTTTTTCTTTCAATTTTTTTTTTTAAATTATTTAACAGAGTTCTTTGCATCAAAAGATGTATGGAAAAAGTCTGGCAATGATTAAGCAAAGTGATTCAATGACAACTGTGATAGAAAATCCTGAGATGTTGAAACTGAAAGAACAACAACAAGAAAATAATATTGTAGATCAACAACAACTCCAGGAAAAGAGTAGAGCTTGCTATGCAGCAAAGGTGGGGGAAAAGTAATTATACGAGGGGATATCAGAAAGAAATGGCATTTTATTTTAAACACAGAAAATATAGTCACTGTGTAAAAGTTAAGATAGCCAAAAGAAGGCTGAGTACATTCATAGACATTGCATAACAAGAATTGTTCTTGCGCACGCTATGTACTACCAGTCGTTTAAAAAATGGCTGCCGCTATCACATCATCTACAGTGGAAGAACAGCAAGTTGTTATAAGGTTTCTTTTTGCAAAAGATAAGAAACCTGTGGATCCTTGGGGAAATGGTAGGAGTTTACGGTTCGACTGTCTGTACTATTCCAATGTATGCGAATGGTGTAAAATGTTACGGGAAGGAAGAATTAGCCTTGTCGATAAACAGCTTCCTGGGCAGCCCGCATCAGCGGCAACACCAGCCATTATCGAGGACATTAACAACACAATCAGAGAAAACTGTCACTTTTCCTTGGAAGAAGTTAATGAAATGTTTCACATATCTTATGGATCTGCATGGGATATGGTGCATGAAAAGCTTGGATACTGCTAAATCTGTTTGTATTGGATTCCAAAAAGTCTGGCACCAGATCAGGTCAGCAACAGAAAGAACATCTGTACATATGAAAGAACGGATGCATTGTGTGCAGTCTGCAACATCTGCAGCGGCACAACCAAGAGGAAAATTCATTTCTGAATGGCATTGTCACAGGAGATGAGTTCTTGGTCTTGCACTTCACACCTGAACCTAAAACTTCAAGCATGGTGTGGAAACATCCAAATTCTCTGGTTTGCAAAAAATTCAAAGTTTCTCCTTCACTTCCGCACTTAGTGCGCTCAGACTACCTCCTCTTTGGTCCCATGAAGAGATTTCTGCGTTTCAGAGGTTTGAGACTGACAAGGAACTCAAATTTGCAGTGCGCCATTGGCTGTATTTACAGCTGACGGAGTACTATGAGCAAGGTATTCTGAAACTCTTGATAAATGCCTAAATTTTCAAGGTTCCTATATGGAAAAGTAAATAAAGATGTGTAATTTCAGCTGCATTTAGTTGTTTACCTGTATATTTTGTAATTTTCTTAGAAAAAAATGACGCTACTTTCTGGTATCTCCTTATACTTACATTAAAATATTTCCAGAACGTACAAGGTGATTCACTCAGAAGTCAGTATCTTGAGGTTGTCTTATAAAACAGTTATCACTTCACTCTGAACATCATCACCTACCATCTGATTAAGAAAAGAGTGTGCACTATAACTTTAAAAATGTTTATTTTTGGAAAATGATAGAGGAATGCATTAACACATTTTTCGCTCGACGGAAAAACATTACAATAAAATCCACTAGGTGGCAAATGGTCATGATAGAACGAGCGAAAAAGACTCTGTCAGATTTACCAACGGTATGGGATAGGATATTTCGAGCGTCGTTCGCTCGGTTCTGTTTATCCCATGAAGGGGGGAAGTGGGCAGTGGGACGAACTGTTTTAAACGTTCAAACGAAGCTGATCGCAAGCTTCTAAATTTGTGTATTCGTTATTACTTTTACAAACAAGTATTTATTGTAAATAAACTTATAAAATTTTAGTTGGAAAAATTTTTCCGTGAAAAAAGTTAATTGAAGTCCTGTTTTCGTGATTCTCGTTATTCAACTGTGAATATACGTAGGTTTTATGGTTTAAACTTTATCCCTTAGGAGAGGGATAAAAATTTTGTTTACCTATTTTTATACCCTGAAAGTAATATTAAATTTCTATAGTTTTTTTTAATATCTTTTTGAGTGTATTTTGGCAAATTGGAACTTTGCAACAAGATTTATAATCCCCCTTGCAAGTAGTGGACTGTTGCGTTTAGCTGGAAAGCCCAACTCCGGGCATCAGCTCACAACGAGCATAGTACGCTCGAGCGAATTCGAGCGAGCGAAACACACCGGTGCAGTCCTCTAGAAAATGAGAAGGCAAACTCCAGATAGAACTATATTTGTACAGTGGTGCTTGTATATTAGTAAGTGGTCCAATTGCTGTCATTGTTAATAATTGTTTTACATCTCCAGGGCATGCTTTCTACTAAGCTGACAGCAAAATCTAGAGGTAAAGACTTCCAAATATGCCGAATTTGTCAAGTCAGCAGATTCAAATTCTGTGTGTTCCTTGTGAAGCTTATGCATCAGGTGACCGAGACCACCAATCTAACTGTGCTGTTGATTTTTTCATATAGCGTGCACCAGCTCAGACCTTTTTTCACTTGTGGCATTTTCAGACCTTTCATCATTGTACTAAAATTCTTTGCATTCGAATCGGCCTGTTCGTGCGGCGCGCAATTTAGAATATGACAACCATTGTTGCCAAAAAGAATTTCCACTCTAAATTTGTTACCAAGAATGTTATAGTACACACTTTTTTCTTAGATAGACTGTGTTCACAACAATTTCTTATTTTCTACTTACAATCCTATTGAGCAAGATAAAGTAAATCTACATCCTGATGACTTAATTTTTTTATATGAATAATACTTAAAATGGGGCTTTTGCTTAAATAAATCAAAAACTTAATATCTTCATTAGTTCTAAAGATGGTAGCCTAAAAAGTACAATTAAGATTTTAGGAATATTTTTCGACACTCGTTTTCAGTTTAATGAACTGATAGATCAGTTGATTACTATGTTACACAGAAGCTGTATACAGGGTAACAAAAAGGTACAGCCTAACTTTCAGGAAACATTCCTCACATGTAGAGGAAGAAAATATGTTTTATGGACTTGGGTGTGAAAACGTTTTATTTCCATGTTAGAACTCATTTTCACATAGATAGGCAACAGGTGGATTGTTAGAGGTTGACCAACTCCTTGGCCTCTGCACTCTCAGGACTTAAATCCACTAGACTTATATTTGTGGGGGCATTTGAAAGTTCTTGTGTATGGAACCCCGGTACAAGATACAGAGAGTTATCATGACTGTATTGGGGAAGGCTGCGAGACAATACGCAATATCAGCACATCCGGGATTCAATGCAATGGTGGATTGATGCATATATACATGCTAATGGGCAGCATTTTGAACATTTCTTGTAAGAAAGAGTTTCATGATGTATGCTGGTATGGTCTGTTTCTGTGTGTTTCCTATGAATGAAGAGTTGTAGAAAATGAGTTCTAACATGGAAGTAAAGCGTTTCCAGACCCTTGTCCATATATTTTCTTCCTCTACATGTGAGGAAAGATTCCTGAAAGTTTGGCCATACCTTTTTGTTAGGTTCTGTGCAAAAAAAAACAAAAAAAAACTTACTTTGAGAGCTGATAATGGCTTTATTAATGAACAAATTATAACTTTTTAACATGTTCATATTGGCATAATGTGGAAATGATTCCAATCATAAATTATGCAAATTTTACAATACCATGGCCTCCTTGATCCCCACACCAACAACTATGTGACCTGAAAGACTCCATCAGAAAGAGATAGCTCAAATCTCACAGCCAATGTTTTAATCTGCTGCTTTCAATATCGTTAACTGCTTAAATTTGGTGATAGAAGAGAAAGGTATCAGGTTATCCAATGAAAAATGTAAATCCTTTATTTGCATATTTTATGATTGGGAACATTCCGCTTTATGCCAATATGAACATGTTAAAATATTATTATAATCTGTTCATTAATAAAACCGTTATCAGCTCTCAAAGTGAGTAAGTTATTTTTGGGCCACCCTGTGTATTAAAGTGTGTAAGAACTTTTGCCTTCCACTTTTGAGTTAAACCAATTTTTATCTACTTTCATTTTCCTGGTCTTATTATAGTGCTGTCGTGTGTGTCTGCAATAAATCGGAATTAAAAAAAAAAATATTTAAAGTGTGCCCAGCTTCAATGAATTGGCAAAGAGAGAAATATTTCACAGAAAAATGTCCGATTTATTAAACAGAATATAAATTGATTTGATGGCACAAACCATGCACAAAAGATAAACCTTTTGATAAGTTACAAAAAAGATTAATTATTATCAGAAGTTTAATGTGAATTTTTAGTAGGAAGATTTTAGTTAATGATGTCAGAAAACAAAGGAAAATTAAATTATAATTAAAGGAAACGAAATTGGACATTTTGCCTCTAAATAAAATATCTTGTATCATCTTACTATTAGCAAAGAAATTTCTTAAGGAAATTCTTGAGAAATAAACAACTTTCCAACTTTCTTGAGGAAATATAAGCTTTTCAAATATGAAAGGGTTATCTTGGCAAAGGGGAATAAGAGCTCTAATAATTTTATAAGCTCCAACAGCCTCCCCTCCCAAAAAAAAAAAAAAAAAAATTCAAGAAAACATGTCATCAACTAATTCAAAATGAATTGGAAACAGAATTGAATAACTGCATCAAAACTCAGCTGTCTAGAAATGAAAGGAAAAGAAACTTGTCTTCATTAAGAGTTGGATAATGCATGATTGCACTATGCAAAAACATTAAAAGATTAGCAACAAAAATTTGATCCTCTGTCTGGTATTTTCAGACAAATCTAAGGGAACAAAGAATGTCAATAGTCACGAGGCTGAAGAGAAATGAGGGGAACGAAGAGAATCTCTATGTTCATCACCTGACAATTGTGAGTGAAAAGAACCTGAAATTGACAAAATATATTTATTCCTCTGGAATATAAAATCAAAATCGTCAACATGGCCAAGCAGCACCCAACGTGGAATTTAAAAACTCCTCAAGGTAAAGGATGTTTACGTTGTGTTTGGTCTTAAAATAAACGTAGCTGTCGGTGAATATTATAAAATATATAACAACGTGGTAGAAACCATGTTCGAAGTCTGGAAAATTAACAACCTCTCTATACATGCAGTTTTTAAAAAAAGATGTTACCACCATACGTGAAACAGGAAAAATTTCTCCTATTATTAGATCCATGAGGTGGTCAGACAATTCCTACAATGTTTGATAAAATTTTTTTGGACGATGATAGTATAGGAACATGTAGTATTAAAGTTAGTCATCCTAAATGTACACCTCTATGTCATCCATGTGACTTAAATTTATACAGACAAGTAAAAAATTTCATCAAGTGCTTGCAGAACTGTTCCTTTTTCTTAGAGCAACAGCGTAAAATAGCATATCGTGAAGACTGCATCAAAATTCAATCTATTGTACACAATCAATTGTTTGCTCTGATTTTTGAAAATGTTTTGATATTCATGGTTTGCGTCAAAACTGAAAGATGAGAGTGAGGCATTTATAAATGCCAAAGAGAAGTTTTCAGATTCACATTTTAAAAATACTGTATAACTCAGCTTTTCTACATAACTCAGCTTTTCTACGATGCGCAAGATGCCGCGAAAATTATTGTTTCGTTTGTTTTTACTATAAAAATTATCCTGTAATGCGTGCAGTTCCATCTACTTCATAATAAAATATTTCTGTGTTATTTTTATGTATAATTACTTATGCACATATATTGTCTATTATTTCCAAAAAGTGGATAAATATATTAATTCGTGTATGTAAATTTATTTTGTGTAATATAAAAAAATTGTCATATAAAGGAAAGATTCGAACCTACGTCCTCTATACTATGAGTCTGAGATGCTGCAGCTAAGCCATGCATTCTCAACAAAATGGTTAATTTCAATAGCTTATAATGAGCTTGAAATATTTGGAATGCAAATATTTGAAAAATGCTGTAGTAGTGGGTCTTCTCCTTTTACCCTGTCGCATCTTACATTAAGACCGTTACTATAGTAAAAATCGTGCAAATCGGTGGGTACCATGTTGTAAGGTCTCCTGGTGAGCTATGGCATGAAAATAAACCCTCTTAGACCATTCTCATGTTTTTTTCTTTATTTATAAACGTAGTTTTAATGTAACTTTAAGAGCTCTCATTACGATATCCATAGACTTGAATGAAAGACCAATGGGGAGTATCCAGTTTAATTTCCAATTTTAATTATTAGACATTGTTAAATGACAATTAAACAGTCTTTTGTTGGACAGGGTGTAAATGCACGTTTGCAACTTCTACTCTTCTCTTTTCCTATTTCATAAAAGAAAATTTCCCCTTTTAAATCATCTTATTTTAGGGTCCAATTAACAAGCAAATTGAAACTCGCACTGCTGATGGAAGAAGACGTATTACACCAATGTTCATTGCACCAGCCCCAGATTTAGGGTAAGTAGCTACTTTATTTTTTGTGTGAATGTGCATTAAAGCTAAGGTAAAATAGGGCAATAATATCGTATGTCTCAAAAGTCACGTGCCATATGAAAAGTTTATGAATGTTGGCTTTACGTTCACACGGTTTCGCAAGCTTATCGTTCATGTTCAAAATGTGCACCATGCACTCGAAGACAATATCTCACACGATAAATTTTGCAATTTATCTCAAATTTTCTTCTGTCATGCATAAAAGTGTAGCTGATGGGCTTGGGAATATCAGGATGCTGGCAATGAAATTCGTCTGCAGCTTCTCGAGATGTTCTGTGGTGATCTCCACAAAGAAGTATCAGCTCTACACGTTGTTCCGGTGTCGGCATTATTCCTCTACTTCACTATTTCACCTACAAAATCAAAGCAACCAATTAATCCATTTGGCACGCGACTTTTGAGACACATGGTATAGAGCAGAAAAACTTAGATCCGACTGAAATTTTAATTAATTTCAATAATTAATGATTCCAAACTTGATCCTTCTTTTATCCTACACTTTATTGAGCTCAATATACTTGCAATACTTTGTATCAATTAACAACTAACCATTTTAGTACATATTTGTGGTCTGTTAATATTCTTTGTGTAAAGATACCGATATTCAAATGCAGTCACAGGGTGGGAAATAATTTATTCAAAAAAACTGCATATTATATTAATTAGACATAATCCCATTCAAGTGTATGCACTTCAGTGATTTGCCTGTGAGTTTCCGGAGGGATGTGGCGAACCATTCCTGGGGTGTATTGGTGCACCATCTACAGACAATAGCCTGCAATTCCCCCGTTTCATTCTGCAGCTCATCAAATGTTATACATCTGTTCATCATAATCAAACTTGACAGGGCGTCTGCATTTGCTTCTGTACTCTATGTTGAAGGTCATCATGTGCTGACATCTTTGGCTGTAGTTTCCTATCCATTGTTGAACTTGGCCACCAACGGAACACAGTTCACCTTAACGGTTGAAGATATGTTAAAATTTTGGAAAAAACATTTTTTCCATCTGTACTTACCTGACCAAATTTTTTGCAGCTAACTCCTCCAAAACTGCAAACTTCAGAACTAAATGCAATTAATATACTCTTAAGCCGGATTTGCACTACGACGGATTCCTTGATGGTAGAGCTTTGACGGCAAGAGATGACGTCACGGGAGCGCAGAAATTGGGCGAAAAACACGATAAAATCGAGCTCTACATTGCTGTTGTATGTGACACAAGATAAAAATCCTCTAGTTAAAAATTCACGATAAGCGCTAGATCTAAAAGAAAAACGTAATTGGAAGTTGAAACAGACTCCACCTACTTAAAAACTAAACCAAGTTTTCTTGATCTAATACAACATATTCTGTGATTATTGATCTAAACACTGGACTTATTGTAATGCCTTGAGGAGAAATAACTATTATTTTATGTCGGACCTTATGGGGCAAATCATTCCATAAACAAATGTCATTTAAGGGAAGTGACCACTGAGAAACAAAGATATCAGTTGTGGAATCTCAATCTTTAATTGTCTCATCGATCTAAAATGACTACCAGTTATCAGCCATTCTCCAACAAATAACTTGATAGGCTGTGATGAAAAACTTGGGAGTTATTGCAATTTTTATTTTTTTAAAATGTGAAATATTTTCCATATCCAACATTTTAAATAATTATGTTATCAACTTGGCACCAACAATATAATCGTGATGTTTGCACATCCCAGGTCTATGTAAAGAATGCTTAAATCTATTATTAAAGAAAATTTTACAACTGTCTCTCTCTCTCTCTCTCTCTCTCTCTCTCTCCAAAGTAATATTAATTTGTTTCAAAGTGAGACGTGTGCAAATGTACTATTGCAACATTTCAGTTTATTTCCTAATTAATTTTGTTGTCACTATTTTTTTTTTTTAGGGATGCTCCTCTTCCATTCAATAGCAAGAGCCAGCCGACTTTTAGTTCTTCTACGGAGTCTAAAAGTAAAATTATCATAGAAAAACGTGATGAAATTGTTCCTACACGTAGTACCAACAATAGCCAGAATAGTAACAATTCAAAGGATTCAAGTAATCTGTCATCTGGTAGCCGTTTTGCTAATTCTGGATCAAATAATGGTTCCAAACCAGGGTCTGTAACAGGCAACCCAGTGTCGTTGACGGCTATTACTGCTATTACTACTACTATTACTACTACTACTACTACTACTACTACTACTACAACAGCTACATCAACAATAACTGCAACAACAACTACGGTTACAACGGCAACTGCATCACCTGTGATCACTACTACTACATCCACAGTTGCCCCAGTAACATCAGCTGCAGTTGTGGCAGTGAATGTCACAAGCAATTCAGAAAATCAAAAAGTAAGTGAAAATTTGTTTATTTATTTTATCTCTTTATTTATTTGTTATATAGGGCATATTTGTGTATTATTTTAACCTTAACTTTGAAAACAAATATGTTCATTGGTGTTTGGACAGAAGTTCATTTTAAAAGACTATTAAAAATGTATATTATAAAATTTTTGTAAATGTTTATACGAGGCATGTTTTTTAAGTAAGTACCGTTTTGGAATTAAAAAAAGACGTGCAAAGATATCACAATAATTTTATTTTTACATGAAAGCCTGTACCTTAATCTACTTTTC
>JAHWFO010076960.1:297741-310490 GCA_023313115.1 Rhysida immarginata | reverse complement strand
ATGCGCGGAACGCCGACCGTAGTGCTGCGGCGGCGGAATCGCAAAACTGTACTTACTTAAAAAACATGCCTCGTAGCTTTGGATGAATCTAGAAGTTATTACAAAATAAACAGCTCTGGGAGTCCCAAAACAGGGTTAATTTAAAAGACAAAAAATGCAATCAGTAAAACTATGAGATCCAATTGGACTGCTGTAACAATTGTTCGGACCGAAAAGAAATTTGAGTTATAAAGATATTAAGTCATATCTTGATGAAGACAGAGTCTGTAGATGAAATGGTCTTCCACGTCTTATAGATTCAATACATCAGTTTTCTATAGTTGAAAAAATCCACACCAGCAGGTGCTGTTGCCAGCATTTCCTTACATAGACAATATTTACATTATAATCTGCACGTCAACAGAGCAGTTATGTTGGTTTTTAAAATACTATTTATTCTACTTTCAGTTAATAGTTATTTCTTTTTTTCTACTTTTAGTGTATTATAATTTTTCAATTCACATGGATAATTTTATGAATTTGGTCATTTCTTTTATTAAAAAACTAGCTGATATGCCTGGCGTTGCTCAGGCTGTTTTTTTGAGGCCTTTTTGCAATATCCAAATATGAATATACCTGTAAAGTAAATCATGATTGAAAAAAAATGAATGTAGATAATGACATACAAACAACATTTATTTTTCAACATAATCTCCATACAAATTTAAGCACTTGTCCCACCGTTTCACAAGTCCCTGGAAACCTGTAGCGTAAAATTCTTTTGGTTGCTGTTGGAACCACGTGCGCACTGCTCTTTCAACCGCTTCATCGTCAGGAAAGCATTCTCCTGAAAGATGATGTTTCAAAGGGCCAAACAAGTGGAAATCGCTCGGGGCGAGGTCTGGGGTGTAAAGTGGATGTTGGAGGACCTCCCACTTGAATGACCAGTGATCTGATTGACACTATGAAGATGGGCATTGTCATGCAGCAGCAACACCCCTTTATTGAAGAGGCCTGGTTGCTTCTGGCTTTTGTGTTGTGGTGTAAGCTGGCATGGCACCCAGCGGGAGCACACTTTATTGAAGCCTAGCTGCTCATGCATCATGTTGTAAGCCTGGCCACATGAACAACCAATAGCGGTTGCTACAGCGTCGACGGTTACCCTCCTATCTGCTCGGGTAATGTCTTCGACACGCTGCAACGTTTTTTGCGTGGCGATCTCCATCAGCCGACCGGCTCGATGTTAGTCTTCGATACTTGTCCGCCCTTCCGAGAACTTCTGCACCCAATTATGGATTGCCTGATATGACAGGCAATGTTCACCATACACGGGCAGCATTTCCTTGTGGATATCCTTTGCTTCCATATGTTTTGCCCACAAAAAACGCACAACAGCATGCTGTTCTATCGTGGTACATGTACTGAGGGGCGCTGCCATCTTGTACAGTCATGTGCAGAACGATCGTTGTGCGTCACAATAAAACTAGATAGTGCTGCTATGTAACGGTGACAGTTTCCCACACTTAATTAAAAAATGAAGGTCGTAATTTCAATTTGTAACTTGCTTATTGAATTACCCTCTTATTTGGATTATTACCATCTGTGCACAAAAGTCTGCAATTACAACACTCACGCAATTATGGGAGGACATCTGCCAACTGGTTGAGTTCATAACACATCGAGTTGCTGCATTCAGCTGGCAAAAGGAGATCCTACTCTATATTGAATAGTTATTCCATGACTTTTGACACTTCAGTGTAGAGCATCTTTGAAATATCCTAAGAAAACTTGGAGAGTTTTCTCTATTTCAGTTTAATAAAATTTATTGGTCTTTGTATAGTTTATTAAGTAGCGGAAGAATGGAGCTACTTATTGTTTTCACAATGTCTGTCCGTCCCCTTCATAATTTCTGCATTTTTTGAGGTAGAAGGTTGAAATTCGAAATGTAGCTTACTATGGGCATGTGCACCTTCACTATTTAGTTTGATTTTGATTGGCCCACTGGGGTCGGAGTTTCGGGGGCCAAAAGGTCTACGCGTATTTTTGCATATTGAGAGTGAAATTCGATATTCACATTCCTCTAAGCAAGTTCAACATTACTATGAAGTTTGGGCCATATTGTCCCAATGGGGTCGGAATTGTGGGGGTGGCAGTTACTGGGTCTTTAGAACTATGGCAACATATGGCATGTCATATATCGGAAATGATGAGAAACGAAAGAAGAAAGATCTCTTTTACACTTTCCAAATATTAAGTTCCAGAAATTCAATTTTTCGATTAAAAAAATTGGGGAGGGGGGTAAAAAGTGAGATAAAAGGGTAAAAATATATGATCTCAGGGCTTCCGCTACTTTCCTATACCTTCATCGGGAGGCTTAATTTCTTGTTTGTAATGAATTTTTGAAATGTTTCATGGACTTATGAATAACCCTGTATCATGATTTTTTTAAAATTTTTTATAGCTTGACTTTTAATTTACTTGAAAAGGTTAAAATTTTGCATTTTGGTGCTTGTGTATTTCTACAAATAAGTTTTATTTTGCATTTCTCTCTTTTAGAATATTTTTTAGTATCATTATTAAAAATATTATTTAAACACAGGATTTATTAGTTACAACAAGTTCAACAACCTCTGTTACATCAGTAACATCAGCAAATGGAACGGGCAGTATCACTGTTGCATCAACTTCTACTGCTGTTACTACCACAACAACCACTGCTGAACCCAAGTCCACACCTGCTGAAAAAGTTGACAAGTAAGTAACATTTAAAGTTGTTTCTTACTTCAAATTGCTGTTTTGTATCTTTTTTATTTTTTTGCCTTATGGATGAAAGGAATCTAAATATCGTAATAACATGATATATCGTTTTGAATCCTGCCTATCAAATTCAGCAGTTGAGGAAGTTTTCATGTCCAATTTTCATTGAAGTAAACTTATATACACTAGTAAACTATTAATGAATGACATAATCAAGTACCAAAAGATGCATGATCCTCGTCACATAAAACACTGGAGATTGGAGCAATTTTTATACGAGGTTGGGCTGAAAAGTAATGCCTCCATGGCTGTAACTTTTTTATTTTTTAACCGATTTTCAAATTCTTTTTGTATCTGATACTCACATTTCTCCTCTATGTAATGCACTATTCACTTTTCGACATAATCCCCATCCCTTTCCACGCATTGTATCAACACGTGACTAGTCGGGTGAACCCGTCGGAGAGGAATTCTGGGGTTGTCGTCGACACGAGGATTGAATGGCAGCTTTGGATCCTCTTCTGCAGCACGACAACGCCCGTCCGCACACGATCGCCACACATCAGAGGGAGTTGCAGCGCCTACAGTTCAAAGATGAAAAACTGCAGTTCAAAAATGAAAGAATTTGCACCTTGCGACTTTCACCACTTCCCAAAGAGGAAAGAGCACCTTAAGGGGCATGAGTTGCGTTCTGACGACGAGGTGAAACCTGCCGTTCGGTCTTGGTGTCGACAACAACCCCAGAATTCCTCTCTGACGAGTTCACCCGACTAGTCACGCGTTGGTACAATGCGTTGAAAGGGATGGGGACTATGTCGAAAAGTGAATAGTGCATTACATAGAGGACAAATGTGAGTATCAGATACAAAAAGAATTTTGAAAATCGGTTAAAAAATAAAAAAGTTACAACCATGGAGGCATTACTTTTCAGCCCACCCTCGTATATTCCAAGTTGGAAAATGAAAAGTACATGTTCCAAACCAGCTTTAACAATGCTTAACCCTCTTGCTCCATGAAGCAGATATATCCACATAAAATTTCTCAGCTGTACCTGCAGAAAACTGATTCATCTCATAGGCTTTAAAAAAACTTCTCATTATGCCTCGATAAGTGGATACTTTCATCTTATCAGGAATGGATATGAAATTTAATTATGCGGTTAAAAGGTTAAATGTTTGACGCATTTTTTTTATCTTAACTTTAAAATTAATTTAACATGGAAAAAACAAAACAAACAAAAAAAAAAAATCAAAACTACAGTCACGACATGTATTGTTAGATGCTGAATTCAGAAGTTAAAGCTTTTCATCTTAACCCTTTGACTGGTGAATTATTTTAACATGAATTCACCCAATTCATGAATGCATCCAAACAATTGGATTTTTTTTTTTTGGAACAGTCTGCCTAAGCAGGTTTAATTTTTCACACTAAAGCCGAGATGTATAGTTCCAGTTAATTTGTTGCATGGAAGATTCCTCCAGAACCATGTTGTTTATTTGAAGTGTATAAATTAGTGTGTTCTGCTGGTTTTAATCTTCGTCCGTTTTCGTGTTCTACGCTTCTGTGTCATTGTGGATTTCGAACGCTGTCACGGCTGGGCCGCCGAATGCCTGTAAGCCCATTCGAGGTGGTCGGACGGTAAGATGCCAAAACAAACAGATGACATCAGATGGTGAGTTGTCTTGTATTTTTTTGATGTGATGAAAGGGAGTGTCTACGATAGACAGATGAACTTCGGAGCATAGTGATGGCCTGGAGAACTCTTTTCTCGTTTGTGCAGCGCCGTTGAGAACTCATCTAGTTCCAAGTGCGTGTGGGGTTGCCTTAGAGCAGACTCTAGAATATTTAGTGTATACTTTGTTTCCAGAATGTTTTGTGCCCTAAGAAGATTTGATGTAGTGTTTTTTTTTATAAAACGTTAAGCTTAGTAATAATTGCTAGGTTGGGACGTACGTTTTATGGGAGTGTTGTGTAGAGGCTGGTAAGCGCTGTAGAGCTGCATAGGCTGGTGCGTGGTGGTGGTATCCTTGCTTTTATCGTTGGTTCCGTTAAGGGCTCACACTGAGGCCAGCGAGCAGGACACCCGTAGTGTGAAGGTGCAAACCGAGGCCAATGTGCGTCACCCAAGAGGGTTTCGGTGATTCCCCCTCTCATATGCATATGTGCAGTATTAAAGGAATCACACGACGTCTTTTGGGGACATTGATCTAGCTTCTGAGGGGTAGCGCCATCTGCCCAACAAGTCTGTAGTAGCATTTGTTGTAGTAGTGAACACCGCATGGACCCGTCTGCTCGAGGCAGCGATAGCCTAAGGTTTGTATCTAGATAAGTTTGGATTTCGAGTCGGTGGACTCAGTGCATCCTGCTCCCTCTTTATAGGGCATGACCCGCGTGTCATAAGTGATTAAATAGTTTCTTAATGAGTAGTGTGATAAACTATGCTGAATAAGGTGTTTGTTATAGTGATTCTTGAAGCATTCGAGGGCCCCCTCACATTGACGAACAGCGCAGTCATCGTTTATGCGGTCGTTGTTTTGACTGTTGTAATTTATGTATTTTAGTTTGGTTGATAAGTTTGGGAATTAAAGAGGTTTTTTGTTTTTTTTTATTTAAGTTTATGCTGGTTGTTATCATTGTGTTGCACCCTTGGACACTTTCGAACCCTCCACTCGCGATTTCTGTCAGATACTTATTAATAATTAAATATCTAGAGGGGGGGGGGTTCGTCACATTTGGCATCCCGGGTGGGAATGCTAATCTGTGTTTTCAGATTATTAAGAGTGTATTATTATTTGTAGTTGTGGAAGATTTAAGTGAGAGGAGTGAGTGTTCCTTGTGTTGTTAGGCAATAAAGGTAGTAATGCCTGGGGAAGGTGATCCAGCTGATGTTGGGGCGGTTGGGAGGGGGGGGGGGGGGCTGCGCCGCCTCCAGAATTGGCAGGATATGCAGGCACAGTGCCAGCCTTCACGGGGGAGGATGGTGGACTGGGAATCGAGGCCTTCATAGCAAGCATCGAGGATATGGGGGAGATTGCTCACTGGACCCCAAGGTTAAAATTTTGGTTATCAGATCCAAACTTAAGTGTGCTGCGGGCAGCGGACCATAAACTCTACGATAATAGAGATTATGCTAAATTGCGTGCCCGTTTGGAGCAGGTGTTTGGGCGAGGTCCAGCCACAGGGGATGTTGCTAGGGAGCTGTTCGAGGCAGTGCAACAGTCAGGTGAGTCTGTGTCTGCGTTTGCAGACCGCCTGGAAATTGCCACGGAACAGTTCATTAGCAAGCATCCATGGTAGACCCTAATGTTTGTCAACGAATTGCGGATGTTCTGTGGCACCTCGCGGATATGACTATTCCTGGGATGGGTGACAGCTGTGTGACAATTACACAGTGTGTGTTGCTGGATGTGAACATGCAGGGGCGTCGTATGGGCCAGCGTGATTTTATGATTCATTCGTTTGAGGATCGCCCATACGTCGGAATCCTAGGGGTGAATGTCCTGCAGGGTCTCGCATTGCCGTGTGTAATGGCCATGACTGTCTGTACTGTCGAAGTGTGTGAGTCTGAGTCATCCGCAATCAAGGAATATAGTAGGCCTTCGTTGCCCCAGGAGGAGACTCAAGGTTCAGGATTTCCCTGTGGGATGGTGGATGGAGGAACGTGGATGCCGGAATCAGGAGGAAGCCCAATTAAGGGGAATAGGGATGATTAGGAAGCACTATGGGGTTGAAAGGACAGGTCAAAAAGGGGGTATTCGCTGATTAGGGGTATTCGGGTATGGTGTTATGATGGTTTTGGATGGGTATAGGTGAAGGGTGAAAAGTTTGGAGACATTCAATGTGTATGGGAGGAGCAGCTTTGGCTTCAATACCCTAGGAGGGAACCCGTTGTGCACTGGGGATTTAGAATGCCTGCTCAAGACAGTGTGGTGTCTAGTGTGTCTCGGTTGTGCAGCATGGGCACCATGACGGAACCCTGTTGTTAGTGTCAAATCTCAACCTAAAGAGAAAACTGTTATGCTAACAAAAGGCCTAGAGCATGGCGATGGGGATTCAAAAGGAATTAAAAATGATAAAAAAAAAAATACGTGTCCTGTATTAGGATATCACCATAGATTGGAGGTTAAAGGTGCAGTGAGGGAAAATGGCGGGGACGGTTCCAAAGTGTCAAGCCAAACTGTATCAGCTCCTATCATGAGGAGCCAAGTTGGTGCTAGCTCACCAGTGGTGAATGAAATAGAGGTTAGGGATGGCACAGGTATGCGAGTAGTGGATACTTGGGACGAGTTGTCAGTTGATGATAATGTGGTGATTTCGGAGAGTGGCAACTGTATGCAGGAAGTAAGTGAGATGTGGAGAACTGGGGGTGAGATTTTCCAAGAAATAAGAGACCGATTGAAGGCCCAGGTAGAGAGTACTGAACGATCAGTTGTAAACATAGCTACGCCTAATCGTGGGAAAAAGGTAAAAAAAAGTTAGAGATGTTGTCCATATCTGTAGATCCAACCAAGGACCAGAGGGAAGTCGCGCTGTCGGAATAAGGGAAGGCAAAAAATGTAAAAAATGGGCGAGGGGCTGCTGGGGTGCAGGGTAAACTGAAACCATTTTTAAATAGAGAAGTGTTAGGATTTTGCGAGTTAGGTGTAGATGAGGGCCAGTGAAAGCGGTTGTTACTGTGTTGTTTGTTTAGTTATGTCTTTAGTATTGTCTTGTTGTCCTTTTTGGTTGTTATGTAAGGTCGTAGTATAATCTATTGTGAGATTATATTTCGATCTTCCATCGGGCTTATGTTGTATTCCATGTCAGTTTGTCGCATACGGCTCGGTGGAGAACAAAATTGTCTTTTTATTTTTATGTTCAAAAATTGGTTATTTGTGTGAAGTAAAAACTTTATTGGTTGAATTCTGTTATTATCTATTGACTGTTTATTTGGTGTTAATGGGAATTTTTGATTTATTTTTTTTATTTTTTTTAAGAAAAAAACCTAGTTATTGCGAGTTTTGCTTTACATTATGTATTAAAGTAATTGTTTGGTCGTAAGTGTGGAACATTCGCTGTTGCGAAGTCGCCTTGAAGAGGTTTCCTCTTTTAAGAAGACGTCATAATTATTTTTTTTAGTATGTTGTTGTGGCTTTTTATGTGTTGTTGTCGTTCTGAAGTTGCTTTCATACAAGGAGGTCGTTTTTCCTGATGTATTCGGAAATATGCACCGAAACCTAACGCTGTTGCGGAAATGAAGTTTTGTTTAGAACATCAAAGGATATAGGCATACCACTTTGGTTAACGCCTGAGGAATTTTCATGTGGCTATATGACCATATTGAAAAAGCGTCCTCCGATTTTCTAATTTTTAAGAACGCATAAGATGATTAACTTACGTATGCTGATGACAATAAGTAAGCCTGGGTTCCATGACGGACAACGTTGTGTCGCTACGGCCTGTTAATTTTGGCAGCGATCGTGTCGCCCGCTTCGGAGGTGAGCTGCGAAAGACGCAGGAGAGAACAGTATATTTGCTGGTCAATGTAGATGTTGTCTATGGTGAGTTGTGTTTTTGCTTTGGGGTATCCAGACGCATAAAGGGAGTGACTATGACTGAAATCGTATCTGAATCCTTTTAAAAGCCTGCGAACAGTTAAACGGAACTTTTCCGTGCGGCGCGTGTTAACGAAATAGCAAACTGGTGACGTGTTGCGTGGGACTCGTAATTTAATGTACATTTGTTTTCACTGTTTTTTTATCGCCAATATAAATTTTGGATGGTGTACATAGCAGTTGTAGTAGTTTTAGAGTAATGTTAATGTTTAATGAATGCTTGACTTCCCTATAAAGAGGAGTTCATGTATCGCTGAGGAGCTGGCCCGCGTTGTGATTAGCTGCTTAAGTCCCACTAAGTAGTGAAAGTTGGCAACTAATGCTTAGTCATAAGGGCATACTCGCTGTGACTAGAGCCTAGGCCTCCCACACATTTGATAGTGTCGCGATTTGGAGTAGAGTCACTAAAGGGGGTTTCAGTGGTTCCCCCTCTTGAGTGTTGTATTAAAGGAACCACGCGACGCTGGAAGGGCGTTTTATAGGGCTTCTGAGAGTGGCTCTCTTCGGCCGGCGAACTTGTGAATTTGAAATTTTCATGGCATGCCATGCTCACAGCGGGGTCAGTCTGTGAACCCCAGCAGTGTGTTGAACTAGGGGTCTGTGACCGAAAGAGCTTGCATCCCTCTTTATAGGGTAAAACTCTGATAGTTCCAATTAAAGTATTATTGTTTTGGGGTGTTAGGATTAAGTGGAGAATTATGTGGGAGGGTCTTTACATAATTTGCTTGTTGACGGGCCCCTCATGTAAGAAGCCAGCGCTGGTACCTTGTATATTTATTGAGTTTACTTTTAATGTTATTTTGCCTGTATGTGTATGTTATCGTTATTGGGAAATTAAAAGTTTAGTTTAAGATTGAGTTTGTTTTATTTTGCATAATTATACACTCTAGAAGCATGCCCGAACTATGACTAGCCCACCCCCGTGTGTTCCGACTGTTTTGTTGTGATTAGGCGAGTCCGTGAAGAGGTCCATCACATTTGGCCCCCTCAGGTGGTACTTATATAAAAGGGGGGGGGGGTTGTCACAATGAAATGTATTGAAAGTTAGTTTTAAAGAAACCCTTTTTCCCCCTAAATATTTATTATTATAAATCTTAAAGTGAACCTTTAGTCAAAAATTTTTTTTTGATATTTTATTTATACATCTAAGTCTAAAAACACTAGTCCACGTGGAAAAATTTCAATATCTACCTTTATTTATTAATAAACAGCATTTTTAGACGAAAAATTATAGCCCATGGAGGCTGCCATCTTTCCCTGAATGCACAAAGGAACACTGGAATTTTGTGACGTCAGGTATGGCCTGCGCAAAACAAGGCCAACTGTAGATGAGAACGCGCAGCTGCAACAGGCGATCCAGCTTTAAGAAATAACGTGGTTTGCTGCATTGCTTATGGCTGGCTGTAATAATAGGTCTACGACAAACAAAACTTGCAGCTGGCATAAGTTGCAGCTAAAAAATCAACAACTGTTGAAGCAATGGTTGCATAATATTAAAGAAAAATTGTTCAGTAAATGAAATAGTCAGGATGTGTCGGATCATTTTACTGAATTCTGTCACGAGAGAGATTTCAAGGGAGAATTGTTAGGGGCGGCAAGAAGCGAATAAGGCTACCGTCCTCGTCTCCTGAAGCCGGGTGCGATACCGACGGTTTTCGTTCATTGGCAACCTGAACAAACACCAAGGAGAATACTATCCAAACAGCTCCAGAAATACAAAGACCGATTTGAAGTAAGTTTAAAATTCAAAATGGAATGTCCATATTTCTTATATACGAGGCATGTTTTTTAAGTAAGTACCGTTTTGCGATTCCGCCGCCGCAGCGCTACGGTCGGCGTTCCGCGCATGCGCGCTGGTTAACTATATCTCTTGTCTACGCACTGACGCCATTACAGTCTGATTCTTCATTGTATACGTTGTTTACTGAGTGTTTAAGATGCCTCCGACGATCGTGAGTCCCGCCGATTGTGAAGTACGGGCTGTTATACGATTTCTTAGTTCTAAAGGCGTAAAACCGATCGATATTCATCGTGAGATCTGGGAAGTGTACGGACAAAACATTATGAGTGATGGAATGGTAAGGAAATGGGTGAGAGCATTTAAAGATGGCCGCACAAATGTGCATGATGAAGAACGGAATGGGCATCCTTCGGTCGTTAATGAAGATTTGGTGCAGAAAGTGGACGAAAAGGTGAGAGAAAACAGACGCTTTACAATTTCATCATTGTGCGACTGCTTTCCTCAATATTCTCGTAGTGTTTTGTATCGCATCGTGACCGAGAACTTGAATTACCGGAAATTGTGTTCACGTTGGGTTCCAAAAACGTTGACAGATTTGCACAAAACCCAACGTTTAGGCAGTGCATTGACTTTCCTCGAGCGGTACCACAATGAAGGTGAAGATTTTTTTAGACCAAATTGTTACTGGTGACGAAACATGGGTGGCCTACGTCACACCTGAATCGAAACAACAATCCATGGAATGGCGACATTCATCATCACCCAAAAAAGTGAAGTTTAAGCAAACAATTTCTGCCCGGAAAATCATGTGCACAGTTTTTTGGGACAGAAAAGGAGTATTGCTAGTGGAGTTTCTGCCTCGTAACGAGACAATCGATGCAGCGTCTTATTGTGAGACACTGAACAATCTGCGTCGTGCAATCCAGAACAAAAGACGTGGCAAGTCGAGTAAGGGTATCGTTTTGCTGCACGACAATGCCCGTCCACATGTGGCTAATCGGACCAAAGATCTCATCGAATCTTTTAAATGGGAAACTCTAGATCATCCTCCATACAGCCCTGATCTGGCGCCCAGCGACTACCGTTTGTTCCTGCACTCGAAGAAACACCTGGGTGGTCAGCGTCTTCGAGACGATAACGAAGTCCAAACATTTGTGATAGAGTGGTTAACAAGTCAGGCGGCAGAATTTTATGAGGAGGGTATTCAAAAACTGGTGCCACGTTATGACAAGTGCCTCAATATTCACGGAAATTATGTAGAAAAGTAGATTAAGGTAGAGGATTTCATGGAAAAATAAAATTATTGCGATATCTTTGCACGTCTTTTTTTAATTCCAAAACGGTACTTACTTAAAAAACATGCCTCGTATATTACGGTAAAAGGAACGAGGTTAAAATAATCGCTGAACTTGATCGCATTAGGCTTAACATGCGAATGATAAAATAGATTACTGTTAACCTTTACTCAGTTGGCGAAAATTAATTTTTACAAAAACAGAGGGAAAAAAACTAAGTAATTCTTAATATTTATAATCCATTGAACGTTGAATATGGTTACTGTAAAACTAAAGGCGACATAAAAACTAGAATGTAAACGGTTTCACTGATTCCATTTCTCCCTCCCTCTGCTCAACCTCATTAACGTTCTTGAACCTGAAAAAGCCATTTTTGGCTTCTGTATCAAAATTATCATGAAATGCACATAGCTCGAAATTTAAAACTCAATAACGTTAAAACTTTTGACACTTTTATCACCAATTTTTTTTTATATAATATAGAAACCTTCCTTTAAATTATCTGTTTAATAGTAGGCACATGCAAACATTAAAACTTTAATAAAACAATATTTATAACATGCTGCTCTCATAATGAAGAGCATTGCAACTCTACAAAATAGCAATGTATATCTGATTTTATAAATAATTATCTTATGCAGCTACATATCTCCAACTGCTTGTATAATTCAACCCCTACATTTATTTTCTAGCAATAGGCAGAAATATTTATCAGATTGTAATAAAAAAATGATATTTAGACTTACTCAGAGCCTGGAGCATGAAAGGAGAATTTTTTCATATTTCGTGCGCACTGATAGCTCCATTACACAATACCGCAGTTCAAAACGGGAAAAACCAATTCAAATAACAGCAGAAGATACTCCTGCTTTCGATGTTGTAATTATTTTTAAATGGAATTAGAAAATATTATAGTATTTCAATAAAAAACCGAGCCCTCACAATCGTCCTTCTCCCCGTTGCTACGTCACTTTTGGCTGCGCCATTGCATTACGTCATCAACCCCGCTAAGAGAGAACAAAGGAAACTTGAAGTTCGCGCCGTTGCTCGTAATAGGGGGAGCTAGTCACGTGGGTAACGCACGGGATAGCTGTTTAATGCTATCAAATGACGTGTTTACGTTAGCGAGCTCAAATTACAATTCGACATAAATTCAAATGAAAATTCATAGAAAAATAATTTACAAACGTATTTTAAAAATTTCCTCACCCGTCTGTCATGAATAAAACTACCTAAAAACCTAAAATATGACTACCGTAATCTCCGGTAGTAACGCCGCGGCGTTTCTGTTATTAAAAGCTAAAAATTTGGCATGTGCGACGTATCAGCCACCGCAGCGCTACTGCCGGAGATTTTACAAAAAAAAAAAAAAAAAAAAAAAAA
>JAHWFO010076960.1:208399-297641 GCA_023313115.1 Rhysida immarginata | reverse complement strand
AAAAAAAAAAAAAAAAAAAAAAAAAAAAAAAGATTCTACACATGATTTTAGGCCTACTTCATATCGTACGATTTAGACTGCCAGTCCGCCCATGTTCATCGATCAACGTGAGCACTGCATCTAAAAACTTCCCGCCCTTATCGTTCACTACATGACCAACATTATCAACTTTCAAATCTGATCACGTTCAAACGCGCCTGTTCACTTTCGCTTTGCAATAATGGCCGACAGTGAAAGCGTATCCCATCTCGAAGTATGTTCCGAATGCGTTTATAGTTTTACAATGAATCTGAAGACACAAAACACGTCAGGAAATACGTTTTTTTGGGATAAATCTTCCCTTTTAAGTGACGGCCGCTGCGGCGCTACTGTCGGAGATTTTACATTTATGTTAAATTTTTGCTGCTGCGGCGTTACTACCGAAAATTACGGTATTTTCATTTTTCGTGAACCATCTTGAAAAAAATTTGAAATTGCGTATCTCATTTCTGTGACATTATCCAACGATTTCTATTAATTTTTCAAAAAAAATGAAATACATAATATGAAAATGAAATCAATGCTATAAACCAACAAACATCTCCGATTTATTACAAAAATTTTCGGTCCAAAAGCTTCATTTATTAATTTACAAAAAAAGTTTCCCGAGTTTTCACCGAAATCATTTTTTCCTTCAAAAAATGGCGTGGCGTAAGACGGTTAAAGCTGGATCGCCTGCTACAGCTGCGCGTTCACATCTATAGTTGGCCTTGTTTTGCGCAGGCCATACCTGACGTCACATAATTCCAGTGTTCCTTTGCGAATTCGGGGAAAGATGGCAGCCTCCATGGGCTATAATTTTTTGTCTACAAATGCTGTTTATTAATAAGTTGTTCTCAAAATGTGCATGACATCATAAACACCAACTATGGCGATTTGATTAGCTGTATCAATGTTTTGTTGAAGTTACGATGTCAACAGTGTAGATTAACTGTTTTAGGTTTACCAAAAGGTAAAAATCTAAAGGATTTACATCGGGGGTACTTCGGAGGCCAAGTGATGGGAACTCCACCATCAATCCATATCTTGAAATAACTGCACGTATGAGTAAATGTTTACTTCCTTTTATTTTCTAACTATAAGGGTCGTACAAATGAAAACGAAAATTTGTGTGGGGAAAAAAAAAGACAACGTGCAAGATCGTTAGTTTTTGTTTTCAACAATTGCGAAACCTCACGTGCAAGTTGAACAATAGGTTGCAAGTGTTGCATCACGTGAGAAAGAACGATAGCTCGTGCTTCGAAGCTCTGTGAGTGATCGCTTCATTGAAACAAGCAGTCGCAAACAAATCGAAGTCAATTCGCAAAAAAAATCAAAAGCAATCGCAAACAGCATGGGGAAGATGACGTTGATCGTTTTTTTGATCGCAAAGGCCCGATTTTACTGGACTTTCTTGAAAAAAGCACCACAGTTAACGCAGCACGATATGGGGAAATATTGAAGGCACTGCGCGCGGCCATCAAATGCAAGTGTCCTGGACTTCTTACAGAAGGAGTGCTTCTTCTCCACGACAACGTGCGTCCTCACACCTAGAAAGCAACGGTAGACCTCATCAAAAAGTTCAACTGGGAAGCAATGCAGCATCCACCTTACAGCCCTGACTTATCCCCATATGACTTTCACGTGTTTGGGGATCTCAAGAAACATCTGAAAGGCCGCAGGTTTCAGTCGGATGATGAAATGAAGGAAGAGGTTTTGGAATGGTTCCACACTCAACCGAAAGACTTCTTCCGTAAAGGAAATACACGCTTTGATACACAGTGGGATAAATGCCTTAACGCATTTGGACAGTATTTTTAAATTCCTTGTATACACTTTGGATAAAATAAATAATTTTCGTTTTCATTTGTACGACCCTCATACATAATTTCAAACTTTTCAATTTCACAATGCATCTGCAATGCAGCATCCAACTCGCTTTTGAAGATATTACTACTACTATTACTACTACTACTATAAATTTTTTTATTTTTATTTTTTTTTTTCCATATATATATGAGCCGTTCAGTGCACAAATCGATTAACTCCATAAAACAGAAAGTTGAGAAAAAAATGATAAAAACAGTATACGTTGTTGCTTAAAATTCCTATTAAGTTATAAATTTCTTTTGTCATTTAATGGTGTTAATCTTTATTATTCAGGAAAGTTATTACAAATATAAAAAGTTATGACTATACCAAGTGCTTTGACACTTAAATTTAAGATTTTTTCAAAAAGTGGAGTTAATCATTTGTGCACTGAACGGCTCATATGCCTGAGCCTCCCTTTATAATAAATTTATCTAATTTCAATTCATTTTAAGATAAATTATTTGTAAGCAACATTTTTCCTGCTGCTTTAAATTTATACAGTTAAATTTTTTATGTAATAGATTTTTAGCCCTCTATAAAGTTTGTTACAATTTTTCAAGTAATAGATGGAGGTTATTTCATAAAGTAATTTGAAAGAAAGTCAATAAACTGGATATAGAGCTAGTGAAACTGCCGCCTGAGACACCTAGCTGCAAAAAATATAAATAAATCAAGGAAAACTTGAGCGGCAGACTCAACAAGTCAATTACTCGGGAACTAAGAAAGTTAGGAATTTGAAATTTTGTGGGATTACAGGGAACAAAATTTGTTAGTTCCTATAAGGGATCAAAATTTGGCTAAATTCGACTGAGCAGTTCCCGAGATAAGTGCTGAATGGTGTGCCATTATGCTGTGGTGCATTTTTAGAATGGGAAATCATATTGGGTATCTTTTGAATGGAAAAACAATGTCTGAACAAAAACAAAATTATAATATACTGTAGTTTTTAAAGGCCTTAAATTTATTTGATCTTTTGTAATCTTTTTTTGTACACTGATGGAACTGTGGCATATAAGATGATTGATCCTTCAATCTGGAATATGTATTTCCTATGAAATGGTTGCTGCATATTTTTGTGTGACTTTTGGGAGTCTTTGGTGTTTTATCCTTGCTGAAAAAAAATAACAGAATAAACTTTTGGAGATAAGCAAAAAGATGATAGACAAAGCTAGAAAGCTGGTAAAGCCAGGATTTATGTTGGGGAGGTGGGGGCGAGTCAAGTATACAAGGTGATTCAGTCAATTATGTACGATTCTAATGGTTTATTACTCAGGAACTAATAAACATAGGAATGTCATATAGATCTTAAAATGCACATTACACATTGGAATTTCACACCTCATGAACAACATGCTCGATGTGTGCTCCATTCATCTATACAACACGACGAAGCCTGAGGGTGAAGTTTTGCAGCACTGTGCCTCACATCTCATTGTCAACCAGTACACAAGATTCGGTGATTGCCTGACGGACCTCTTCCATGGTGTGAGGGCATGTGCTGAACACTTTCTTCTTAAGGAACCCCCACAGAAAAAAGTCACAGGGGTTAAGATCAGGACTGGTCGGTGGCCTGTTGAATCCTTCGTTGAAGAGGTTTGGGAAACGGTTGAAGATGACCTTGTTGTTGAATTGATGGGTCAATTCTATGGGTGACAAATAGATATATTGAATGAAATGCACCTAGAACGTTTTCAATGTTATAACAGTTGAAAATGCAACTTAGATGTGCACGTTTATGTCAGTCAAGTAACATTTCAGATGAAAGTGTCCAGCATGTCATCTCTGGTCAAAGGGTTAACAAAGTTATGGTTATTGAAATACAAGTTTTCTTGAAGCTGCAAAATTTTACAAAAAATCTAAGAAAATGCTTTTCTCATTATGAATTCACACTTCTTGCCATTCATAAGATATACATCAGATCTCTTGTAGTTATGGCTAATATGTAAACCTTGGTGGTAAAAATAGAAGAATTTACTTTTGGTTTAATTTTCAGATTTATATTAAATTAAAGAAATTGCTTTTTAATTGTTGTTAATTCTGTTATTTATACTGTGTATGTTTTTGAAATATGTTCTATTATTTGATTCTTATGTAAAACTAGACTGATTTAGAGTATTGATCAATTTTCTGATATTTCTATGGTTTCCTTTATCAGTCTTTTCTTTAGATATTTTCTTTTGTTAGTAATTTAATGTTCTTCCAAAATGAATTATATTTTTCTGTATTGTTGTGAACAATGCAGAACTTTCTTTTGTAAGGGTGATTATTTGAATTGTTCAATCTTGTTGCATGTTAATTATGAAAAATTATGTTGAGGGAAACACTTTTTTTGAATTATTGATTTAAGAAAAAAAAACAAAAAAAAACCAAAAAACTTTTAATAAAACCTCAACATAAAAAGAATATAAAATAAATACATGTATAATAGTGACCATTTTATATTAATTAAACAAATCACCAACAATTTAAAATTATAAATTATTCACCAATTAGTCCCATTTGAAAAAGGTAAGTCCTAAAAGTCCTTAAATAAATCATTTTCCAACTTCAAGAAACCTGCAATAACCTTTGATTTGAAGAACAACAAATATTGATGACCTAGAGAACAATTTTGATGACTTTGTAAATAAAAATTTGAAATACAGATGTAATTTAGTATGTCTCACATTGAAGGTATCTACATTCATTACATATTTTGTATGCTTACAAATGTTGAATAATTACAATAAACAATTTTTGCAATCATTGCAATTAAAATTTCGATTTAAATAGATAAAATAAAGGCAAAAAAGGAACATTAACGTTTTTAGGAGCAGCACTATTTCCTTGATCAGATGTACAAATCACATTAGCTCAGTGCAGAACTTAAAAAATAATCATCATGTGACTCAAAAACAACTGAATAAATTCACATTTAAATTAAAAACCCATCACCTCCCAGACCATAGGTGAGCTTTGCTATACACATCATTTTTAATAAAATAGCTTATCTAATTATTCTCATTTTATAGTTTCTCTCTATATTTAAAATTTCAACACTCCCAATTTGATGCACCATAATATTATTATTATCCCCAAGCCTCATTGCTTTTTCTTGTTCCACTAGTCTTATTTTTAATAATCTAGAACTTTGCCCCACATTATTTTGCTCACATTGTTTGCATTTAATTTTATAAATATTAGATTTTTTCCCCCATAATTTGGAATTCTTTTTTAAGATTAAAAACTAAACAACTACTATGGAATGCAACAACCTAAAAGGCAAACCTCTAATCCATCTCTAATATAAACCTGTTTGTGGATTAGAGGTTTTCCTTTTTGTTTTTTAAGATTGTCAAAATTATCTTGTGTTTCTTTATTTTGATCTTCTTCGTATCTATGCATATTGATAGTTGTTTGTCAGATTGTATTTTTAATACGTGGAATTAACTGAATGTTTCTACTTTTAAAACTATTCTTAAATTTATAAAATCACCATTAAATTCTATGGAACATCTAATAATATTTGTATAAGGCATAATATTTTGTTTCATATGTTTATCTTTTGAAAAATTCTCATAAATTATTGAAATAATGTAATTATTTTATTCAGATAATCATTTTTCTTCAGTTCAGCAGTTCAGGGTTTTTAAGAAAAGAGGAAATTAAGAGAATTATGTCAACAAATCTTTGCTATAAAACAAAGTTTTTTTGAAAATTTAGAACAAAACAAAAAATTAATTCCTAATTATTTAAGTATAAGTCAGCCAGCAATGGTGATAAAGGGTCCCTCATAGGTAAACCTCATGTTTGAGTATATAATGTTATTGAAAGTGAATTGATTATTGCATTGAAATAAATAGAAGGAGCTTTTGTGTGGAATTGCCTGTATATGGAAGGAGAATTCTCAAACTGTTGCCGTTGAGAATGGAGGCATAGCCTTCGAAATACATATCCAGCGTTCCATATCTCAGATGTTCTTTTGAGGTAAGAGTTTTTCCTTCATGTACAGTGAATTGATTATCTGTATCTTCCTTACGCTTCCATTCCCTCACCAGAAACATTATTATCAAGTTGTTGCAAAATTTTTTTCTGGATTTTTATTCCAATACAAAAACGATTGAACTTGAATGACGGATTCAGCTCATGCAGATGCCGGGCAATGGTTGAAAAGTGAACCTTGAACTGCTCTGCGAGTTCCCTCGTTACATTGTGATCTTCATCAATTGCTTGGCATAGATCACCATCTGAAATCATGATTGGCCGACCAGAGAGGTGCATCTTGAAGAGTGCTATCTCCGCGTCTGAACCGGCGATACCATTCTTCTATTGTACGTAAACTAGCAGTGCCATCACTTAAACGTTGGCAAATGTTTCGGTGACATTGCGCAGCACTGATCTTTCCAGAATACTCGTAGAAGAATATTGCTCGAATATGCTCGCATGAAAGGTCCATTTCAGACCGTTGATGGCACTCACAAATGTATAGTCAGAAAGTTGATTCTTGGATGTAATATATCAAAGATATTCAGGAATCGACTGTAATAATTTGTTTGAAAACATATGAACACCCCCTTCGGAAAATGAGCCCTTCTTGGGCACGGGTTCTAGAACCGGAAGAAACTTTTGCAACAACCTGATATTTTTATTTTCCATAAGATAAATTTTCATCCCTCTCGTTCCCCAGCCACCACCGAGCTCAGGAAGGGGATGCACATTGAAAATTTTATACATTGTAAAATCACAATCACATTTTTCTATTTAAATTTAACATTCAATTTTTGTTTAAGCATCTCTTAAAGTTTGTTTTAACGGTATAGAAGGGGAAGTCTGTAAGTAAGTTACAAATGGATATAAAAATGATAGAAATGAGCGTATGAATTTAAAACTACTTTTATTTTTCCGCATAATCTCTCTGTACATTGAGGCACTTGTCCCGTTGTTTCACAAGCCCCCTCAAAGCCAATAAGATAAAATTCCAGGCAGTGACTTCCCTTTGTATAGCTTTGTATTGTCTGGTTCAGACAGCAGCTCAAAGAATTTTTAACTATATAATTAGAATGAAAATATTTTTTTGACATACCATTCAGAAATTTTGGTAATTATATGTTGCAGAGTTATAGGGGCAAATAATTTATTTATTGGGATCCAGTACGTCTATGCAGGGCCAGAGGCCGACGAGTTGGGTCCCTGGATGGAACTGGAATTGACGACTGCTGTATGATGGTCGCAGCAGCCTGGGGTTGGGAGGGGGGGCTAAAGATTGTGTGTCACTGATGGTCGCCCATCCAGTGACTAGCCGTGCCTGGTGTTGCTTAACTTCACAGACGTTGTGTGTCTAGTGAAGGCCCACCAGGCCACGGCCTACCCCATTATATTGGTCTCGGGGATAAATTCTCTCTGTGAACTTCAAACCAAGTACCATATAAAAATGTTCAGAAGGAGCTGTTTGTTTCCAATTTGGTGATTAAATCTTTATCTATTACTAGTATTGCCTGTGCTCAAAACTCGACCAATTGTGTCTCCGACCAGTTGTCTAAACGATGAATTGTAGCTACAAATATTAAAATATAAACGCTGCAGTTGAATCAATGAATCTCACGCGAATTGAATTGAATTCTCACTGATGGCCATAGGATGCCATCTGTTGGTATATTTTAGCATCCTATCAATATAGGTTTTTAATTAATATCTCTGCTAATGGTGGTCGCAGATTTTTTTTTTTTCTGTGGTTCTATGGCACAGTACCTTTCGAATGAAGCAAGTTTCATTCCCCTCCTTTTATAATAAATACCTCAAAAATGTTCCCCAACTTGACGTTCACGTATTAATACAGTAGCGGTCAAAAGTTTGTCATATTTTAATTTGTCAAACAGATTGGTCAATAAACAACTAGGGTAGGCTGGTAACAGCAAGGTAATAACATGTGACCTGCAAAAAATTTACATATTTGCAGACAGGTATAGTTCATTTCAAAAAGGGTGACCATAAGTTTGTCATATTCCACATGTGCAACACATCTCTTTGTAGTAAGCTAATTTTATTCATATTAGCAAGTAATTTTTACATTTTCGGAAATTATTGGTCTATTACTGATAGGAAATGGGGAAAATGGGTAGTAATTTATCGGAGGAAACGCGCCATCTCATTGTTGAGGCTGTGAAGAGTGGAAGAAAGCCAAAAATGTTGCAGAACAATTTCATTGCTCTCAATCAGCTATATCACGGATAATAAAAAAAGTTTAATAATCGTCAAGGATTAGCTGATAAGAAAAGAAGTGGCCGTCCTCGAAAAACGAACCCTCAAATTGACTGCATCATCAGAAAAGAAATCTGTAACTGATGTCAGGAAAATGCAGTGGAGATTGTACATGAAATGAATGATGAATATGGAATTTCATTAAGCCGCCAAACAATCTCGCGTCGTCTCCAAGCTGTTGGACTACATGGGTGCATTCCATCTAAGAAATCATGGATTAGCCAGAAGAATAGAAAGGCACGGCTGCAATTTGCTCAGTCACATCTTTCATGGAATTCTGTAGATTTGGCCGAAGTTCTTTGGTCGAGCGAATCAAAGTTTTTGTTGTTTGGCAGTGATGGGAGATGGTATATAAGATGTCCTTCCGGTGAACGCCACAACCCACACTACCAACTGTCAACAGTGAAACACGGTGGTGGTAGTGTCATGGCGTGGGAATGCTTTTTTCTTCTGGGATAGGCCCTCTACACAAAATAGATGTCAAAATAGATTCTCAGGTATACAAGAACATCATGGAGAAGTCATGCTACCTTTTGCTCGACAGAAGATGGGTCGTGGTTGGACATTTTACAAGATAATGATCCCAAGCACACATTGCGTCTGGTCAAGACTTGGGTTTAATTCCTGCCGTGTGCGAATTCCTCAATGCCCAAGTCAGTCACCTGATCTGAACCCAATTGAACATTTGTGGGATGAGTTGGATAGACGTGTGGGTCACCACCAGAGACGTTTGTAAAAGGAGACCTGGCAATAGCTCAAAAACTTGTAATAGACTCTATTACTTTATCCGTGCTTTCGGATTCGAAGTTGTACTAACATTGACTCAGAGGGCGCTGTGTTAGTTTCGGTTTGAATGTTTTGGTTTCGCTTTTTCAAGTCACGTGTGTTGCAACCGTCGAATCGACGGCATTGATGAAATCAGACTTAACTGTATTTCTTAACTCTCTCTGGATTTAAGTGTACTTTGCGTTGCCGTGCAAATCTCCCCGACGATTTCGGCATAATTCACCGTCACAGTATTGAACGCGGGACGACATTCAATCCACGAAAAGGAATGCTAGTAAATGGATATGACAGATACAAGCATAGAGGTAAACTTTGCACTTTCGTATCGCCGATAAGTTGTTTCTGTCAATTCCATTTTCGAGCAGAGCAATTCTTTTCGTGTATTGAATGTCATCCTGCGTTCGATATGTGACGCTAAATTATGTCGAAATTGCCGGGGAGAAAAAAAAATGTCTTTTTTTAAATATGATTGTGTATCAGGGATAAGGAAGAAAAGGAAAGAAGTGAAGGGGGGACGTTTGGGTTTAGTAGTATGACATCATATAATAACAATCCGTTAATGCACGTTGATGTCACGTACGAATTGTCTTTGTAGATGTATAAAGATTGAACTAGATGGCGTGACAATCGAAGTTTGAATGGGAAACTGAAGGTTTGAATTGTAAACTGAATTCTACATGAATTTCTCATTACATACGTTTGAATGGGAAAATGAGGAAATGCCAAGTTTCCTTACTTTAACGGTCTCTGGTCACCATAAACATTCAAATAAGGTGGATCTCTTTAATGACTTGCAGAAGGAGTGGGATTGCATTTCCATTTCAGTGCTTCGAAATCTAATTGAATCAATGCCTCGTAGATGCGCTGCAGTCATCAAAGCCCAAAGGCCATGCAACAAAGTATTAGTTGGTGTTGGTAACTGACATAAATAATTTGTTTTTATTTTTTGGCATAAATATGATATTTATGACAAACTTATGAACATTAAATTGATCACATGAATACATAAAAACAATGTAATTTTTTAGTATTAAAATGTTCTATATTACCGTAATTTTCGGGAGTAACGCCGCGGCGGCTGATACGCCGCACACGCCAAAATTTAACAAAAATGTTAAATCTCCGGGAGTAGCGCCGCGGCGGCCGATACGCCGCACCCCCCTCCCCCTCCCATCACACAAGGTCCGTTTTGTATATTCGTGTTTTATAAGAAATTCAATAAAGAAACCTAAATTCAATATTTATAAGATATATTTTATTAGTCAAATCCTTCAAAATCCGAAGTTTCCGAATTGGAATGAAATAAAGATAAACAGTCGAAAGTCAAAAGTCATTGGAGAGAGAAATACTGGGAGATTATGCCAAATATTGATTGCCATGAAATCAAAAGCGATCCCTTATATATCGCAACAGGTGTCATACTAGCGGGCGTCGATTATTCTGATTGGTTGACCTCTAGCGGGCGTCCATTATTCTGATTGGTTGACCTCTAGCGGGCGTCGATTATTCTGATTGGTTGACCTCTAGTGGGCGTCGATTATTCTGATTGGTTGCCCTCTATTGACAAACGCGAAAATTAGACCAGTTGATCATTAGCCAAGTGGACTCTCTGGGCAAAAAGCCACACTAAAAGCGTGGATTATTTAAAATAATTTATTTCCTGTTGATGACTGATTACACTGCGCGATTTGCGGAAAACATCGATGTTTCTAAAACGATTCGATGAAACCGTCGATGAAAACCATCGATACTATAAAATCGTCGATAATAAGAGTGCTTTTATTATCGAGTGAATCACCCGCTGTCGATGAACGATCACGCTCGATCGATATCGGAGTGAATTTTTGATCGTTTTTTTTTGTTTTTTTTTTTTTTTGTAAAATCTCCGGCAGTAGCGCCGCGGTGGCTGATACGCCGCACACGCCGAATTTTTAAGTTTTAATAACAGAAACGCCGCGGCGTTACTCCCGAAAATTACGGTACTTAATAAGGGCTGTCATATTTTATTCTTACTGAAGGAAGTGAGAAAATGCACAAAGAAATTACATATCAGGATTTTTTGAAATATGACAAGCTTTTGAACACTTCTGTATGTACAGTAGGTTCCAAAAAAGTTAGACCACCCTCAGAAAGCTGTCACTCAACATTTTATTTTGCAACATTATGATGGAGTTTTTACAAACAGCAAAAAAATAAATACATACAACGAAAGAGCACCCTCTTCTTTAGTGTCTCACTAAAGATCAAGCATCTGTTGACAGGGAAACAGTAAATAAACAAGATTAAATACACGTCACACGTTCCATAAAACGTAGACCACCACGTCAAAGGTGACAAAATTCTTAGACCACTTACCATTAATACTTCGTAGCTTTCCCTTTTGCCTTGATAACAGCTGCTAAACGCTTGGGCATTGTGGAAACAAGCTCCTGACACTCCTCAGGGGTGATGGCATTCCAGATTTCTTGTAGAGCAGCCTTTAGCCCATCATTGGTCCTAGGTCTTCTTTTGCGTAGGCGTTTCTTCATTAAACCCCAGATGTTTTCAATGGGTGATAGATTAGGACTCTGAGATGGCCATGGAAGAATGTCAATTTGCTCGTTTTCAAGCCATTGCTTTGTGGTCTTGCTCATGTGACAAGTCGCCCCATCTTGCTGAAAGATGATGTCACCGTCTGGACGCAGTTTTTCTATTGAGGGAAGAGGACTGTTTTTGAGAATGTTGATGTAACGAGTGGAATCCATTGTTCCATCGATAAACGCCAGCCTTCCTCTTCCCTTCGCATTCATACATCCCCATACCATGATGCTCTGAGGGAATTTCATGGAGTGATTCATCAGCATCGGAGTTGCAGCATCTTGCTTTCCTCGAATGACGTTACGACTGTTCTCGCTCATTGAAAGTTCGAAACTCGATTCGTCTGACCACATATGCAGAGGCCATTGACCATATTCATGTGCCCAGTCTAAGCGTTTTCGTTTCTGGGTTGCTGTCAAGAAGAGTTTGACACATGCGGCATAAAATCTGTAGTGCATCTCTCTGATCCGGCGATGAGTAGTAGCTGCAGAAACGTTCTTGTCAGTAGCATCATTCCATTGTTTGGTTCGTTCGTGAGCATTGTCACGGCGATTTTTGCTCACAATCACTTTAAGGGTCCTATCATCACCATTAGACGTTTTTCGAGGCCGACCTGATGACACTCCTGGAGTAACTGATCCTGTTTGTGAATACCATTGGAGAATTTGGTGCACGGTTGTTTTGCTTACATGTAGATCCTGACTTATTTCCCTCTCTGATAACCCCGACTTGTGGTTATCAACAATGAGTTGTCGCATATCTTCTGATAGTGCTTTCCCCTTATGCATGATGACCAGCTGTTTTATCAGTGAAATTGTTGTAATGTATATTTTCCCTGCTTAACCCTTTTACATGTATTTTCATTCTAGAGAAAATGGAATTATCCACTTTTAGCAGCATAACAAGAAGTTTTTTAAACCCTGTGAGATGAGTCAGATTTCTGCAGGTAGAAGTAATGTAATTTTGTGTGGATATATCCGCTTTACGCAGCAAAAGGGTTAAAATTCTTTATCACACAATAGAATAATATGCAAATTACGATACCTACCACTCTGCAATCTATTTGGGTGTAGACATACGGTCCCCTTAGGATGACAAATGTAAGTGGTCTAAGAATTTTGTCACCTTTGACGTGGTGGTGTACGTTTTATGGAACGTGTGACGTGTATTTAATCTTGTTTATTTACTGTTTCCTTGTCTACAGATGCTTGATCTTTAGTGAGACACTAAAGAAGCGGGTGATCTTTCGTTGTATGTATTTATTTTTTTGCTGTTTGTAAAAACTTCATCGTCATGTTGCAAAATAAAATGTTGAGTGACAGCTTTCTGAGGGTGGTCTAACTTTTTTGGAACCTACTGTAGATTCCATGATTATATAAGACAATAACTTTTTAAGGTATTGTTTTCATTTAAATAAAATTAGAATAATCTTTTAAATATCTTTTATAAATTGCATTGTTTTTGATAAAATCCTCTGTATCCTTTGAATATTTTTCAATTGTATATACAAGAATTATATTGTTTTTATCAGCCTTTGAAATCATAAGTTTATTCTGTTTTAAATTTAATTATTCATGAATGTCCATTTTACAATAGAAGTTTTATTCTTCTGAAATATAGCCGAATTTCGTCCTTTCGGACATCTTCCGAATTCGTTTACAACTGATTTTAAGTTTCTAAGTTTTTTTAAATTTTTAAATATTTTAAACTGTTTTATTTGATTCAACCAATAACATGATTGATATTTACAATTATTTTTTATAATACAATTTATCTTAGAAGTTTTTCTTTCTTAAAATTTTTCTTTAAAATTGTATATTGTAAATATTTGACAACTTTATGTGTAATGAATTTGAATAACTGAAATGTGTGACATACAATTACAACGTGAATTTCAAGTGTTTATTTATAAAGTTGTCAAGGTTTGCTCTTCAATATCATCAATACTTGGTTTCTTGAAGTTGGAAGATTTATTTGAGGACTTTTAGGACTTAAAAGATAGTTAATATGAGGGTTAGTCAAAAAGTAATGCCTCCATGCCTGTAACCTTTTTATTTGTTAACCGATTTTCAAAATTCGTTTTGTATCTGATACATTTGTCCTCTATGTAATGCACTATTCACTTTTCGACATAGTCTCCATCCCTTTCCACGCATTGCGCCAATGCACGACTAGTTGGGTAAACCCGTTGGAGAGGAATTCCGGGGTTGTTGTCGACACGAGGATTGAATGGCATCTTTCACCTTGTCTTCAGAATGCAACTCATGTCCCTTGAGGTGCTCTTTCTTCTTTGGGAAGTGGTGAAAGTCGCTATTTTTGAACGACTGCCCGCCTCTGATGTATGTCTATCATGTGCGGGCAGGCGTTATCTTGCTGCAGAAGACTGTCCAAAGCTGCCATTCAATCCTGGTGTCAACAACAACGCCATAATTCCTCTGCAACTGGTCCACCCAACTAGTCATGAGTTGGCACAATGCATGGAAAAGGATGAGGACTATGTCGAAAAGTAAATAGTGCATTACATAGAGGACAAATGTAAGTATCAGATACAAAACGAATTTTGAAAATTTGGTTTACAAATAAAGTTACAGCCATGGATGCATTACTTTTCGACCAACCCTTGTATGTATGTTATGTGTATTCATTTCTCATTCTTTTCTTGTTGAATTTTCTATTAAAAGGTTGTTGCATGATAAATGATTTCTTGGCTTGATTTGTGTAAATTTGCAAAGGGAATTTTCTCAATTTCATTGTTGTTGGTTTGCCAGATTTTGTAAATAGGTTTCTTTTAAGTGTGATTTTTTTTTATTTATTTAAATTTTCATGGTTTTTATTATAGTTTTCATCATTTTGTTAACTATTTTTAGAATCTGTGTTTGATTTTTTGGGATAATATTTGTGTTTTGATGGTTTTTCTTTTTTATAAAATTTTATTATTTTAGTCTATTTTAATGAAAAGTCAAAGATTAGAGATGCAAACCCAAACCTTCATTTCATTGGTGTAAAGACTAAAAATACTGGAATATCTGCACTTTCCCTGATCATCAAAGTCCTGCAACACGATTTGCCCTAATCCGAAGCATGGAGAGCCATAGGGTGTCTTGAAGATGGTCAAATACTGACAACCAGGACAGCATTACTTGAAACACCCCAAAGCGTAATTAGCAAACTGTGGAATTGCTTTCAAGAGACCAGTGCAGCACAAAGAAGATGAGACAATGTCTAACCTAACCTAACCTAACCCAATTATCTCAACCACAAGAGATGATGTTATAGGAAAGAAGGAAACAGCACAGCAATGCAACGGATCTGTGGGGACAGTTTCTTGCTGTGTCATGACGGATATATCAGCTATGTCATGTTGGACTGTCTGCCCAGCGATCAATGACATGCATTCTATTATCTGCAGAAAACTGTAGAACCTGTAGAAGGTAGTTTGGTGAGCATCTTCATTGGATCCATGATGAGTGGTCAAGTATTCTCTTCTCTGATGAGTCAAGGTTCAATATGCAGCCTGACAGCCATCATGCCCTAATCTTGCATGGACAAGGAACGCGGGAGAATCCAGGTTTCGTACGAGATAGGACTCCTTCAGTGATGGTGGAATATGGTGCGGGCTGGCATCAGCTTTGATGGTTGTATTGACCTCCACATCATCAGATATGGATCATTGATTGCTGTCAGATATCGAGAGCAGATCCTGCACCCTATAGTGGAACCCTATACAGAAGCAGTTGGAACCAAGTTTCTTTTCATGGGTGATAATGCAAGGCCCCACCATGTGCATCTCGTCAACAACATACATCAGGAAGCAGGAACTGAATACTAGAGATGCATTGAGAAGACATCTGGCAAAGCACCCAATGCTTTCCACAACACTTCTTGAGCTGAAAGTTGCCCTGGAGCAAGAGTGGCAGACAATCTCACAGGAACTGCTGGCCAGCCTGATCTTGTCCATACCTCATCGCTATCAGTTTGTTTTGTCAGTCCAGGGTGACCATACACTCAACTGAAAGTGCACTCTCTTGTCCAGTTTGACATACCAATGTCACTTGCCAACTCCATCACGATAATTGAGTTTGCACCTTATTTGCATAATCGGACAACTTCCTTTGACTTGTCATTTACTTTTTTATGTTCTTTTTTTAAAAAAGAAAAACCAAATTTTCTTTTTTTTTATTGCTTCATATTCATTTTGAAATATCCCCTATTTTTTGTGAGCAGTTTATTTGCAAAATTTTTATAAATAACTTGTTTATTAACTTTTCTAGAAATTTGTTTTTTATTAATGTATTTTTTGATATTCAGAACGTAGATTTTTTTTTATTCTATTTTATATCTTGATTTACTGTGTTGTCCTTTTTGTACATCAAGAAGTATATTTTAACTGGCTATGGCTGGAAAACTACAATTGTTTTCATGATATGATTATTGCAGGAAAAAAAAAAATTATCTCCAATGTATGAAAGCTTTTTGTAAGTGTTTTGAAAGTTTCTCCTATAGTATCATTTCATTTAATCTTATTTAAATAATTTAAAACCAAATTTTTATAATGGCAAATGGAATATATTCTGTTGAGGGATATTATTATTATCATTTTTCTGGGATTGAGGATTTTAGGGAAGAATTAGATTCAGTGAGGCAAAGCAATAAGAAGGTTCTTGGAGGGGTAAATTTCATATATTGGATAGGGTTGATCATAAATACTACCTGTGCCCTAGTTGTGAGCATAAATACTAACTACTGATCATTATTTCATTTAATAAAGTGGGAGGGGAAGACTTTATTTTTAGTTTATTATATATGAGAAAATACAGTGTCCCTCTATATAACGGGACTCTACATAATGCCAAATTTATATGGACTTGCCGTTGTAAATTTGGCATTATGTAGAGTGCCGTTTTATAGAGGGGGCTAAGTAGTTTATAGCTGTGTTAAGTTTCATAGAAAATGTTTTTTTAAGGTAAAATGTATGTTTAATGATGTTTACAAATCTTGATTCTACTAATTGAGAACAAAAATTAAGCAAAAACTGTGGAATGGAACAACCAAAAAGTGAAATCTCTAATCCACAAGAATTGAAATACCAGATACGTATTTCTGCTGCATCTGTCTTCGTTTATCAAGGGGGTTTGGTTCCAAAAAACACCGTAATAAGCAAAACCATGATAAATGAATTGTAGAACCTATGGGGAAAATAGGGTTTCATCCAAAGACCCTCCAAACTGCCTTCCAATTTACCCAAATATTACCACTAAAAACCAACAGCACGAAAAAGGGTTATATGAATACAATTTCTTCGTATTAATTTTGTATGTCACAAAAATATTCTCATATATATTCTCACTATAACCTTTGTCTATGTCAGACTCATAGTTGCCATGGAAACCGATTTGGAGATTTATTTAATTAATTTTCCTCGTCATGTTGCTATCCTGCCTTTGTGATTATGGTTGTATTTATTGTTTATCTTGTAACTCTCATTCGATTTGCTCGATATTGTGGTTCCGTGTAGGCTTGAATTAGCCGTGTGAACACAGTACATGTGTAAATTTAAACACCAGTAATGATGATAGAAACTTAAATTTAAAATTTACCCAAAAATTTAAACACTAGTAATGATATTTAATTTTTTAATACGCATAATACGAGGGTTGTTCCGAAAGTAAGTTTCGTCATTTTTTTCACACACAAACTTTATTACAAAAAAAATTCAGCATGGCTTCATGATCTATACACCTTGCACTATATTTCAACATAGTCACCACCGACATTCAGACATTTGTAGTAGCGTGAAATCAGTTTGAAGAAAGAGTAGCAGCAGACAGGCGTGCCCAAGGCTATTCGAGAACAAATCACGATGGCAGACAGACGTGTACCGACAACGTGGTCGCTTCCCAGTTCACCAGTGAGGAAAAAATTCAAAGTGTCACCCTCCTTAGGAAAGATTATGGTAACAGTGTTCTGGGGTGTGAAAAGTGTGATTCTCATTGATTTCCTCCATCAAGGGACCACCAATTCGGCACACTACTGTGACACCCTCACCAAACTCAGGTCTGCCATTCGACTAAAGAGACCAGGGCTCTTGAGTGAAGGGGTTGTGTTCTTGGATGACAACACAAAACCACATGCAGCAAGGCTCACACAAGATCAGATAGCCTCGGGCACACCCTCCTGCTACTATTCTTTCTTCAAACTGATTGCACGCTACGACAATGTCTCAATGCCGGTGGCTAGTACAAATGAATACAGTAGAACCTATGAGGGATGATCAAAAAGTAATGTCGCGTATTTTTTTTCTCTAAAATCGTGTGCCCGAGGACATGGGTTCGACCCCGGCCGAGGACGAAGAGGATTTTTTTCAGGGGGAAAATCCTGAGATCACGCACTTCCTTCGGAAGGGAAGTAAAGCCGTTGGTCCCGTGTAGTCGTTTGCCGGCTGCACATTAAAGAACCCTTGTGAGGCAAAATTTGCGGTCCCTATAACGCCATCCTGAAATGGCCATAGCAGTTGAAAAGGACGTTAATACCAAACAAAACAAAACCAAACCAAACCAAACCAATCGTGACCGGGAAAAAATAAACACATGTAAATTCAATAGATCAATTCAACTTTTATTTTTCCACATAATCTCCAAGCCGATTGAGGCAACGATCCCAGCGGTGGACAAGTTTTTCCACGCCCTGTCGATAAAAGTCATCCGATGAAGTGTGGAATCAGTTGCGAACTGCCGATTTCACCTCGTCATCACGGAAATGTTGACCGGCCAGTGACATCTTCAACGGTCCGAAGATATGGTAGTCACTGGGAGCGAGATCTGGGCTGTATGGAGGATGAAGCAATGTTTCTCTGTTCCATCGCTGCAACAGGTCAGTGGTCCGTTTCGGTGTGTGGGGATGTGGATTATCATAGTGCAGCACGATGTTCTCCATTGCCAAGTCAGGTCTTTTCCTGCGTATGGCCGCTCGAAGGTTCCTCGCTGTGCCTCTGTTGCATTTGGAATTGATGGTGGTATGCAGTGGATAAAACTCAAGCAGTATCGGATCACGGCAATCCCAAAAACGTGTCAACCTGACCTTGCCAGCTGATGGCACAGTTTTGAACTTTTTCGTTGTGGGAGATGAGGTATGTTTCCAAACCACCGATTGCATCTTGGTTTCGGGCGTAAAATGGTGGACCCATGATTCATCGCCTGTGATGATTCGATCCAAAAAAACCTGACCCTCCTCCTGGTATTGGGTGAGATGCAGCAAACAAGCATCAAAACAAGCACCTTGTTGTTCGGCCGTCAACTCTCATGACATCCATCTGCATGACACTTTGTGAAAGCCGAGCTGCTCATGAAGAATGTCGTATGCCGTCCCATATGAAATATCCAATGTTGCAGCAATTTCTCTCATGGTAATCCGCCTGTTCTCCAGCACCTGCGCTTCCGCAGCGGCAATGTTGCTGTCAGTCATGGATTCCCGCTGCCGGCCAGAGCGATGTTCTTCCAGCAGGTCCTCTCGTCCTTCTTTAAAAGCCTTGCACCAACGTTGTACTGTTAGGAGCTGCACAATATCGCCTCCGTACACTGACACAATTTCCTTATGGATATCGACTGGTTTCAGTCCTTTTGCACAAAGAAAACTCATAACACTCCACCACTCAAAAACACTGGACGGTGAAATGAGAGCCGCCATCTTGTTTGGACTGCCACGTCGCTAGTGCTCAGCGGATGCAGATGACACTAACAGGAAACTTTAAGAATGAACCAAACTAACTTTTATATATCGCAATTTTCTCATATCTGCCGTCATTTTTGAGAAAAAAAATACGCGACATTACTTTTTGATCACCCCTCGTAGTTTAACAGAGTTTGCGATTATCCGAGGTCCTCTAGTATTTTAATGGAACCATATTATCCAAGTATTTGCAAGTTGCAATCCACATTACCTGAGCTTCGATGTTGCATCATGTTGCGTATTTTTTCATACCCATGGTAATGCAGGTACGAAAAGTGGTCTTTTTTTTTCTATTATTGGTTGGCTGTGGCTGGTCTCTTCACTGTGCATACGCACCCTAACTCTAAGCCACCATAGTGCTGCAGCCGCTTCCACCTATGGCTTAACATGATTAGCACAAAAATATCTGATTAGACCTCGCTCCGTAAAAAAACTAATTGCTGTTAATGTGTAAAGATCTTTGTTTAAATTTACTCTCATTTACGAAGTCCAGATTATTCGATTTTCCGAAGTTAGGGATAGTCCATAATAGCTCAGATAATCAAAATACTGTATTTCCTTAGTGAAATATTAGAAATAGCATCATATCACGTTAGCAACAATCAAATTTAAAAATATTTTATATAAATTTTATAGATGCAGAAAATTATGCAAACTAGCTTGTTAATTGTGTACACTCTTTAATTGTCCAGACCTGCTTTCTCAGTGAGATGTAATTAATAAATTTAACCTTGACTCGAGACTATCATTATATTTTCTTTTCCTTTTGTTTCTCTATGGTGCTTTGTTGTTTAGTTGGCAACTACTTGACAGGCTGCGTAAAGAACAGGAGGAAGAAGTAGAAATGCTGCTTTGCTGCTTTTTCATGTTAGCAATCTGATGTAAACTCAAGCATAAATATTCACCTTCTGAAATCCTAACAAAAAAAAAAAAAATTACGTATGTCTGTAACCATCATAGAGGAGAAATAGAACAGAGAGAGCATTCGCTTGCAATGAATGATTTCAGGTGCTAGCATCGATGCGAAATAACAAACTGCGATTTAGGGAAGAATGAGAACGAAGTGGTGCTGTTTACAATGCAAAGACCGTGTCGTTTAGCATTTTCAGGAATACAATTCTCCATAAGAGGAACTGTTATTGCAAGCAGTGAGTAGCTTTGCGCACGCTATCTTATTCCTCCTCTATGGTAACCATTAGAATTTAGCGTGAATTTACTTTGAGTACCGAGATATGGCCTTAATTTGGGAGCACATTATGGCATTAGTAATTTGTACATATTTTGTATTGCTCGAATTTAGTGCATCAAAATAAATTTTCTTTTTGACCCGTGATTTTTACATGGAAGAAATACTCGTATTCAAATATTTTCCATTATTATTACAAAATTGAGGTCTATTTTGTGTTCAGTCTCTTTCATTGTTAATACAAATACAATCCCTTTTCTGTATTTAGAAACCAAGAAAAAGCTAAAGAACTTAAACAACAAAAAACAGTTGAAGCAAGTTCTAATCTTAAACGCAAAGAAATAGAAGACATAAGTAGACCATTCAAACGAAGACCTGGTCGACCACCCCTCTCTGAGAAATTAGTGGCGGCTACAACTCCTACTACTGCTGCTGTTACAACCAGTCCTAAACAAGTACAGTATACTTTTTAATGGAATAAGAATTGATTTTTAACATTTTTTTTCTCCACAGACTTGAGAGTACAGTATCTGTATATAGTGTAATTTTTTTTTTATTCTCCAAAACTATGCTCACTACATTTATTATTCTATTTACTTTAATAATTTTTTGTATTACCCTGATGGTCAGTTTGATCTGTAAATGCACATAAACAATCAAGAGTGCAACCTGCATTTACAGATTATTACAGAGGAGAAGATGAGCATGAAGAAGTATTGAAGTTTCATATTTTAAGGAAAATGCTGAAATCCTTATCACTGAAAACATAACATACTGAAAGTCAATGTGAGCATTAGTAGGCAGAACATCAGTACGCTTGAGTACTCTTGAAATTGATTCAATAATATCTGTTTGGTGACTTTCAGAGTTTCATGAAACATACCTATTGGGAAAAAAGTCATTACTACTGCTTCTATCTGCATAAAAAAAAAAAATCACATCCACTTTGAGAAAGTAAAAAAAAAATATGCAATGATCCCTAAAATAAAAAATATGCCCTAATGGAATCTTAGGGCTCAAAATATGCTACATATAGATTTTTGTCTTTTATTCTTCTGCAGTGAAGTTCATAAAGATCTGAAATTAAGCTAGAATATAGCCAAATTCTGTTTTAACACATTCGTTGGGATCGAAAAAGAATTTAGGTTATAACCAAATTTACATTATAAGCAAGTTTACTTAATTTTCAAGTTTATCCATCATTAGAATCAAATTCATGATTCATACCACGTATTAGGTTTTGTTTTAAAGTTAGAAAAAGTACAGTACCGAGTGTATTTTTGAAGTTTTTTTCGTGTAAAGTTAGTAATCAATGTGGTTTAGACTTAGCCTTCCTAAGCTTTTTCCGAGATCTTATTCCACTTAATGACTTTTGTGAAATTTGTTTGATTCCTCTGACTGATGATAAAATCTTATGAACTCCTGGATATTTCCTGAGGACTTCTTCAGGGTTGGTAGTAGATCAGCATTTTTTTCTTCTTCTGTATTTCGATCTGGAACTTTTGTTATTGCTTCAATATTGTCATCATCACTCAATATCACCAGTTTCTAAGTGATCACCTTTACTCACCTAATGTATACAATCTATCAAGAATCAGAAAATAGTATGAGCCCAAACAATCATCATCAGATTTATGGCTGCTCAGCTCATTTGGTACAGTCAGCTATATGAAATTTATAAACGAAGCACCGTATTTATTCTACTATAATGCGCATCTTGTATAATGCAATTCCATTTTTAGAGCCCAAAAAATAGTAAAAATTTTATCCTCTTGTATAATGCGGTCCCCATTTTTGAAAAATAAAATAGGCAAGAATATACAGAAAAAGAAAGAAGAAAGGGAGGGAAAAACCTCTTTATTTCACTATTTCTATTACTAGTCACTGCTTTTCAGGTCATAAAAAGTGGAAAACATCATGAGTTCATTATAGAAAAGTGAAAAACGTTTATAAAGTTCCATTGCAGGGAAGAGGGAATGGCCTATTGATAGTCTCTGACAACACTTCCTAGAAAGAAAGCCTATGCCCTGAAAATGTATACATTGTTACATGGCCATAGATAGTCATAATTTAGGGCTTATTATTGGTAGAAATACAATTAAAATACCTTTTTATGATGTAACAATGTATGAATTTTCAGGGCACAGGCTTTCCTTCTGTTTAGATGTTCGTTAATTTATTCAAAATGGCGGCATGCGAAGTGAGCCAGTTTAAATCTCCATCGAAGTTAGTTTCTTTATTTTATTTAGTGATATTTACAAATATATCCAAAGGTTTTTTTGTAAGTGATTACTGTTAACAATAACAAATAGATATTAATTTAATAAAATTTAAGTGGGAAAATTATAAGATCGACGCAGTTTTGAAAGTTATTTTCTTAGCCTTTGGCGACGGAAAATTAAAATAATAAGTCAATTACCTTGCTGTATAATGAACTGTGCATTGTATATACTGTATATTAATGTACTGTGATGCATATTATATGCTAGCTTCACTTGAACTTCATCAGCCTGAAGTTCATTTGTTGGGCCCCCCCCCCCCCCCCAGTCGTTGCAGTGCTAATATTATACTCTTGTATAATACGGTCCTACAAATTTGGGTGCTTCTTTAGGTTAAAATTTTTCGCATTATAATAGAATAAATACGGTATACAATTTATACACAATATCAATACTAAGTTATAGTCGAGTCCAATGAGAGCCTAGTTCAAACTAATCCAATTTGTAAGTTATGCCCAGAAATATGTTAGAACTAAGTTCGACTGTATATACGTTATATACGTTGAATTAGAGATATCTGTAGCACCACTTTTCACCCTGATTACGGCAGCAATTTGTCTTGCAATGGACTCGTAAAAAACACGGGAAGCGTTGGGAAGCTATACGAACCCACAAGCCTGAACAAACTCCTACAGTTCACGAAGATTTGATGGAGGAGGGTCTGAGGCTCAAACATCTCTCTCGATGGCATCCCAGATGTGCTCGATGGGATTAAGTCAGGTGACCTAGCTGGCCAGGGATATGAGGTCACGTCTGTGGAATGTTCATCCAACCCATCCAGATACAATTCAGGAGCCATGGCACGGAGCATTGTTTTGTTGCAGGAAGAGGTCTCCATCAGGATGTTGAAGACGTGCAAATGGGAACACATGATTGTCAAGGATAGCCCGGTAATGTTCATCTGTGAGGAACGATGTCACATGTAGGAGGGTCCTATTTCAATCCACATAAACTGTCCCCAGACGAGAATGCCACCTCCACCAGCTTGAAGATTATCCTCCAGGCAAAAAGGTCCATTGCTTCATGTGGTTTGCACTATTAGCATGTACCAACATGAATCTCGACCCATCAGTCCAGGCAAGCTTTTTCCACATACTGAGGTCCAGTGGTGATGTCCCTGTGCCAATGCTATCATTGCCCTGTGATGTGCAGTCAGCAGAGTTACCCGCGTGGGGCAGTGGCTTCTGTACACCATAGCGAGGAGATAGTTATGGACGGTGTGGCTGCTTATATGTTTCTGTGCACCAGCATTAAATTGCCGAGAGATCTGTTGCAATGTGGCCCATCTATCTGCCATTACGGTGCAAGCTAGCCGACGATGACCTTGCTCATCCACATGCTGTTATCCATGGCAGTTGCTCCTTTCAGGGATGTTTTATCAGCACTGACGTACTCACAGTACATTCGTGTTACAGTTTGCCCATGATCAAATGCAATTAAATCTTTCATCTTACCCTACTGCATCCAACTATTATAGATTCCTGTTGCATCACTCTTTAGATTGTCAGATCGCTGCTTACGGCATTTCCTTTCTCTTTCCAGGGCCGCCCATTGCGCCACATTTCCATAACACCAGTTTTCTCTAATTCAATTGCTCTTCAGTGTATTTGTGAAATTCAATATAACGTAATTTGCCTTTAAATTTTACCTAACTCTGCTTGACATTGATGTGAAGCTGTGTAAAACCATTTATCTTTAACCTATTCTTGTTTTTGGAAATGCCAGATGTGCACTACCTACCAATAATTGCCTGGAAACTATGCCAATAAACACATAAGGAACACACTTATTCTAATATCTGCTATGTTTGCCTTTGGCCTTGATAATCATATATACCCTTTATGGAAAGTCTTCAGTAATTTATGGTAGACATTATCTGGAATTTGTCTCCATTCCTCCACAATGGCAGTACCAAATTTAGCAACTGATTTTGGACAAGTTGGTCTCGACCTCAGTCATCGTTCCAGTTCGTCCCATAGGTGTTCTATAGGATTGATATCGGAGGTTGTTCAGTCCAGGGTAGTCTACCATTCCATGACAACTGCAGCTTGATGGCCAGGGGCATTTCGTGCTGATAATAACAATCGTCGACTCCAAAGAACTGCCAGAGAATGAGAAGCATCTGGTTATCCAAACTGTCCAACTATTGATCGGCCTTCTTGTTTCCATGAACAAAAATCATAGGTCCAAGTCCAAACCAGCTGAAAGCGTTCCACACAAGCACTCCACTACACCAAATTTCACTGCAGGAACAATGCACTCTAGTAACAGGTATTCTCCAGGCTGCCCCCATGCCCATATTCTGCCATCAGACTGAAAAACTGATAAATCCGGATTCATTGCTTTAGCATCTTTTCAACTGGTTCAGCTCACCATGCTCTTTGTACCAAGTCAGAAGTACTGCCTTGTTTGCTTTTGTGATGATTGGCTTGTGTGCTGCAGCTCCTCCATGGAAACCAAGGCTGTGGAATTCTTTTTGTAAGATATTAATGCTCACAGTGGTGCTATTTGTGCTTTGGAACTCTTCATGGATAGTCTGTTTACAAATCTCGTTAACGCCATTCTGTCCGATTCTGTCATTTTTTCCTCCACTGGTAATGCTGGAGCATATCACATCACCAACTGTTGATTTTGGATGGCCTACCTGAGTTGTGGTGATGCCTCAATGATAATTATGTGACAGCACACAATGACACCTTTCTTAAAGTCACTCCCATTCCTGTCATGTTCTCATGCCGTCTCTGTTTGACTTCTATGACAATAAATGTGTTTTATTTATTTGCATTTTCAAAATCGCTCGTTCCAACTTACGACAGGTGTATCTGAACAATTATTGATAGATAAATGTATATGATTTAAATTTGTACTAATCTCATGTAAACATCTTTTTCATTTATTATTTTTATATTCTGGGAAAAAGTGTCCCTTTATTAGGTTTTCAGTTTATAAAGCTTGATTATAAAGATGGGTACATTAGTAATAATGGAAATTGCTATTTTGTTATTGTATTTGATTATTAATTACAGTTCTGCCTCCTCTGTTGGTTTTGAAGCATACAACCTCTCCAATTGGAGTTCAAATTGGTGAACCCCTTCCCAAGAGAAGGAGGGAAACTGTTGGGCACATCTTGGAATGTAAACTCGGGAACTTAAGCTAATTTTTTATTGATGCTATGAGCTCATGGCATTGTTCATATACCTTGAAGCTTGCTTAACTTACTATGGTACCTTATGGAGTGACAATAAAATTCCGAACAGAAGCTAATATAATGTAGGTATTACTTGTGTAAAATAAATAAGAAAACCACTATATCCACAAAATTATTTAAGGTTTGTATGCCCCTGTTAACAACAATGTCGTCGTCTTCAGCAAAATACTAGATAGACACCACATTCTTTATCTAGTGCTTCGCTGAAGTAAACTACATTGTCGTCGAAATGCGCATGCAAACATTAAACAATTTTGTGGAAATAGCGGTTTCCTTATTTGTTTTATACAGTAAGCTGTTTTCCAAAGTTTCTGGCAATATTGTTTTCTGGATAGGTAACACATATATCCAATAATATATTGATTATAAAAATGTTACATGCCAAGTTTGATATTCAAAGATTTCATAGGCAAATTAAATGCACATATACAGGGGTGAGGAAATCCCAGAAACAGTTGAATAACTTTAGAACAAAAGGTGCTAGAGTTGTATAAATAACATCATTCTTCATCCATTGCTTGATTGAATACAAGTATCAGGTCGTTGCATATCAAATGTCGGATTGCAGAGGTCATCTTTAATGGCCCTCTAGTAAGGACACCTTCGCATGTGCATTCGAAATAACCCCCATTGCAATCCAAACATTGTTGCCAACGATTTGGCAGCTTCTCGAACCCTCTCTGCTAGAATCCATGATCACGGGACTCAAACTCCCGGAACGCGTTTTCGACATCTGCTTGGGTTAGGAATGTTTTCCTTTGGAGAAAATTGTCCAGGCTCTGGAAAATGTGGTAATTCGTAGGGGAGAGGTTCCGAGAGTACAAGGGGGTGTGGAAGCACCTCGTAGCCCAGAACCTGTAGCGCCTGCACGGTCGTTCGTGCAACATGCAGACGCACGTTGTCATGCAGCAGAAGGATGCCTTCGCAATGCACAAGTGCAGGTTGTTACTGACACAGTTTTGTGTGCATACGATGCAGTTCACAACAGTAGGTCACAGCGGTGATCGTCTCCCCCTGCTGCAGGGAGCTGTAATGCACTACTCCACAGATGTTCCACCAAACTGTAACCATGAGCTTCCTAGGGTGCAACGGGGATTTAGGGAACTGTCGTGGGGGTTCATCAGCATCCAGCCACTGTGCTGATGGTTTCCTATTGTTGTATAGGAGCAACTTCTCATCGCAGGTGGAAATGTGATCAAGAATCACCGCCTCGTCATGGCGCAAAAGCAATTCCGTATACGCCTCCAACCGACTCTCTTTTTGGTTTTCAGTAAGTTCATGTGGAACCCATTTGTCCTGCTTTTTCACCTTGCCGATGGTCCAAAGGTGTCTACTGACAGTCGACGCTGATACAGCAATATCCCCTGCAAGGTCCCGAACAGTTTTTGACGGGTCCTCTTCCACAGATTGCGTCATTCAACACGTTGGGCTGATATTCCTAGAGCCCCTGGTGTAAGAACTGAGAAGTTATGAACCATGATAGAGAAAAAAATACTAATTGCTAACTTGTAGAGCATCACCGATTTAGTAGGGGTCCACTCTTTGCATAATGAAAACTTTATTACTTTATTTATTACTTTGTTAATGAAATTACAAACCCGGACTGAACCAATATGGCAGAGCTAACGAAGTATCTTATTTAATCTACTATAATGTAAAATATTTTAGCCTTAAAAAGCACCTAAATATGTGGGGCCGTATTATACAAGATTATAATGCTGTATTAGTGCTGCAGCAACAGGTGACCTGGGGGGGGTTTCAAACAAACTTCGGGCTGATGAAGTTCAGACAAAACTAGTGTATAATATACTTCTTAGTACATTAATTATACAGTATATACAATGTACAGTTCATTACACATTACATTAATTCATTTTTTATGTGAATTTCGTCGCCAAAAGCTAATAAGAAAATAACTTCTCAAAAAGATGGCAGCTTCAAAACTGCCTCGATCTGACGAAGTCCTGATGAACTTCCATTCATACCTATTTATATTATTTTGTGTTGTATTTTTTAAAATTATCTTGTGATAAATAAAATCATAAATGAAATAAAATTGTTTAATTGAGATCTGCCTACTGGTAATTAATGTTCATTGATTTTATTTAATAATACAAGACCATGAGATTTACTAAATTAACACTTCAAAACTCTCTACTGCATTTTTTCCGATAATGTTTTATATCCATTTAAAAGGCATGAAATAAATAATAAAAGTGTACATATTTAAAATTGTAAAATATAGAGTTTTTTTCTGTATATTTTTGCATAATTTATTTCTCGCGACAAGTCAAAAATGGGGATCGCATTATACAAGAGGATAAAATATTTACTGTTTTTGGGCTCTGAAAGTAGATGCGCATTATAGTAGAATAAATACGGGTAAGTCTCAGGCCAGGAAAACAAATCAACTCTATACAAAAAAAAAAAAAAAAAATAGCAATTAAACAGGTGGTGGCCTTACAGTATAACAGAGGGACATCAGGAGTTCCATAGAGTCAATGATTTCATCGCCGCCAACAATTTTGCCACCCTCCCTTCCGACCCCACCTCAAAGTATCACAAATCCATTATTTCCGTCGTCAACAAATCCACACGCTTCAGATACCTCCGACGCCTCATCCCACCTAACCCTCGCCCACCCAACCTTAACGCCCTAGTCAAGATCCATAAACCTAACATGCCCATACGCCCCGTTGTTAACTATTCCCCAGCTCCTGGCCACCTCGTTGCCAAATCCCTTTCTACGTTCCTCTTTAACCTGAAAATCCTCCCTAATACTTACAATGTACGCAATTCCCTAACCCTCACTGAGTCCTTTTCTTCCATCCGTACTGATGAGCACCTCTCCCTTATGTCCCTTGACATCACCAACATCCCTAACATCCCTGTCACCCCCACCCTTTCTCTACTACAGCGTCTGTTACTTGCTGCGTCTTTCCCTAAACCCGATACTATTGACCTACTAGCTATTCTCTCTGTAATTTCTTCGCAGAACTACTTCTCCTTTAACAACTCCTACTATTCCCAACCCACAGGGCTAGGAATGGGATTCCCACTCAGCAGTTTTCTGTCTGAGGTATTCCTACAGCACCTGGAATTAACATATGTTACCCACCCTCCTTAATAATCCCTCTGTCATCGCGTATTTCCGATATGTCGATGACATCCTCATCCTCTTCGATTCCCGATCCACTACCCCCACTAATATTGTTAACATTTTTAACTCCTTTCCCCCACATATCCAATTTACTTTTGAACTAGAAACTAACCGATCCATCCCTTTCTTTGATATCCTCGTTACCAACAACCCCCACACTAACTACCTCTCCTTTTCCGTCTTCCGTAAACCGACCACATCCTCCAACTTAATACACCATTCCTCCTCACATCCCCCCACCCACAAACAAGCCTCATTAAGATTCCTAATTGACCGTGCCCTGAAGCTCCCCCTCAGCCCCCAATCCAGATCATCCGAATGAAATGAAATTAAACAAAAGAATCACTGAATGCCTCTCCGATCATCCCCTTCTGCCGTTAACATTGATTTTCTGGTAATTTCTGATGCAAAATTTATTCTTTAAAATCTTTACAAAATGGTAAAAAGATTAGAAATGGTCAAAACATAAGCCACTTTAATACCATCTAATGAATTTGTATTTTGACAAAAATTACAAGGTCTTAAATCCTTATCAACGTAAATTTGAGGATGTGACACAAAAGTCGGTAATTCTTTTTTCCACTTATGAAGCCACTTTTAAAACATGGTCTTGAATCTTGGAGAAGAAAACTGATTGTGTATGAGTGGTTGGAGTCCTGTGATGTAATTTGGCAGCTCCATCAGCAAGACAATTTATTAGCTGATGGAACGTTTTGTTTATTAAAGGGCAATAGATAACAAAAGGTGACAGATAACAATCTGAACTATTTTTGCATTCTTCAGAAATCGGAAGAGGTATAAAACAGGTAATAAGACCTAAAAATGCACACAAATATGATCAATGAAAGTGTCGAAGTATTATTATACAGATGTCCCTAAGGGTCCGCACCATGAACGAAATTACAGTATCTGTTCAATATGTCCTCCGTCGAATTCCAGAGAACGCTTCCCCATGTAGGGCGACACTTGCACCAGTTCACGGAGTGAGTTAATGGAGTAGCTCCATGTCACATTGATGTCGTCCAGATCATCGATGACACCAGTCACATTAGTGAAAGGCTGTTTTGGTGGGTAAGCAAGTGGTAACTTCACCGTCCACTCCTTTTGGCTCAAATAGATTGCATCTACTGAAATTGACAATAAAAACGAAATTAATTTTTTCCAATAGTTGTTTCACATTTGGGGCAATAATGGTTGTCTATGGCATGCATTTGTATGTGGGTCACACGGCGAATCTTCAGTGTACAGCCACAACTTCAGATACCCCCAGACTACTCATTACTATCATTACGATGTGAATAAAGTTCATGGTGACAGCTTCATTACCTGCAAGCAGACAAAACAAAATAAAAGTATTAGAATTTTGCCTATAGTATTTGACTTTCTGGACACTTGTGATTTTGTAAACAAATTTTCCAAAGAAGGAATGTGAAACCATTGAGAGTTTGAGCTATTGATGTTGTTCCAGGGGGGATTGTGAGAATTTGACGGACTTTTCCATCTGGCAAAACAGACATGTCGAGTTTTCCGTCATTTTGGCTTGAATAAGAATCAAGGGGGATGGTTATTTCATTTCCCACTAGTGAAAAGTATGCACCTGTGAGCCAATTTTTGATAATTTTCTTGGTCACTTTTCCTGAATCAGTTTTCAATTTGAATATTTTCAGCAACAAAAAATATTCTCTTGGACCCTTAAACCTACTGTTTTATCTTGCAAGACGACCATCATTGGCAAAAGCAAATCTCCATCAGCACTTATGCAGGGTTGTGAATTGTGTAGTTATGCATCATCACGAGTGATGACTGAAAAAATTACCTCAACATCGTTTTCCTCCTTTGTGTCGAGCATCTTGAAATATTGAAATTCGGTGATTCTTTCGTTTAATTTTGTTCAATCTTCTGTCGTGGCAGTATTAAATATGAGTGATATCGTGCGCTTGTTGTTCTGCACTTGAATATTCCAACGTACAATGTCCAGGAGGTGTCCCGTTCATGGACTTTTCTCCCCCATTTTACAAGTTTTATGCTGTTGTTTTCTTAATGCAAAGAGTGGATTTCTACTAAATCGATGATGCTCTACAAGTTTGTAATTGGAATTTTTTTCTCTATCTACCTTGGTTCAAAAGTTAGTTTTCATTCTTCTCAGCACTTACACTGGGGGTATTGAGAATACTTTATACAATCAGGCCCGGGCACTTCTTTATAGATAGATGTAACTTCTATCACTCTAAAATTATTTGACTACAGTGGAACCTCGGTTCACGAACGCCCCGGTTCACGAACAACAGTTTTTGTTTCGGTTTACGCACCAAATTTCGGTTCACGAGCTAGCGCATCACTAACTTGCCAATTGGGCTATCGCATGCACAGATAGATAGTGTCACTTTGTATTCGTGTGAATATCGTTCGCAATTTAGGTTTTATATCTTTAATGTTATTCTCGACACCTCTATCAATTGGGCTATAGCATGCGATAGCCCAATTGGTAGAGGCGTCGAGCATGACACGCGAAGTTCATTTTTTTTCATCCATTTTTTTTTCAAATAATATAATTTATTTTCGAGTTTGCTCCTCTAGTTCATATTCTTTATTTCTTAATGCGTGTTCATCAAACTTTCTGATGGTTTGGATAGGAGAAATTCCCGATTTGTGAACTGGCTGTCCGCCTTCCATTGGGCTTTCTATCTTGACAACTTGGTTGTCTTTAAAACACTCACAAGGGAATCCCTCGAACATGTATGTCACATATTTCCACCAAATTGAAATATGTTACTCATCTGAAGTTACTGTAGATGCTTGCAAAACAAGAGAGTGCGAAATTGTGTTTCTTTCAAAATAAACTGCGAAAACGAAAAAATTTCAGCATACGTAGCCATACAAGGACTCCATTGTTAAAGCGGTTAGGCTATGTGGGGTTCCCTTGTCAGTGACAGTATGGTTGTAAATTGTCTTTAATGTCATTTTTAAATTACTGTACTGCACCCATATTAAAATTAACGGAAAAAATTTGTTTTTGATCATTGGAACGGATTAATTGTATTAACATTGATTTGAATGGGGAATGTTGCCTCGATTCGCGAACAGACTCCTGGAATGGATTAAGTTCGTGAACCGAGGTTCCACTGTGTTTCGGAATTTCCCTCTACACCTGTATAATTTTATTTAAGCGTTTATGAAATCTTTAAATTTGACCTTGGCACGTAATGTTTTTATAATTGATATATAGGGTGTTTCATAATTGGTGTCCCGTCTTTAGGTCCAAATAACGACTCAAGGAGAACAGATTGGAGGAAAATGAATATTGATTATTTGGTTTTAATGTCCCCTAATTCAGAATAAAAAATTTCGCATCCCTGGAGGTGAAGGGGTAAATTTTGAAAATTTTAATTTTGTAGGGGCAGGGGTTAGACCCCATGTGTTATTTAGAGAGTTATAGAGCATCATGTAAAATGTGGGTTTAGCAAAAAACCCGGTGAAAAAATCTCATCCCCTGCCCTTTATCGAGTGGGTAAAGTGAAAGGTATGGCTACCTAATGTAGACAAAAACAGAAAAACTCATTAGAAACCTTTCACTTTACCCACTCGATAAAGGGCAGGGGATGACATTTTTTCACCGTTTTTTTTGCTAAACCCACATTTTACATGATGTTCTACAACTTTCTAAATAACACATGGGGTCTAACCCCTACCCCTACAAAATTAAAATTTTCAAAATTTACCCCTTCACCACCAGGGATGCAAAATGGTTTTATTCTGAATTAGGGAACATTAAAACCAAATAATCAATATTCATTTTCCCCCAATCTGTTCCCCTTGAGTCGTTATTTGGGCCTAAAGACGGGATACCAATTATGAAACACCCAGTATTACTGGATATAGGCACAGAATATGGAAATGCAGAAGTGACACTCCTTCATTTACTGAGGCACACATGCTCGAGTGCACCCTAGCAGCTGGGCTGTAACACTATATAGCAGATGAAAGCATCACAGTGTTTCTCTACAGGATGATTCAAACTCACTGTTCAAACTTTTAGGGGAGGTAGTACGGGTGATTCTAAGTAAAAATGTTCATATGAACATGGGTCCGAATATGAATGATAACTGAGATATGAACAGAAATAAAAATGCTGGCATCAAGATCAACAAGTTAATAACTCGGGTTCTATAAAATCTTGGATGATGAAATTTGAGGGAATAATAGGATACATAAAACTGTACATGCCGTTAAAATTTGATCGAATTGCAACGAGTAGTTTCAGAGTTATGCACTCAACATCGTAACTTGGGCTAGTTAGTACTCACATGTGAAGACTGTTACCATTTTGAATGCGTAACTTGGAAACTACTTGTTGGAATTCGATCAAATTTTAACGGTATATACAGTTTCATGTATCCTATGATTTCCTCCAAATTTTATCATCCTAGATGTTATAGAATCTGAGTTATTAACTTGTTGATCTTGGTGGTGGCATTTTCATTTCTGTTCAGTTATCGTTCAAATTCGGACTCACGTTCATATGAATTTTTTTTTGCTTAGAATCACCCATATTATCTCCTCTAAAAATTTTGCGAATCATCCTGTATTGTGTGATAGGATAACCACCCGTAATATTATTAATTTATGGCACAATTTAGAAAAATCCTGAAAACTTTCACATCGCCAATATGCTTTTCACAAAAGGAAATTACTGCTCTGCAATTGGATGCAGTAATAATCATGGGAATAGTGAAAAATTATAATTTTTCAGATTTTCCAAGGATGAGAACAGGTGATTTAACATTAATTCGTGTCAAAAATACGTAGAATTTATGTGATGATATAGTGTAGCTTTAAAGATTTAATATTAAACACTAAAAAATTATTATAAATAAAAAATATGTTTTTTATTACAAGAATTGTGTGTTTTGTGTGTTCCACGACATACAAAACCCCCTGTTACTTTTTTTAGTCTATAACCGAATCGTTTCCAACCTCTCCGTAACATTCATGCGATCTTGTGTCGCCTCGTTCTTCACTGTTAGTACAGCCCTGCTGCTACTGGCGCTGCATGGTTTTCGTGCCTCACAGAGTTGCTTAGGATTTGATATGAGTGTCACTTCTGTGTTTCCTTATTCTGTGATATAGGTATTGTCCAAGGTGATCTAGAATAAGATCAATTGGCTGAAAATGCTAAAAATGCCTTACTGTGCATGTGTATTTTGATGTCATTGGATGACAGCAAAACTGAAATCTCCACAGAAACCAAAATATAGCAGCCATGATAACAACAGTCTTGCGATAGCAGTGTTTAACAACTCGTTCACTCTTTCACAATTCTCATCCTATATATTATTTTATTAATGAAATAAAAAAAATGCCATTATAAGAAGGGATTTATAATTATTGTAAAGTGTACTCTGGTTTTAATAAGAACGGAGACAAGGACGATAGCGTATTTCTTGTAAACATTCATCATTAAGATTTAAAATAGAGTGAGTTGACCTGACCATTACAGTTAAGAGATTGAGATGTTTTTTTAGAATAACTTTATTAATGCAGCTATTTAGAAATATTAGTTTATAAAATGGTAAGTTTTTACAAATAAACGTTTCTTCTGAAATACAAAGAAAGAGTTTTTTTTATTTTTTTTTATTTTAATGTACAGTATATACCTGAAAACTTTCTTTTGTGACCAGAATAATAATTACCACACACTTCCGGTTTACCGAGTGTAACATCAGAACTCGTCCAATGACATCACACTAAGCATGCGCCTTAAGCACTTCTGACAAGTTGGACTTAACTTTATTTTAGATTGCTTTGGGTGTTAGTTATATTAATTTCGGTTCAAACCTTATCATTTCATGAGGTCCCGGCTTAGAATCATTGGACCCTAATGATCAAGACTGCCCAGAATTTGCTTACGTCACTATGTGTTAGGCTGACAAGGAGACTCCACGTACTCTGGCACACTGATTTTGATTAAAAAAAAATTCTATTAGTAGCTTTCTCATGCTAAACCATTCTCAAAATTTTACGAGGAAAAAATTCATAAAGTTTGTTATCGATGACTGCAGTTTATAAATGCCCGAATTCTATTAAGGATTTTATTAAAAAGTTGTGGTGATCCAGTGGTAAGGTGTTGGAATTCTATTTTGCAGTTACGGGTTCAAATTTCATCTTCGAATCCTTCCTAAATTCATTTTAACATGTAGTTCATTTACTAAATATAATTGTGCAGTTTTCAATTTGTTACCATTATTTTCTTATAAACTGCATATACGAATTATTATAATTAATGATCCACGGTGATAAATGAGCGTTTAAAAATAAATCTTCATCTAATTATTTTTATAAATGTTGCAGCTTTTGGGATGATAATTAAATAATTATTGTACCATGCACATACCAGGGTTGGACAAAATAATATGAAAGACTGATGCAAAACTAAATATAGTAGCGCCCTCTAGTTTTGAACCGTGCCCCTAGCGGAGGAGAATGTACGCACATCAGTTATTAGTAGCAATGATAATGTGCAGATGCTAAATATATTGCAGTGTTGAAACTTCATCATGGCTGACCTCTTAAGATTTCGAAAGAGGCATGATAGTTGGAGCCCGTCTTGCCGGAGCTTCAGCATGAAAACGTTCACTCTTGTTGGGGTCGGGAGAAGTTCTGTGTAAGACAAAGAAAGACATCATGTGCCAAGCACAACAGTGGCGGAAAGTCGAAGCCCACTGATAGAGACAGAAGGGTCGAAGTGAATTGTGGCCAGAAACCACAAGACAACAGCATTCCAGATAACATCAAGATGAACACACATCTACAGGAAGCTTTATAAACAAAAAACTATCTGGTGTGGAGTGAACATATATGGCAGACCAGCTATTTCAAAAGCATTGGTGACACCATGCAATGCATTGAAACGACGAAAATTGTGTCGAGAGCATAGAAATTGGACATAACAATGGGAGAATGTCATCTGGTCAGATGAATTATTGTTCACATTATTCCAGACAAACTTATACGTGTTTACATTTGGAGAGTGTCAGCAGAAGCCTATGATGTTGACTTCTCCTTCACACTATGGAGGGAGATCAGTGATGCTGTGGGGGGGGCGATGTACCGTGGTCTTGGCCCACTTGTCTCTTACATGGGCAGATTAGAGCACATTATTATGTCAGTATTCTGGCCGACCATCTTCATCCAATGCTGCAAACTTTGTTCCCTGATGAATGACCCGTGTTCCAAGATGATAATGCTCTCATTTATACTGCTCGAATTGTCTTGAGACTGGTATAATGAACACTATGATGAACTACAACATCTCGACTGGCCCCTCAGTCCCCTGATCTTAATATCATTGAACCTTTGTGGGGGATTTTGGAGTCCTAGCTGCACAGTAGGTTTCTACCTCCAAGGATATTTTCTGAATTAGCGACTTTTTTGCAGAAGGAGTGGCTATGTATCCCTCTGACAGTTGTGCAAGATTTGTATTTGTCCATCCAATGTCGGATACAAGCTGTAATTAATATAAAAGGAGGTCCTTCGCCCTATTAATAAATATTTTGACTCGTTTCACTGGTGTTGATATTATTTTGTCCAATCCCTGTAGAAGAAGAGGATGATGAGTTTCCCTAATTCATTAAAACAATACTTGAAACAATACTGCAGGCTAACAGCAAAACAAATAAATCACTATCATTTTTACATTTATTCCTTTATTTTTTCAAATAAATTAATAAGTCTTTGATAAAGTTGATCTTCCATTGTCTTTAATCAAGTTCATCCTTTCTTTTTCCTGTAATATCCAGTTCTACAATTTGGGGATTTATGAAGTTTAGTCATTGATAATAATTTTTTTTTATCTGAAAATTTAAAAAAATGCAAAGAATGACTTAGCATGGTTGTTTAATAGGGCATAAGCTACTTGTAGAAGTATTTTTATCAAAATCGGTACATGGAGTCTCCTTGTGAGATTTAATAATATGACTGCACTGGGATGAAAAAAATCAATAGGTAATTCTGAGCTGAATGATTGCGAAAGAAAATTTCCATCTTCATTAAATAAAACACATACGTCAATAATATTCGGTAATTATTTTCCTGATCAGGAATGGGCATCCATTTGAGTTTTTAACAGTTTTTTAGATAGGCATAAGTGGTTCTTTGCTGACAGTATTGAGGGCTTTTTGTTTTTCTCTTTAAGATATTTTAGCATATTTTTAACTACTGTGAATTATACAGAGGGGTCCAAAAAAATCTACTCACTGTTTCTAATTCAATAATTTCGAAACAAAAAGACTTACACTTACTAATCTCATGCGGAGGTTTAGTGTAACTGTGAAATATGAAATTTGTCGTGGTATCGACAAAAACCAGCTAAAATCAATGAGCTATGTGAAAACAAGATATGGATTATATTTGGACCCTTCTGTATATACTTGGAAAGTTATGAAATTGAATAAATTTGAATATTCTGATTTTGGAATATCAAAGTAAATGTAACTTTTAGATTTTTGTTGGGTAAAATTAATGACCAAAGTCTTTGGTTTTCAAGGAACCCAGTTTGGGGGAATTCCAGTTTTGAGAATTCTAAATTGTGAAGGGAGCATTATACATGTATTAACAATGATTGATGACTTTACAATTTTCATTGCAGACGTTACCCAATACTGAAAAGGAACACCGTGATGTCTCTCGATTGAGCCATAATTCTTTTCATTTGCCAGCTTTAAAACCTGAAAAAACTTTGAGTGTTAAGGTAAGTTCAGTACAGGAATATTCTGCACATAATGAATTTAACTTTTAATAATTTAAGTTTTAATAATTTTACATAAGTTAATGTAGCTTTTCAGTACAGTAAAGCCTCATTTTATTGCATCCCAAATGAACTGAAATTGTGAATGTTGATCTGAAAAACCATTTGAATACATGATGTGTATTTTTTGTGTAATCACAAATGATGTATATAATAATAATAAGTACATTATTTTATACAATGCAGACAAGTAGAGTATAGTGTTACAGTAGATCATCTATAAAAAAAATCTATAATTGCAATTTGTTTTGTTTACTAAACATGCCTTTCCAAAAAATCCTATATCTTTATTTATTTTATTTATTTATATATTTAGAAGGTAATAGCGCCCAACCGGGGCCTCTGTGGCCAACCGACCAACGAGTTAGGTCCCCGGGGGCACTAAAAAAAGTACAATATAAATAATCAAACGTATAAAATTAGTATAAATAGAAAAAGTAAAAATAATCAAAAAAAAAAATTGAACATAAATGGGAACTTAAAATAATATTAGCAACTATTAGGATTTAGGATGTTTAGCATAAGTTTCAGCTTCTTTTTAAATAAGTTGCAGGAGGGGAGATTACGGATATGTACAAGAATTAATGACCATCATTTTACGCCTATGTAGGAAACACACATTGGTCATTTTCTCATTGGCTGCTGAAATCAGTGCTAGGCTTTTGTCCAATGATTGTTTTAATGAGGGGATAACTTACCTAGGGAACGTTATATGAGGTACATTAAAATGAACCTTTTAACATTAAAAAAATAGGATTTCTACCAAGGATTTTAAATTTGAATGTTACTTTGAAATGTACGTTAAAGTGTGGTACTTTATAATAGGATTTCACTGTATAACATATTTATATGAGAGCCATACTGAAAGTCTTGAGCAACAATTTTTTGACAAATCAGAATTTATTAATATAGAGAAACATTTATATCGTCTTACTCTACCAACTTCACTTTGTGTTGACATACAACCTGTGACAATAAAGTTTGGTGAATGACGTCAAATTGCTAACGGTCGTAAGAGTGCACCATCGTCGTATCCTGCCCCAGACAGGTCGAGACATGTTTAAGCAAATTTGAGAGAATCAGTGCTGCGAGTGTGTTTATTGTGTTTAAACAGGACATTGAAGAGAGAAGGCGTAGTACGCTCGGATGGTCGTAACATTACGTTGGATGTCTGGCCTCCTCGGAACCCAAATGGATCAGCGAACGAAAGAGACTCATGAAATGATGACAAAAGTTTACAAAGAAAGTGCTATTACTTTGAAGTGTGTTTATGAGTGGTTTAAACGGTTCTGAGGAGGCCGGAACACCGTAGAAGATGCCCCCCGAAGTGGCCAGACATCCAGCGTAATGTTACGACCCAACTGAAGGCTATCCCTAAAAACGACTACGCCAGGAGTTTCCAGGACTTGTACAGGCGTTCCCAAAAGTGCATTACCATCGACGGGGATTACTTTGAAGGATAGTAACTGCTGTTTCATGTAAGCGAGCAATCCACTCTCAATATGCCATCATTCACCGAACTTTATTGTCACAGGTTGTATTATGGCATCAGTAGCATCTGTCCCTTGACTGCATGCATTAATAATACAGAGTGTCTCAAAATAAATGTACAAACTTTAATGGGAGGTAGAGAACATCAAAAGGATTGAGAATTCCAGAACCCATTAACGGAAACTTCATCGTACGTTGGTAGGTGGTGCTGTTCATGAAAGTCCTGTAGGGGAAATATTAGGTTGGTGCAAAATTAATGGCCAATTGCATTTTATAAATGTAGGTGAGTCGGTATGCAAATTATTTCTCGACTAAAACAGCCATGAAAAAGCTCGAATGGTGAGTGCCACATGAGCTGAACAAAGTGCTAAAAAATTGCTGTTTTGACGTCTGCTCCAGACTTCTTTATGCAACAAAGTACGACCCGTCTCTTGATCGCATTGTGACATGATGAGAAATGGATGTTGTACAATAACCATTGATGATCCGCTCAGTGGTTGGGCTACGACGGGGGTATATAACACTTCTCAAAACCAAAGTTGCATCAATAAAAAGCTTTGGTGACTGTTTGGTGGTCTGCAACCAAACTCGTTCATCGCAGCTTCCTGAATCAGGGTGAAACCATTACTGCCTGATCATACTTTCAACAAATCGATGACATGTACCAGAAATTTCAACGACTGCATCCAGCATTAGTCAATCGAAAAGGTCTCATCTTGCTTCACGACAATGCTCGGCTGCATGTCACAATGGTCGCCTGACAGTAGTTGAATGATCTTTGTTACGAAACTCTTTATCATCCAGCATACTTACCTGATCTTTCGCCAACTGACTACCACTTTTTCAAACATCTCGACAATTTTCTGCATGGGAGATGCTTCAAAAACCAAGACAATGCAAAACTGCCTTTAACAAGCTCGTCGCCTCCAGAAGTCCAGAAATCTATGCCACCGGAATAAATATGCTTGTGTCTCTTTGGCAAAAATGTATTGACTATGCTGGATGTTACTTCCTTTAATAGTGTTGTTAGAAATGAGTTATTGCATTTTAAAGTAGCTACTCCACATCAGCCATTGCATCAACATGTCTGATTTTTCCTCATTCGAGCAGTAGTCATCATAGGAAGAGCATGCAACGTTATAGGAAAAGGGAGCTGGCAGACATGCACTTAGTGTATGGATTGGCTAATGGCAATGCACAAGCAGCTGAATGACTGTATCAACAACGGTTCCCACAGAGACATGTACCGAGCCACCGTTTGTTTTTAAATGTACATCCCAATTTGTGCAAATATGGATCTTAAAGAGGTAATGGGCATAATAAGGGCAGGCCACGAGTAACTCGTATGCCCGCTATGAAACAAAATGTGTTGATTGTCATAGAGAGGAATCCGTGTACCAGCATACGTGCCATCGTCGCTGCTATAGGAGGATCTTCGGCTACTGTACATTGTGTTTTGAATAGAAACTTCGAACATCTCGTGTACATTCTGAAATGGAATCATCTGTTGTGCCTTTTGTAATATTTATGTGCAATTTTTTCATGTTTCCTTTCATTTCTCTGCTACCACTTCCTTATGATTTTCAGGTCATGGGTTCCTATGCAATTCTCAATCCTTTTTGATATTCTCTTCCTCCCCTTAAAGTTTGTACCTGTATTAATGAGATACCCTGCATATAAGTACATACAACAAATAAATAGCTTTTAAATTCTACAAATATTTTTCCATAATATTTTGTTCTTTAAGGAAGTTATAGTAGACATCAACCAAGATATTTGAATTTACTGAAACATTTTATCCAATACCTTTACACTCCTGGGCAAAATTATAAGCTCACGTGCAAACTTTAATGAAAAATAAAAATATTATTATACAAAGTTGATAGGCAAATGTATTCAGCTATCAAATGACCAAAATTTGCCATATTTTTGTATTCATAAATCTTTTCAAAAATTGGAAAAAAACAAAACGATGTACATTAAATTTGGCAAAAATTATAAATTCACCCTGAATAAAATGGTTCTGTCCATTTTATGAATTTAAACATTTTAGAATAAAATTAGGAATAACAGATTATTTGACACTGTAACTAGCTGCTCATTTTGTGTTTTCAAAATGCCACAAAGAACTGAACTGAAGAACGAAAACATTCATAAAATTTGGTTGCTGCAGGGTTCTGGGATGTCCCAGAGACAAATTGTAGCTCACATAAACAGATCTTGATGTGCTGTCAGAGGCGTACTAGCAAGAGAACTTGGTGGCAAAGTGAAAAAGCTATTAGTTGGGAAGCAAATCCTCGACTCCAGAGCTGAATCTCATGTTTGCCACTTTGCAACTGAGAGAAATTTCTGATGCTGGTATTATTGATGTTCTTGCCCTGGACTGTTCTCAACGAACTGTTTCTCATTTACTACAGAGATGTCTACCCAACTATTACATTAAGATGAGAAGGAAACCACCCTTGTAATAAGTTCATAAAACTGCAACTTTGAACCTTGCTAAAGAAAAGATGTCCTGGACTCATAAATTGTATTGGAATGATTTTTTTGCATGAGAAGATATTTAATCTAAATGTCCCTGATGGATAGGATGCCTATTAGCATGATCTATGAAAATAAAAGGGTTCAAAAGAGTCAAATGAATGGTCGTCAGTTATGATTAGGGATTAGTTTTCCTTTATGGGTAAAAGTGATCTAGTAAAGGTTGATGGTCGGATGAATTCTTGGGGTATAAAAAGGGTTGTAGAACAACAACTGGAAGATTATGCTGAAATTTTTGAAATAAATTTCATAAGGTAATGATAATGATATCAGGTAATGATATCAGAAAAAAATGGAAGGAAAAATTCCACAACCTGGATTGAAAATTGCACCAAGAGGCATTTAGTGGCAGAACCTCGTACTGTTTTTGCTTTGGGTGGAATATTCAAATTCTCAAAAATTTTGGGTAGCACCTCGTATGTCTCTACATTTCAATAATCATAATATTAACAAATATAATACCATGTGATATTTTGGTAGCCATTTGCATTTGATATACAGGGTAGCCCAAAACCTATATTAGGACTTGGAATTCTCTCTCATCCATTCCAGGCTTTTGACTGTCCAAATGTAGTCTTCGATGAATATCCGATGCTTGTTGGTGTAGGTAGACATTTTACAACCCTACGAAATGAAACAAAAAACACGTTAAAGAAAACGCCTTGATGTCATGAACATACCACAGAAACATTTACACTTTTCAGTAGTTCAGAAATTGATGTTTAATCTTGGTAGATAGGGTTTAGGCCATCCTGTTACTTTTAAACTCTTACGTGGTTGAAGCATGAGAAGACAGCATTGACTTAATTAGATCTGATTAGGCTCATAACTTTATACTGAATTTTTATAATTATTAAGAGAATAAAATATTCTATTTTCTTTAGGTAGCAACTGGAAAACCAGATTCCTCTATTGTTTTAGAAATGGATAATAATGTTCAAGCATCTGTGGCAGTAAATCTGCAGAAATTAAAATGTATTATAGATGGAAATCCATCATGGGAAGTTCTCCTTATAGCAAAAGGAGTTGCCTTGACTGCTAGCAGGTATGCTTTTTTCTATTTTACAGGCTTATTGTTATAAACACTAATAATAAATGTTTTAAACTGAATATTCTTTTCTTTATTACGTTAAAATATACTTTATTATGCCATACTACACTGTGTGCCTTCTCTGTAGTTGTCAGCATCTTTTGTTCTATCTGTGCTTCCTATGAGCAGTTTCTGCAAAAAATATATCAGATAAAATTTTTCGGAGTTTCTTTGTAGCATGCTGAAAATGGTTCGTGATTATTATTACATTCAAAATTCATTAAATATTGCAGCTCATGCAGGCTCAGAAGATACTGATTTTTTTGCATATACATTGTTGCATAATATTGTTACGTGAGTTTCAAACTGTAAATATTTATATGATGGGTGATCTAAAAGTAACAAAATAAGTAAAAATTCAACAATTTGAAATGTATAGACAGTGGCACAATGCAGTTTTCACAGAGATGCACAAAAAGACAGTAGATTCTTCTTTTTAATAAAGAAAACTTTCATTGTCTGAATAGTTAAATTTGCCACTGACAGTGGTGTCTTTGTGGTCCCCTAGTTGCTGCCTGTCGCTGTTTAAGAGATCTATCAGCTGCTGCTCCTCATCTTTAATTGATCAATCACAGTGAACAAATTTGTAATTTTCTTGCGTTGCACACTGTACTCTGCCACTACAACTTACTGATATGGTAATTATAACCACTCTATACTTTAAAAATTTTATTCAAACGTGAAATAAAGTGATCAGGTTGGTGGGTATATGTTAACACTGACATGTTCTCTTGTTGGTCCATGTTAGCAATGACCACAATTCAAGGCCATTTGTTGGTGGCAAATGTACCAAATTTGCTTGGATACAGGTCGCATGCAAGATAGGTTGCACCTCGAAATTTAGAATAAGATTTTGATAAAAATATTTTCCCTCTTAAATTTCAAACCAGTTCATTATAAATAACTGATGATGTTAATTAAATACCGTAATGTATTAACCATAAAGATAGACCATTCTACAATTTAATAATCTATCTTCATCACACTTCAAATCTATCTTTGTCCCCATTCTCACCTATGGTCATGAGGCTTGGGTAATGACCGAAAGAGTGCGATCGCGGGTACAAGCGGCCGAAATGAGATTCCTGAGAGGTGTGGCAGGTGTTACCCTACTAGATAGAGTGTACAGCAGCACAATAAGGGAATCTTTAGGTGTTGAGCCGCTACTTCTCCGCATTGAGAGATCTCAGTTGCGCTGGTATGGCCACGTGATACGGATGCCGCAAACTAGTCTTCCTAGGCAGTTGTTATTTTCCAAGCCGGTGGGTAAGAGACCAAGGGGTCGGCCTAGAACCAGGTGGCTAGACTACATGGAGAATCTGGGTTCGAGTCGCTTGGATATTACCAGGGAGGACATGCGCCTGATGGCGGAAGATCGCGATCGCTGGAGATCCTCCATAGGGCTGCTGCCCCCGCGACCCTAACGGATAAGCGGGTTTGAAAAGTAAGTAAAGTAAGTAAGTAAGTAATAATAATAATAATAATAATAATAATAATACATGCAATAAGAATAAAATAATAACAATACTTTATTCATATATAGATACATAATTACATTTTTCCATGGAGTTCTTGAGTAAATGTTAATGTTATCAATACCAAAGACTATATTAATTTAATAAAATTTAAATTGAATATAATAACTTTTTATTTAGTTTGTAATTCAATCATACATGGAAAAGGCTGGGAACTATCAACATTGATAAGTAATTTTAGAGTTGCTCACATAAAGGTTGCACCCCAGTTTTTTCAATCAAAATTGGGTACAGAATTTGCGACTTGTATTCAAGCAAATATGGTAACTATTCTGGCAATAATAGTTTTTGTTATTGGAAAAAGCCCTATGTCTTTCTATGCATTTCTGTGAATTGCATAATGCTACTTTCTATACTTTCTGAATTACTGAATTTTTACTTTTTCTGTTACTTTTGGAACACCCTGTATGTCATTACTAATAATACACTACTTGGGAAAAAGTCTGACTGACATCCCCCAACAGTCAAATTCGGAAGAGTGTGATGATATAGTCATGCTTTTCATGATTTGGCCTCAGACCTCTGGATATTACATTGAACGCGGACAGATCCCAGAACATTCTGGACAATGAAATGCTGCTTATCTTATGGCATTTTTATGGAACAGACCCATGCCTCTTTCCATAGGTCAGTACACTGTGCCATAAGGCTTCCACTGAAATCATGTGGTTTTAGACAATAGCTTCATCACACTTGATCGGCCTCCACAGAGTCTCGACCTAAATCCTATTGATCATCTTTGGAATGAACTAGAGTGCTGATTGAAATCCAGGAATGTCATCCCACAACATTTCTGAAAGAGGAATGTTCTAATATTCCAGCCAATTTATAGGTGCCGTCTTCATTGACTTCGCGAAGGCATTTGATTCTTGTCCATTCCTCTCCTAATATACAAATTATCACACTTTTATAACATCAGTGGCCCACCCCTACGATGACTGACAAATTTTTTATTAAATCGAAGCTATTTGTCCTATTCAGGTGTTTTTTCTGCGATTGTTGTTAAGAATCTGGGGTTTCCCCAAGGGTCTGTTCTCTCCCCACCATTGTTTAACTTATTTATCAACGACTTACCAGTGATCCTTTCTGCTGTTTCTTCCATCAAGGTCTTAGGGCCGAATCACTAGCACACCACTCGAAAGAGTGACAAACGACACTCGATCAAGGGCTGAAGGTCAAGGGCTACTCGAAAAACCCAGATTCCAATCAGTAACGCATTTACCGCCTTCCCTCTGTCGAGTGTTGCTTGATGCTTTCCTTGAAGAAACCAGTCATGGGTTTGAGGATGTTTTTAACGAAAGTGACGAAATTTTCGCATGGAAAGCGTCACGTTGCTAGGCAACAACAATGGAGGACATAGGTCAATGAAAAAAGGAGTGAAGTAGAAAAGAAAATCTTTGTTTAGTCTTGCCTACACAAATATAGCTTATTTAACAAAAAATGTTTGCCTTAAATAAATTATTAAATAGTTAAATATATTTTACCATTTTACATTTCTTAAATATTCATTTTAGGTTAATTAAGGGAATTAATAGTTCATAAGCTTAATAAAATAAACGAGAAAATTTTTTAAATACTGCTTCATATCAATTTATTTATTTAATTTAATTTTATTTATTTAATTTAATTTTATTTATTTAATTTAATTTATTGATTGTAATCCAATATTTTCGTATAAAATAGTAATAATTTTTAATAGCATAAATGTTAGAACGCGCATATAATTTAAAAATATATAAAATAATAAAGGCATACATAATAAATTTCGCCACAGCAGTTTTTCTGCCCTCCCCCCGCCTCTATTCGTTTGAACTCCTCCTGTATGGAGCCCATTTCAAAATGAACGTTTTTAATAAGTTTTTAATACGACGGTATCTCGCAACAAGATATAATGATACCTTTCAATTAAAGGCATTCTATAACTTGTTCGTTTTTCGCGCTGAAGTAAAAATAATGCAATGGCATGACATTTTTACTACGAAGCGATGAAATGGCTGCCATGCTGTTTCACTAGATCAGCGAGGTGGAGTGGAGAATTCGCTCCTCAAGTGGCCAAAAATGGTCACTTGAAATTTGGAGTGGCAAACTCTCTTCACACTCCAGTATAACGCGTTAATGATGAGATGAGGGCAGATCTTCCCTTGAATGCGGTCGCTGGAGTAGGAAACCTTACTCGACTCGACTCTTACAGCGCCTAGTGATTCGGCCCTTAATGTATGCCGACGATATCACAGTTTTAGCTTCTAGTTCGGATATTATGAATTTAACGCATATCTTCAATGATGCTCTGGACATTTTAAAAGCTTGGAACACTGACAATTCTTTAATAGTTAATATTGACAAAACCAATGTGATGTTATTTTACCAATGCAACAAACTGAATATACCCAGTTGTTTGTCTGTTTTTTATGATAACCATTTGATTAAAACTGCAGCTTCTTTCAGATATTTCGGTTTGATCATCACTCATAATTTAACTTGGGATCTGCATGTTTATGCATTACTAGTGACTCTGAACCAGAAGCAAGGATTGATCTCCAGATTACACAACCTTCCATCGAACATCCTTCTCCTCCTTTATTATTCGTGGATACATTTCTCACTTTGCTACTTTGCCACTTTACGTAATCTTAAACAACTGTTCAACTCCAGAAATGGTTTCTTCAAACCCTTCTTGGCGTTCCTAAATCTTTTTCTGTATCTTCTTATTTTACATCTCTGTGTATATTAACAATTTACCAGATATTTTTCAAACAATTCTGTACATTTGTATACAAGACCCTGAATTCTTTACTTTTGGTAACTTCGGCTGTAATCATTGTTTGCAACCGAGAACGGCACAATTATTCAGTGAACGACATTTCCCTACCCTTTGCTAACTAAATTGTAGATGCCGATGTATTTCCTATACTGGTGTAAAGAATTGGGAACAGTTACCTCTGGATCTGCGCTCTTCTCCAACATACCAGTATTTCGCAATCTAATAAAAATTTACTATCACATATGTATTCGATCCAAGGCAGGACTATTAACCCTTAATTACTATATTTTTTGGAGCAGGCACAGTTCACTTCTCTTCCTTAAAGGTGTTGTTGCAATGGCTGATTGGTATTGTTCTCGCTTTTATAGCTAACTATACGTAGTGCTGGCTTGGCAAAGTTGTTTCTTTATGATACCCCCCCCCCCCTCCCCGGTTAATAGTTTATCATGGGAGTAAAGGGATACATACTTAGTTACACAAAATTTTGTTCTTGGGTTCATACATGGGAGACCTGTATTTGTATTTACTGTCTTTTAATTTGTTTGTTAAGAGCAATTTATTAAATACCTGGGAGCTCTCGTTAGTGATTCATTATTTCATGTAGCTGACTATTATTTATTTCTTAAAGTGGCATATTTTGTATGTTAACTATGCTTGGATATTTTTAAGCCACTTGTATTTTTATCTTTATTGGTACTTATGCTCCTGTTGACCCTTCTGTATTTTAGTTTGATTTCATGTTGTTATTAACACGAACTTGTTTTTTCAGTATTTTAATTGAGCGCTCAGAGATCAAACATGTTGGTCCATAGGACCATTCGGATCTCTGCTCGCTCTGTTATGTATTCCTAACCTTATTTCTAAATAAATAAATAAATAAATAAATAAATAAAATAAATTGCTATTGTAATCTTATAGAAAGCATACCCCATAGGATTGCTGCTGTCATTGCAGCTAAAGGTGGTCCATAAAACTTGCACGGTAGTTGTTGGTTGCAAACACTACCAGAGTGCCTGGTGATTTTTTTCTAAGTAACATATCTGATATAAAATTTCATCTAGTTGCATAATTCTTCTTTCATGGTGTTGTAATTTTCAGAAACTGTAGCGTATTTTTTCTATCTGGAATGTACAAATTCATGCAAATGGATTCAAAAAGGATTGGATTCATAAAGTGTTTTGCAGTTTAATTCTAGGTGTTTGGAATATTTTGTTTATTTTGAAAAGTGATCTTAGAAATGCATCCAATGTTATCGAAATAGAGTAATTTACCTTGTGAAGAAGATAGAAGCTTTACAATACATTTTATTAAAGAAATGATTAACAACTAGTTTCATCTTTTATACCTGGCTTCTTCAGGCTGTGACGATGATAATAGAAGCTGCTTTTTTAAAAATTTATAATATTGTATTGCTTAGAATAAAGATGTTATTCACAATGAGTTTTGATATATAACAATAGTTGGTTAGGAAACAATTGATTGTACAACAAATATATGGGATGAAATATAATTAATGGACAATTTTTCAATTTATATAAGATCAGAAATGGATGCTAAAATTAGAAAAATATCAAAGTTTGTTTGGGTGTTTAGTAATAAACTTTGTGTAGAGGAGAAGGCTTTGTAGATTTCAATACTTTCTAGAATTTTGATTTTGAAAGGATCATTGGAGTTGTGTAGTATGGTCATGCTTTCTTCAATGGATTTGATGGGATGTTCCGTTTCAAGAAGGTGGTTTGCATAGGTGGATTTATTGTTTTTTCCTTTTGATGCATTGTGCATCTTATTGAAAAATTTCTTGTTGAGTCTGATATAGAATTTGTTACATATGATGCAATCCTAAAAGGCGAAACTGGTTGCTGGCCAGGTAGCTGAGAGGGCTAGGGCATAGGCTTCCTAGTTCTCGAATCCAGCTGGTCGTGGGTTCGTATCCCGCCGCGGGCATGGATGTTTGTATTTGTCCCGGGCTGCGTACAGATATAAATTGTGTAAAAGGCGCAAAATGACCTTAGTAGTCGACGCCAAAAATTCTAATAAACCAATAAACCAAACCAACTGAAACAGGTTGTTAATCATTTCTTTAATAAAATGTTTTGTAAAGCTTCTATCTTCTTCATTAATCATTGCAATACAAGGACTTTTCATAAATTTACATTATATAGTGTGATTCAGTCAATTATGTACGATGCTAATGGTTTATTACTCGGGAACTAATAAACATAGGAATGTCATATAGATCTTAAAATACACATTATACATTGGAATTTCACACTTCATGAACAATATGCTCGATGTGTGCTCCATTCATTTGTACAACACGACGAAGCCTGAAGGTGGAGTTTTGCAGCACTGCGCCTTGCATCTCATTGTCAACCAGTGCAACAAGATTCGGTGATTGCCTGACGGACTTCTTCCATGGTGCAAGGGCGTGTGTTGAACACCTTCTCCTTAAGGAACCCCTACAGAATTGACCCATCAATTCAACAAGGAGATATCTCCATTGACCCATTGGAATTGACCCATTCAATTCCAAGGTATCTCCAATCGTTTCCCAACCTCTTCAACGGGTTCAGCTGACCACAGCCAGTCCTGACCTTAACCCCTGTGACTTCTTTCTGTGGGGGTTCCTTAAGGAGAAGGTCCCACACACGGATTGATTATTTTGTGATTGCCTGACGGACATCTTCAGCACATGACCCCGCACCACGGAAAAGGTCCGCCAGGCAATCGCCAAATCTTGTGCACTGGTTGACAATGAGATGCGAGGTGCAGTGCTGCAAAACTTCATCCTCAGGCTTCGTGTTGTACAGATGAATGGAGCTCACATCGAGCATTTTGTTCATGAGCTGTGAAATTCCAATGTGTAATGTGTATTGTAAAACCTATATCAGATTACTATGTTTATTAGTTCCAGAGTAATAAACCATTAGAATCGTACGTAATTGACTGAATCACCCTGTATTAATTATTCTGAAATATGTTATTATTAAAACTATTATTTGTGGGAAATTCAATGTTTCACATCTATAAGTGAATTCATTTCAGAATTATTTGCCTTCCATTCAAATTGAAGTCAAATTATAATTTCCCTTAAAATTTTAGTCATTTTTATCTGTTGCTCCATAAATTGTACCTTTTTCATGAGTTGTTTTCTTTTCCCCCTTTAGTTCATTTGTGGCTGTGGTTTGTGATGACAACAGTCTGTCTATTTTTACAATGACAGGGCAGAGAATGTTTCCTTCGATTATTTTGCCATCTTCCATTTCAAGGTTACTGTGCAATACCAACTATGTTATGATAATAACAATAAAGGCCCATGTATTTGTATGGTAAGAATGTACTTTAAATTATTTAACTAGTGTCATTTTGGTTTAAATGGATAATCATTGTTAGTGTATTTATCAAAAAATGTAATAAAATGCATTTAATATATTCTTCGATTAAAATTAGAGGGGGGGGGGGGGGCTTTGATTAGGAGAGAGCCTTTAGGATTTTTTTTTTTTTTCATTATACAGTAGAACCTCGATAAACCAACTTCCTCTGTAATGCTCCGGGGGCAACACTTCTATAATTCAAAGTATAATGTAATAGAACTCCCATAAATCAATTTTTTTTTAAAGAAAAATTAGCCTCTCTATAAATTGAAGTTAACGCAATAAAGTCACCCACAAATTGAATTTTGTTAATGTAGATCTCTATAAAACAAATTGATGTCCCTTTATCTCCTCCCTATTAGAAATTTTCATAAGCTGTTCTGATTGGTTTTCATTTATAAGCTGTTCTAATTGGCTTTACAAGCGTACTCTGTTCCAATTGGCCAAATAATCGTCCTACCAAATAATTTGCATTGTAAATTGAATAATCATTCAGCCAAAAAATAAATGTACACTTTTTAATTCAAACCTCAATTTAATTTGCATTTTATTTTACTTAATATCAGTAAATCGAAGACCTCTATAAATCAAACCATTTTGCTCTTCCCTTGGGATTCGGTTTATCGAAGTTCTACTTTATCACAGAAACTCAGTCAGCCAGAACAGATAATGAAGTCTAATCATTGATCACCAATTAATTTTATCATCCTGCCTATTTGAAATGAACATTTTACAACAATGTTTATTGCAAATTTCCTATGCCCCTTTTCATGTTGACTGTGACTGAATATGAACATTCCAATATGCCAATCTCTGTATTGTTTTGATTGACCACTCTGTCTATGATAAGTGTATCTATGTCAAATGTATGTAATTAAGAGTGGGATCACGATTTCTCAACCTTGAGAGAGGAACAAGGTCTCCTCACTTAAGGAATGAAGTACAAGGTTTCCTCAAAAAAATTCAATTGCGTTCAAGCTTGCATTCTGTTTCTCTCCTTACATGAGGAACCCTTCAACAGTTCCTCAAGAAAACTAGTTATTGGTTTGAGAGTATTTTTAATGGAAATGAAGAAAATTTCGCGAGGTAAGCATGACGTTGCTAAGCAACCCGTGTACTTGGGAAACTTGAACCAGATGCACAATTTTATAGGAAGAGATTCAACAGAAATTCACAAAGGACAACTGACAAGTTTTTCACCCTGTGGCCGAAAAAAAAGAAAATTTTCACTAACAGGATTGTTTGTATTGTCTATAATACATGTAGTATACCGGAATCTTTGAGTAGATTGTCATAATGGCACGATCTCACTGTTTCAATTTTTTAATTTAAATTATCTCAAAAAGCATCAAATGTAGAGATTGAATAATATTTGAGATTCAATAAGATTGAAAATATAATTGATTATAAGGAAAAAAAAAAAATTGTCTGTAATGCTATAATTTTGGTTTATGTACCGAGCACATACAGTTTGCACAAGGTGTTTAATTTACTTGACAAAAACAACTGGACAAAACGTAAAGTCTTTTAACTGGAAAATTAACAAAATGGGCATTTTATTGCAGATGCTTTGCTTTATTAGCTGCTTCATCCAAAAATATGTTTAGTTCTGACTTATAATAGCTTTTTATTATTTCACTGTATGAACATAACATTTTGTAACCTCCCACCCATCATGAAGCACACGGGCTGTAGGTAAAATAATCGTTGTAGGTGAAGCACATGTCCATGTAAATTTTGAAGAGTAACATTATGCAAGGAGACAGTGAGCACATTAGTTTCTGTTACAGCAAGTGACAAACACAAAAGGATTCGCAGGTGGCAAGACTATGTCATGGATATAAGCAGCTGATGCACGGTGAATTCTCTTTTACAAATTCAAATCGAGATCTCACAGATAACTTTCTAAACGCCGAACATGCATATAAGTTCACATGATCGGTATTGCTACGGTACAAACAATGTTTGTTGGTAGAGGGAGGATCCGAGCTTGTATCCAGCTGCATTCGATGGTTCCAAAACCTTTACTGTGTCCTTAATGAGTGATAAAAAATCATAAGTCGGGACATAATATGGGTCAATAAGTGTCATAATATGTGCTTTGGCACATGCAGACATCTCAGTTGTACGATAGTGTCTTTATTCACTTTCCTCAATGCTAATTGCAGTAGCATAAAGTTTGCTAATCACTGTTATAATGCGGCCATGACAGCTGAATTTTGCTCATTGAACGTTTTGGAATTAGGAGTTGTAACGGGGCTGACGTCCCATATCTGAGACAAGTAATAAACTCCTAACATTCGTTTATCCTTATATTTATCAATCGGGGTGTTCCAAATAATCTTGTAGTTTTCTGCACTGGGAACTATCCCCAGCGAATATCACAAGAACCTTGCCTGAAAGTTTGCCTACTAAGTATTGGATTGCCTGATCTGTTAGGATTTTCATGTATATTGCGTTTAGAGGATTCATAAAAGAGTGGCCAGAACTCGAGCATTCCGTCGAATTCCATAAGGACGATGGCTAGGAGTTTAATTTTTGGCATGGAGGAGCTCCTTTCTTCTGCTACTTGGGCTCGTCTAGCATCATCCAAAAGCATCTTCGTTCGTTTACCATGGCTCATTCAGTGAAATCCGGAATGAACTCTGAATCAGCAAAAGCTCTAAAAGGTTATGCTCGTCTAATAATTCAAAAATCGTCCTTGATTCCTTCAGCTGTTAGTGAAGCCACTAGGAACTTATCTTGTGATCTACTAGTTTATTGAAGTAGTGGACCCTTGAACGTTTCCAGCTAGTTTGCTGGTATTCTGCAGTTACTGCATTAACGCTGAACATTTTTCTTTCACGAATTTGAGCCTAGCTTGCTCAGCCGTTATCAGACTTTTGATAGATAGATGACGCAAAGCAGACGCGTATCCGGCTTGAAGGACCAAAGTGAAGGGGCGGGAAGAGAGGTTCGTAAACTCTTGCTTAGTGGATTGGGTTTTGTTGAACTCTAACTTGTTGACTTAAATTGGAATTAGCGAAAAGTTCCTTACCGGCAGTGGGTAATCGCAGATGTACAGAGCGGGAAAACGAATGTTCATATGGAGAAATAACAGCCAGAAGTTATCCATAAGATATCTCAGTTAGTCAAAAGGCCAATGGACTCATGCGGGTGGAGGCAGGATGATTGCCGAAGAGGTACTTCATTCGGGTGAAATTAGGTGAAGTCACAAACAGACAATATAGATTGCCAGCAGTATAGAATCTTCTCTGTGATTGCGATTATCTTTAAATAAAAAGTAAGTGAAGATACAAGCATAAATTTAGTAGAAAAAATGAAAAAAAAAAACCTACAACAGTTAGAATGAATCAACAACATAAGTGTTGTGTAGTTACACACTAATTGCAGCAAATCCCAAAAAAAGCAACAAACAACAAGACAAAGGGGTCGTGCATAAACCCTTTTTACATATTAGCATATATTAAATAGCATATTTTTTTTATCCCCCTCCCCTCTGTGGCTACAATATAGAAAACTTTACCCCCCCCCCCCATCATATTACCTTTGACTCACCTCTCTCCATTTTTCAAGTATTAAGGAGGCCTTCAAAAACTTGGTACCACTCTCAATTCACCCCCCCGGCTGCTGCGACCCTCGGCCTCTGGCCATACAGACCAGCGGCTATTCCTCGAATTCCTCCGACCAATCAGAAGCGTCAAAAGGGAAAAAAGGTTTCAGTTTCAGATTTCCAATTTCAGAAATTACTTTGGTCCCTCCGTCGACGAGCCAACATGGCGGATTCGCTTCGCAGTGTAGAGAAATGCCATGTGTTAAGCACTTTTATATTCGCATCGAGCAGCTAATATAAGATAGGATGAATATTATGAATGACGTCGAGAATTTGCAAATCAAGAAACGCCACATTTCCTTTAAATTAAGTAATGCGTAGTAATGCGTATCGATGCCTCCACCCCCCCTCCCTCCCCAGGCATATTTACTCATTCTGCTCTGCTCGCATCGCTCTAGATTGGCTCTTTTGCAGTTTATTTCATGGAATCTTATCGCAGATTTTACAATTAATGCTACAAACTTGGAAAAATTACAATTTATTACAATTAATAAAACTGCTGTAATAATACCGGCTTCGAAGTATTAATAATAAATAAACATAATCAATGTTCATAATAATAATATTGAAGTATAAAACCTTTACGTGAGTTTAATATTAGCTATAAAGCCGTATAGCTAATCAGATAATGAATGAAATCTAAAATATAATTAGGAATTGTCTTTGATGATGTGGTGCGATATCTGGTGCATTAAAAATCTTGAAAAAAATAAAAAGCTTCTTTTTATTTACGTAGTGCAAGAAAACAAGTTAAAAATCGAAAACAAATTTCCATTACACCTAGGACGAAAATAAAGATTGCACTAAAGTGCAAAGCTGAATTAAAGAAAATAAAAATACTAATAATTAGACAAATCACACTGAAAGGGAAATTCATTTTAGTAAAATTATTTTATTAAATTACGTAATCTTGTAAATTCGTAATTGAATTAATATTTTCTCTTTTATTCTGGTTCTTGAAAGTTTCAATTAAAAAAAAATCAACCTAGCCAGATTACGCTAGGGCAGAAACTGATTAATATTAGCAATACTAAATGACAAAAACTCATTTTCTCTAGCATTAGCAGTTGTTTACACAAGAGATGTAAGAGATTACATTTTTTAAACATCGATGTTATTGTTACGATGAATCTATGTTTTTCCTTCCGATGTTACCGAAATACCGAAATAACTTCACTGACTCCGCCACTAGCAATTGAAATTATCAAGGAAAAATTGAAACTATATTCATTTAACGTTGTTTTTGCAACTGAATATTCTACTGAAAATACTACTACAAAAAAATGTCGATGTTTTGATTCGATGTTGCATCCCTATATGCTTATAGTTTAAACATTTCACTCAGGTCATCAGAAAATACATTATGAATCGCTGTTCATCTTACATCATGGCCTTCGAGATATTAGTTCTCTGCAAAGATAGACAAAAGAGGGCGCAACACGTACGTTTGTTTCTGATTGGTGGGAGGAATTCGAGGATTAGCTGCTAGTCCATACAGGCCCTGGATGGACGTATTGGATCCAGATTCACAAATTAAAAAAAAAAAAAATAAAAATATTTTTACAAAAAGTCTCAATTGACATCCTTCCCAAAAGACCAGGTGTCTGCTACTTAAAACTGAACAAGACCTTAGTTATAACAACACACACATACAGACACACACACACACACACAAACACACAAAAGAGAAAACAATGTCCCTTTCAATTGTTGCATTGCTAGCAGAAAACAACAAAAGAAAAAACGAAAGACAGCTATGACGCCAACATTAGCTATGTTCATGGGCTAAAATATGAAATAGACTTCTTATATAAATCCACTGCTAAGTTGCATATGATGCAGATGATATCATTTCATACTTAAACTATGATGTAAATGATAAAGGGTTCCAACTATTAACTGGTGACAAAATCATTGCTCAAATTGGCACATCAATGTTGATGATAGCGAAAATTAGGAAGAGGTGGATGCAACTCCAGTGATTTTGAAAGCTTTTCAAAAATTATAACATAGTTGTGCAGGGTTCATTTTAGGCAGGGTTTACGGGGCGCCACCCCGTTTGCCCTTTTGATAAAAAATTTCCACCCCGCTGCCCTTTGATCCTGATCACGCACCCCGATGCCCGAAAATGTACTTGCAAAGAAAAATCTAAAAATTTTGTACAGGGTTAAGGAACTTCAAAAAGAACTGTGCATTTTAAATAGAAAAACATAGTTTTTGAAAACATAATGCCCCTTTTTTGAAAATTAAGTGCCCTTTTTTGATAAAGTCGTGCCCTTTTTTAAGTCTAGAATGAACCCTGGTTGTGCAACATATTAAAGCTGCAGCCACACTCAGATTCAGAAAGTATGACTTCGCGATGTTCACTGCACCTGCTATTCGTTGTGAAGGGTCTGATTGCTGTTGGGTCATTCCATATCAAATCAATCAGAAATGTTAGGAAATGACACCTTTACAGTAAACCTTGAAATCTTATGTAATTGAAGTTTACCTAGATATATGAACATTTCCAAAATTTAAATGTTACAGGTTAAGTACTTTTTCAGTTATGATCTAAAGAAGTTATATGGATTCGTATTTTCAGTTTTAATTTGAACATCTGAGGTATGGCGTTTGAATAAATCCTCACAGACTGTTCATCAGTTATAGAAAAAACTTCATTGAAGATAAGTTTTTTTTGTGGATTTATTTAATTTTATTCTTTTTCCTTTAGGGATGTACGAAATCAAAAGAATATCATGAAAAATGAATCACTGTATCCTATAATGAGTGGTAAGTTCCATTTTTAGAAAGTTTGCAATCATAAACCTTTTGAAGAATGTTACATATTTTTGAGAATCTATATCAAAAAAAAAATTTATTTGCCTGTATCGTGAGCTTTTGATGTTTCTTCCCTTTTCATTTAGGAGGGCCATCAGATCTAAATATTGTAAATAGCAGCTTAACAGATAATGGTTGTCCCGTTATTAGCTTGTCTACTGGGAAGTCTTATGTCTACAGCAGTATTATGGCCTGCTGGTATGATTATCCTACGAGGGGCGATTGATAAATAAGGTCTCCATGGTTGTAACTTTTTTATTTGTTAACCGATTTTCAAAATTCTTTTTGTATCTTACACTCACATTTGTCCTCTATGTAATGCACTATTCACTTTTCGACATAGTCCCCATCCCTTTCCACGCAATGCGCCAACGCGTGACTAGTTGGGTGAACCCGTCGGAGAGGAATTCCGGAGTTGTTGTCGACACCAGGATTGAATGGCAGCTTTGGACCCTCTTCTGGAGTACGATAACGTCCGCCTGCACATGAGTTACCACACACCAGAGGCGTTGCAGCGCCTACAGTTCAAAGATGAAAAATTGCAGTTCAAAAATGAAAGACTTTGCACATTGCGACTTTCACCACTTCCCAAAGAAGAAAGAGCCCCTTAAGGGACATGAGTTGGTTCTGACGGCGAGTTAAACGCTGCCATTCAATCCTGGTGTCGACAATAACTCCGGAATTCCTCTCCGACGGGTTCACCCAACTAGTCACGTGTTGGCGCAATGCGTGGAAAGGGATGGGGACTATGTCGAAAAGTAAATAGTGCATTACATAGAGGACAAATGTGAGTATAAGATACAAAAAGAATTTTGAAAATCTATTAACAAATAAAAAAGTTACAGCCAAGGAGACCTTATTTATCAATCGCCCCTCGTATTTTTAAATAAAGTCCAGTAAATTTTTAATTTATTAGTTTTGAAATTATTTAGTTGTTTTTGTTGTCAACAAACATTTGCTTGTTTTGGAGTAATATTGAAATTCTATTTTAATGATTTTTTAATATAAAATTTAGGATGTTAGTATCAAATGCAGATGATATCATTCAGCAGTGTTCTGATCATGTACCTTATATGCCTGCTCAAACTACCTTCAATGGCTCAATTTTACCTTTAGCATCCCTTCAAACCCAAGGAAAAAAGTAAGAATTTTTATTTTTTATGAATATTTAAAGTATATTTAGTTTGATAATCTATTACAGTTTCAACCATATTTTCCTCTTTTATTTATATAAAATAAATAATCCAAGTTTTTAGATAAAATTATAAATTTATATTGGGGCATAGATGTTTTTATCTCATCTTTTACTAACAGCTCAGGGTGCTGAGCTAAGCTGTAGTAGGCCAATCACCTGCTAGGCTGAATTCCTAATGATTTGAATTAGATCAGGAGCTAAGCAAGCCTATAATGTCGGGGTTCGACGAAATATTTTTGTAGTTTTAGAAACTTGGCTACAAGGCTTCATATTCTAGTAACCTGGTAATGAAATTTCTTATCCGACATTATTTAGCAAGAAGTGTTACCTCAAGTGAAACAAAATTCCAAATTACCTATAGTTCTTTCATTTCAGTGAGGCTTATGTACATGATGAGTGCCTGGTATATTTTGATACCACTGATGCATTACTGATTTGGATCAAAGCCAGTTATAGAGCAATAATGACTGCACTTCTAGGTGATTGATAGAGTGTGCACACACAAGCAATTCCTTTGACATAGTTTGATTTGTTTCTGCACAGAAAATGTTCCTTCACAAGAGGCAGTATGCACTGCAATACTGGAAACAGCTTGAAGAATTGTAAGAGTACAGCAAGAATACAATGACTGAATAATTTAATGACAGCAACTGGGAAAATAAAAAAAGCCATCAGTACCACAAATTGGACAGGGTATTTTAGATTTTTAAAAGATAATTTTTAGTGATTCCGTAATAAAAAGATTCATGAAATGCTGTATCTCTAATGAAATTGTGTGACCGTGAGGATGATATTCTTTGGGTAGACCTCAATCAAACCGCATGTGCTATTGATAGTGAAGATGAGCTTGATAGTTCAAATGAAGAATGCAAATAAAACCTAAACAATATTATTATATAGCAAATAAAGTTATGAAAATCTTTTTTTTTTTTTCCAAAAAAGTAACTGTTTTTCCCCCTATAAAAATCTATTTCAAAAATGCCTTCCAAAAAATTGAGGCCTTATTAAATTTGAGATTGTGTTATACTAGTATTTGGGTAAATATGGTAATAGATTTTTGACTGAAAAAACGCCGAAAAATGCTTTATTTTATTTGGACGGTTAATGTTTTTGCAGAAACTTGTTCTACATGCTTTTTTACTGCACAAAAGGAGAAGGGGAAAATAGAAAAATTATGCTCTTGCAGGGATTTGAACCTGCATCTCTCTATCTAAAATGCACAGTGTTTCCCAGTACATCACTCAAACCATTAAATAGAGTAACAAATATTACTTTCTCTTATATACTTCCTCCAATTTTGTTTTGTCATGAAAACTAAAGGCTCACAGGACTGATCTTATGGGAAAATATGGACCAATACCTTCAGCACAGGCAGCATTTTCACATATACCCATGACTTATATTGCATTGTAAATATTGATGGCCATGATTAAATTTTGCAATTTAAGTTTGTTTTGAGTACTGTCTCCAACCTATGAAGATACAGTTTAGCGAGTGTGCTCTTTAAGTGTTTATGCTCCATAAGCTTGCATTTTTAATTTGTACTTTTTTTTTTTTTTTTTAGTTATTTGTAAAATTCAGTTTTCCATATCAGCAATTTGATCTTATCTTTCCTATGAGAAGTCCCCCATTTTTGAGAACCCTACTTTCCATGTGAATGATTTTCCATTTGTCCAATTCAAATTGCCTGTTTATGTCTTTTCAAAAAAGTTTGTGTAATATCAAATAACTTGGGGTTCTCCCCAGGCTCTTTTGAAGGGGCACGCCACCCGGCTGATTTTGGTAACTGCCCAGCTGAATACATGAAAAGCTGCACAACACCTTATAGTGTTTAGTTGTTTTTAATTGTTAATTGTTGTTTGCCTGGCTATTATTATCTTTCCACCCAACTGATGAAATTTTCTGGGGAGAACACACAGGCTTAATTTGTACTGTTTTTATAATAATAATTATAATGTAAGATCATAATTTAATAATAATAATAATAATAATAATAATAATTTTATTTATTTATTTATTTTATTTTCTAAATGACAATGTATATATACAGTAGAACCTCGTTTTTACGAATTTCAGGGGACCAATAATATTTATTCGTAAAATCCGGACTTCGTAACCCCCCCCCCCCGAAAAAAAAAAAAAGTAAATAGGCACTGAATTTTTAATAGGCAGTATTTTTAATACCAATTAGGCTTATACACTGATTAAGTATTCGAGTTTTGAAAATATTTAAGAATTGTTGTCTGATGCATATTTGAAGTTATATCATTATTTAAGTAGTTTGAAAATTCAAAAAACTGTCAAAAATATCGTCTGGTACATTTATTAGTTGCATACAGATGGTTTTTTAGAGTTTCTAAGGAGCTTATAATTTGTGAGGATGTTTCTTTGAATGTCGTATTTTCCAATTTCTCGTCATTGTCATCTTCATGTACTTCTTTGCCGCCATCTTTGATAAGATCGCAAATTTCGTTATTGTTTAATGTCGGAGAAGTTAAACCTTCCACATCAATAATTACAAACTCGGAGAATTTAGATTGAAAATTCAGCTTACTTTTCAGGATTTCCCACTCTTCAAATCCTTCAAATTCGCTATCATCATCTTCGGGTGAGACTGCAAGTTCAGTTTCACTTTCGTTTGCATAAAGAGCACTCCCTCTTTCTAGGCTCTCTAGTTTGCTTTACTTATGGCGCCCTCTGTTGATAACAGCGGAAACTAGTCCAGTTAATCACCGACGGTGATAACATAGGCCAAATGAACAAAATGCAACCAGATGAAAAAATGCAACCAAGCCGCTCACGCAAAACATTTTCACTTTTTTAGTAAAATTTTTTACTACCAATTACAACTTCTAATTCGTAAAATCCGAATTTCGTCGTAAAAGCACTTCGTAAAATTTAAAGTTTATTATATGGAAATTAACAGGAGGGGGTCGGGATTTCAAAATTACTTCGTAAAATCCGGAATTTCGTAAAATGCGAGTTCGTAAAAACGAGGCTTTACTGTAATAAACTAAAATCATGATCAAAATTCTAAGGATTCCCCGAAGCCTAATTAGACGACATGAATATCTACACCTCCACACAAATACAATTGGACCAGTTATTGACACCACTTTTTCAAATGACATACACATGCAAAACCATTCACATTGAAAATAGAGTACTCAGGGAAGGGGGCTTCACATTAGAAGAACCAGGTCACATTGCTGCTATGAAAAATGATGACTTTTACAAATACTGGTATCTATGATTTAAACAAGCCAAGGTTCTGGAGACAAACACATAAAGAATACACTCAGTAAACAATATCTTCATAGATAGAGGCAATACTTAAAACACATTTAAATTCCAAAAATTTAATCAAGGTTATCAATACTTATGCCACCCCAATACTCTCGTACTCCTTTGGAGTCATACAGTGGATACTCACACATCTTGACGGACTTGAAAGGAAATGACGTAAACTGCTTACAAAGCACAGAAAGCACCATCCACACGTACCTATTGAAAGACTCACCCTGCCTTGTTCAGAGGGAGGCAGAGGTCTTATTGATATAATAGATCTACACCAGAAACAGACTCAGTCACTCAGAGAATTCTTTTACTCTAAACAACACACATCACCATTACACAAAGCAGTCTGCATGGCTGATACAAAATACACACCTTTGAATCTGAACAGCGTGCAGAACACCCATAACATTCCTACAACATGCACTAAACTTCAATCATGGCTCGGATAGCAACTCCTAGACATCCTTCTGAACTCAACCAGCTGCATGTCGACAAAAAAGCGTCGAACTTTTGGTTGAGTGAAGGGAGTCTCTTTGGGGAAACTGAAGGAACCATGATTACCATACAAGACTAGGTTATTACACTAAAAGCTACAGAAAACATATTATCAAAGATTCGACTGACGGGTCTTGCAGGAAATGCCATATCGCAGAGGAAACCATCCAACGTGTCATATCCCGTTGCAAAATACTCACGCAGACAGATTATTTACACAGACATAACCAGGTAGCCAACATCATACATCAACATCTAGCTAAGATACACAGCTAAGGGACATACACAGTTCATATTATAAATATATCCCAGACACTGTCTTAGAGAACACCACACATAAACTATATTTTGACAGAGCTATAATCACTGACAAAACTATCCCTCATAACAGACCAGACATTACACTAGTAGATAAGCAAAACAAAGTGACTTACATAATTGCTGTCTCCATCCCCAACACACACAATTTACAAAAGACATACACTGACAAAATCACTAAATATACGGATCTTGCACACGAAATAAAACGCCTTTGGGGAGTTAACAGAGTACACATTGTTCCTATCGTTCTTTCTGCCACTGGGGTTATTCCACACTCGCTACACAAAAGCTTGTCAACACTAAATTTAAACCCACACTTATACAAAACCTTACAGAAAGCCACAATTCTAAACACCTGTCACATAGTAAGGAAATTCCTACACCCAAACATCAATATTCCCACGAGTACGTAACTTTCCCTCCCTTGCATTTGAGTCCCATGGCTTGGCCCTCTCTTGGATCCGCCTCTGGGATTGGCTTCCGGACTTGATCCGAGTTTGGCTTCCCCAAACAATAATAATAATAATGTGTGTTTCATATTTATACGGACATTCAACAAAAACAAAAGTGACATAGTTTAGTTCCCAAATAATAAATAAATTGGAACTAAATAAAAGATTTTTATGTGGAAAAAAACAAAAGTTACTTTTAAGGTGGAAATGATAACAAATTGCTCTTTTATATTCAAAATTATGGAAATGAGTGTTTCAGATTTATATGTACAGGTCCTTTTCAAAGAAAACTGAATGTGAATGTCACCAAACATACTTGAAATTAATACATACTCCACACATTAATTCAACCTATTTGAAACCTGGACAGGAGTACAAATTTAACAGAATATGAAAAAGGAAAGATTGATGCTCTAGTGTCAGAAGGGAAGTCTATGCGGTATATTGCTGCAGCTGTTAATAGAGGAAAGTCCACAATTAATAACTATATGAAACAGAAAATCAAAAAAACTTCTAAGAAGAAGCCTGGACCAACACCAAAGTTAACTGTTCGAGTTCACCGATGCATCAGAAATGCTGCATCCAACAAGCAAACATCTGTGCATAAACTTTATCGAGAATTACAGCTTTCTTGCAGTGCTACAACACTCTGGCATTCCCTAGCAACATCATCCACAATCAAGTATGCCAAAATGATGATGCATCCTCCGCTTTCCACAAAGCACAAATCTGACAGATTAACGTGGGCCAGGCAACATACGACCCGGAATAATGAATGGCTTCAGGTTCTTTTTTCCGATGAAAAGAAGTTCAAATTGGATGGGCTTGATGGTTGGTCACATTACTGGCACGATTTATTAAAAGAAAAAGCTATTTTCTCAAAGCGCCAAGTGGGAGGAGGCTCCGTCATGATGTGGGGGGCATTTGGTTTCAACGGTACGTCCATGTAGGCAATCATCGATACCAGGATGAACAGTACCAGGACATGTTAACAGAACATTTGCTTGAAGCTGGCCCACGAATTTGTGGACCTGAGTGGATTTTCCAGCAAGACAATGCCCCCATCCACAGCTCACGGGCTACGAAATCTTGGCTACAGGAGAACTCTGTTGAGATTATGACTTGGCCGGCCCGTAGCCCTGGTCTCAGCCCGATCGAGAACCTGTGGGGACACATGGCAAGAAAGTGTACTCTGATGGACTTTTGAAACTGTTGCTGACCTTCGTTTGAAAATCAAAGATGTCTGGTACACTCTGGATCCCGAAATTTTGCAAAAACTATTCTAACGATGCCAACACAAGTGTAAGACATGATTTGTTTAGGAGGAAAATTCACTGGGCGCTGAGGCAATGACTTTTTATGCAAGACAATCATATGTCCGTGTAAATGGAAACAGTCACTTTTGCAGAAATTGCAGTTTGTTTAATATTTTTGTGTTTTTGTAAGCATCACGATACAGAAAAGAGTATATTTCTTTCATTGGTATAATAATTTAGTAACTAAACTACAGGGTGGCCCAGATTAATATATACAATTTTTAACAAGGCCGTATGCCTTAAGTATTTTAATACCTGCATGTAACTATGGTGGAATACATTGTCAAAGGATCGAAAAAGAGAGTCGCACTCTGTTTTCCATGGAGTGGTCCACCATGCGGCCCTCCATGGCGATGCAAGCTTCCAGTCGCAACTTCACATTGTCACAGGCCTTCTTGCACATGTCTAGGGGAATTTTGCGAAATTCCTCCGTTATTGCTTCCCGAAGCTCTGGAATGTTATGGATCCTATGGCGGTAGACGTTGTCCTTGAGATATCCCCATAACCAAAAATCGAGTGGGGTCAAATCGGGTGATCTGGGGGGCCACTCAACTGGACCGTTTCTGCCGATCCACCGACCTGGAAATGTTTGATCCAACCAACTCCGCACAGTGAGAGCATAATGCAGTGGTGCCCCATCCTGCTACCACCACATGGTGTCAAAATCATCACGTTGTGTCAATAGGGGATACACAGTGTTCACCAGAAGGGCACGGTAGCTATCTCCCGTGACTGTGTCCTCAAAGAAAAACGGGCCGAGCCGTCCTTCGTAACTTACGCCGGTCCACACCATGACACCAGGGCTCTGGTTGTCTACCTCCAATTCAATGTGTGGATTGGTTGCACGCTAATACACGCAGTTGTGGCGGTTCACATATCCTGAGACGTGAAATTTTGCCTCATCGCTCCATTCCACATGGCGTGCTAACTCAGGATCGTCCTCCAGCATTGCAAGCCAAGTTTCGGCAAACTCTAATCGCCTGTCGGGATCATCTTCGAGCAAGTGATTTGTTAGGCGAGGATGATATGGCCTCAGTTTCAGATCCTTCAGGATTCTTTGAATACTCATACGAGAAATGTAACCGAGCAGATAGCCGCCTTTGCGACTTGCCCTTTTCTTGAGAACTGGCCAACTCATTTTGCAGGCGTACTTGTTGGCGTCAGTAACAACGGTCTTGGGTCTACTGCATTTACGCTCTTCAATGCTGCCAGTTTCTTCAAACTTCTTGTTTACGTTCTTGATCATTATCAACGAAGGTCTGGGTGTCCCAAACTTAGCTGCCAAAAGACGTTTCACTTCTGAGTAATTGTTGGTCGCCGGGTACAACCTCACACCATCTACCTTCTCTTCCAGACTCAATTGCTGTGCCGCCTTCTTGATATGGACGATCCTCATGATTCGCGCCTTTTTTGCATCCCCTTGCTCACATAACGTGTGCAATTTGAATTGCGTCAGTCGTGCGTGACGCGCACTCGGCACTTTCAAAGATTGTATGTATTAATCTGGGCCACCCTGTATGTTACTTTTGTTTTTGTTGAATGCCCGTATAAATTTGAAACACACTTTAATAATAATAATACAAAAGCTTAGGGACATAACACTCCATGCTATAAATAGCACCAATTGAACTAGAGATACCTGTCTACTATCGTGTAGCATCACCTTTTGCCTGATTAGGGCGGTGATTCGTCTCGGCATGTACTTGACAAGACACTGGCAATATTGGGAAACCATACAAACCCATGACCCTAAACAAACTCCCACAGTTCACGAAGATTTGATGGAGGGGGGGGGGAGTCTGAGGCTAGAACATCTTTCTCGATGGCATCCCAGACATGCTCTATGAGATTGAAATCCGGTGACCTAGCAGGCCAGGGAAGTGGAGTGTTCATCCAATCATCCAGATACAATTCAGGAACGATGGCACGGTACAGGAATAGGTCTCCATTGGGATGTTGAAGAAGTGGAAATGGGAGCAGATGATTGTGAAAGATATCCCAGGAACGCTCACTTGTGAGGGCCGATGTCTCACGTTCAAGAGATCCCATTTCAGTCAACGTAAGCAGTTCCCAGACGAGAAGGACACTTCCACTAGCTTGAAGAGTACTAGTATCCTGCCATTGACATGTACCAACATGAATCTCGACTCATCAGTCCAGGCAACCTTTTTTCCACATGTCTGGCGATATTCCCATGCTCATGCTACTCGTTGTACCCTATGATGTACCTGCATGAGATGATTGGTTTTGTACCCTATAGTGAGGAGATGCTTACACGTTTCTGTACACCAGCATTAGATTATTGAGTGATCTGTTGCATTGTGGTCCATCTGTCTGTCGTTATGATGCGAACTAGCCAAAGACGACCCCGTTCATCCATATGCCGTTGCCCATGCATTTGGCCCTTGGAGAGATGGTTTTACTGGCGTCGACATACTCACATCCATGAAAATCCCAGTGCCTGCTCGAATTTCGAGATTAGTCGGCCCCGACAATTTGCCCACGATTAAATGCACTTAGATCTTTTGTCTTACTTGTACTGCATCCAACTATTACCGATTCCTGTCAGATCAATGCTCACATCTTTCTATTTCCATTGCCAAGGCTGCCCACAATGCCACATTTTCATAACACCAGCTGTCTCTAATTCAATTAATCTTTAGTGTATATCCCCGACACTTCCTTAGAGAACACCGCACACCATAAATTTTATTTTAACAGAGCTAAAATCACTGATAAAACTACCCCTCGTAGCAGACCAGATAAGCAAATTATCTATTATTTAAGTTCCAAGGGTGATTATTCCACAGTTTGTTGGAGAAAACTACTGTATCTCTAAACTTCATTTTGGTCTTAAATGAAAGATCTTAGTCTATAGATTTGTCAAAATTCGTTTTTATGTCCGCAATTACCGTTAATTAGCGGTAATTTACAATTTAAGTTTAATATGTATACAGTGCAATCATGATGTAACGACTGCCTGTATTGTTTATTGTTATCGTTGTTAATTGTTGTATGTAATTGTTCTCAATTTGATCATCAATGCTAGCAAAGTTGTTGATTGTGATGACTATGTGGAGAGGATTGTTTATGATTAGCCAGCGTAATGTATTATAAAATGTTTTCCCGAGATAAAGACGTAGCCAACTGGACACACTTTGAAGGTTTTTTTGGTTTTATAGTTATTATACACAGGGTGTCTGTAAAGTCTCTCCGCAGTAGAAAACAAAAGCTGTAAGGGATCGTCCATAAACCACGTGGTCAAGTAGAGGGGGAGGCTGGGGGTAAAGAACTGGCCACTGTTGACCACGTGAGGGGGAGGGGGGGGGGGTAAGGTAGCAGACACGTGGTTTTTTGGGAATGGATCAAGGGATTTTTAACAAGCAGGTTGTTTCATCACATTTCACTTGGTCATAGTCACTTTTGGTCACATTCATGTTTTCTCATTCAAATCACCACATTCACATCATCCCAGAATCATTTTGTCACTTAGGCAAGCTCGACACATTCAGGTCATCACATATAAGCCGTAACATTCACTTTGTCCCAGGATCATTTTGTCTTAGTCGACTCGTCACATTCACATCGTCTGGGAACATTTTGTCACTAGGAGAATCGACACATTCAACTCATCCCAGAATCATTTTGCCACTTAGAATGTTATGTTTCAGAGGATTTTTATATAGGATGCTATTAAAAGAGGTGATACGTCAAAGGAGCAAATTAAATACTATGTGTTTGTTGAATTCACTTAGCGTATACTACACATATAATACAGTCAAAAAAATATTTGAACGTAGTCATTCTCAAATAACCATACATGTTTATGATTTTAACTTGATAATGTTTTAAGGCAGGATATCATTCTACAAAGAGCGTGATGCAGAAAACTGCACCAAAAAGCGTTACGGAAACAGTTTTGCATTGTTGTTGCACCTTTAAGTATTGTTGGCGTCGGCTTGAAGCACATGCAGGAACTGAAAAGTTTATTTAAATCTTTACTACAAAAATATTTTGAAATACAGAGTGTCTCAAATTGACGTATACACTCTTTGAAACGTTGTAGCTCAGCAACAGAATGAGATAGAAATATATTGTTTGTTTTATTATCCAGACGGCGCTGGAAAAGCATAGCAACACGTTTATTGTTGTTCATTTCTTTATAAACCAAAATGTCGGTGAGACTTTCATTCGATGAACGTAAGGGGAAACTGAAGTTTTATTGGAAAGTGGAGAATATTGTTGAGGTTCAACGATGTTGGAGGGTTGAATTTTGGTACACCTCACTTTCATGTCGATGTGATAATTTTCCTCGATCACACATTCAATCACAGATGGATAGGATGAAGAGGAAGTGCTACGGAGTTCCTGCCTCGATCTCCCACAGTCTGATATCAAAACTGCGGAAATCTCAAACAGTTCGTTATCCGAACCATGTTTATATGAACTTTTTTTCATCTAGCTGTGGGGAATCTCCACCAGAAGTTTGTATACCATAAATTCCCTGAGCTGAAATGAAATATTTTTAACCCCTTTATATCTTTTCAACTAGCCCTTATAAGTCCTAAAACATTGTTTTGATTTGGGACCTATTAACCCTGTTTTTTTTTAATTAAAGAGATGGAGTTTAATAATAAGATGAGTTGGTTTTCCATCAAATTTTGATGGGATCCATCTAGTATAAGATTATGTTGTCAACTTAGCAGATTTTCTGCTAGATTTAGCTGATTTTACACAAAAATTGTGTAATAACCCGCTAGAAGCCACTAAAAAATCTGCTAAAAATTACATTAAAACAATAGAATCTAGCGAATTTTTAGTTCAGTTTTATCAGGAAAAATTTTTTTGAGTTGGCAACGCTGATAAGATTATACCCTTAGATAAGCAAAACAAAGTGACCTACATAATTGATGTTTCCATTCCCAGTACTTATAATTTACAAGTACTACACAGACAAAATCACTAAAAATACAGATCTTGCACACAAAATAAAACTTTTTTGGAGGTTACCAGAGTACACGTTATTCCTATCGTTCTTTCTGCCAGTGGGGTTATTCTGCACTCATTACACAAAAGCCTATGAGTACTGAATTTAAAACCATACTTACACAATGACCTTACAGAAGGCAAAATCCTAAATACTTGTTACATGGTAAGGAAATTCCGACACCCAGACATGTAATTTTTTCCTTTGCATTTGAGCCCTTTAGGCTTGGCCCTTTCTTGGGTCTGCCTCTGGGACATGACTTCCGAAGTGAACCAGTGACGTGTACCATTACTGCTGACAGGTATGCCGATATGCTACAGAACTTTCTGGTTCCACAACTGCAGCAATGAGGATGTCTCAATTCGACCATGTGATGCAAAACAACAGCAAGAAGAATAATAAAATAAATAAATTCTTTTATTGTGTTGTTAAAAAGAATGTGACATGTATATATATATTTTAATTGTTCTACTTTAATTTAATAACAAAAGAATGATTTTATTCACTTTTACTGAACTTCACATTTGGTTTGTTAGTTTGGGTCAAATTTCGCAATCCCATTTTCACCCACTTGCCATTTAGCAAACAAATCTAAATTTGGCACACAGATACATTTCTGGTGACAATGCAATACTGTATAAAAAATTTCAAAATTCGGATCCTTAATACGGATAAAACTAGCTTTTTATTTAGTTTTCTTCTCTGGTAGGGGCATCCCCTATTTAGGTTTTCTTCATTTTTTACATACAGGATGTCCCGTAAGTCGTGGTCGTTAATTTAATGGTATTCATATTCAATAGCAAGGAACAAAAAACTCCCTATGAACATAGGTCGAACAACGCACCATTTCCGAGAAATGATGATGATGATACGTAAAGAAACTAAACCTCTTCCCCTTGCCATGTAAATGAAATGCCCTGTTTATGTAAATGGAAGGAATAGACCTGACTGATTCGTTGCCTGGACTGTGTTTGAGTGAGACTATTTAGCTGCAGGTTACAGCAATGCGAGTTGGCAGATATGCATTTCATGTACGGTCAGGCAAATGGGAATGTAGCAGACGTAGCACATCTTTACAGAGACACGTACCCAAACCGACGACAGCCTGATCGTCGCATGTTCATCTGTTTTCACCAGCGTTTACGTGACACTGGTACATTCATGGGAACAGGCCAAACTGCAGCGTGTGAAAGAGGGTGCAACCACCAGCACAAGATGGATCACCATCGCAGAGGATGTAAGTCGGAACACTGCTTGGAGAATTTTGCACGAAAATGATCAAGGTACACGAGACACTACCAAAGGAACACCTGTACGAGTTGTTGCTCCATTTGTCAATAGTCATTCTTTCTCGGAAATGTCGCGTTGTTCGACCTACGTTCATAGGGAGTTTTTTGTTCCTTGCTATTGAATATGCATACCATTAAATTTATGACCACCCTGTATTTATAGCAAAAGCATGGGTTAAAAATTGATTGCAAATCCAAGACTAATAATAGAAGAAAATGAAAAAAATAAAAAAGCACTTTTTAAGCATTCACTTTTCAATTAATATTACATTTTAAAATAAAAATACAGCTTAATAAAATTAATGCACTGCACAATTTTACCTTTTGTGTATTTAATGATTTGTATTTAAATAAGAGGCATCAAAAATTATTTTTTACTTTTTAGCACACTTCAAATTAAGAGTATGCTTAAAAAGATTTTTTAATACTTTTTTTATAATTGACCATATATCAGAAATTTCAGTTGTTGGCTTTGCTGGCTTTTAAAACTCGATTTTTGCTAAAGCTTCTTTAATGATTCATTATGTTGTAATTATTTTTCTTTTGAATTATTTTTATTCTAATACAGTTGAACCCTGTTATTACGTAATTTAGGGGTCAAAATTTTTTTTCGTATTATCCCGTTTTCGTATGAATCAAGTCTAAAAATACCTGTAATGGGTTATTGAAGAAGATTGTTTACATGAACGAATGTAATTTTTTGTAATAGCAATGTTCACAGAACTATATAAATTGCAAAGATCTGGTGGAACATCATTCTGTAAGGACACATGATTTAATCACACCTAAAATTGACAACATACTCTTGTTAGATGGTGGGGATTTTTCTGTCTCATCCTCGCCATCACTCTCTGCTTCTTCTTCAGGTTCGCCATCTTTATTTTCATTTCAACAATGCTCCATTATGTCATCTATGCTAAAGAGATCTTCAGCATAAGAACCAAAATAAATTTTTTTTACTCCCCCCCCTCCCCTTTGTTACTATAAAAATCTCAAATAATGCAACTTTTTTTTGGAATGAATTTGTTTATTTTATTCATATTATCCGGACTTGGGTAAAAAAAAAAATCCATATTAAACGACGAATTTAGTATAGGAATGTTATACATGGGGCAGGGACCAGAGAAAATTTCGTATTAACAGTTTTCGCAATAACGGGGTTTAACTTTTTATCTTTATTGAACTGTAAAGAGATGCCATACCGTTCCAGCTACCTTTGTGTTTTCTTTCCAACATGACAGATTAGCTGGGCTCTAGTACATGTATCATAAAATTTGGCTAATACCAAATATTTGTTTAATTTTTAATATAGGCCTTCACACCAGGCATGCCGCTTGTTTCGCAGTCAACCATCCATACAGCAGACAAGTACGATTAGCTATTTAGATGCACAATTGGCAGCTGCCTTTTCTCTTCATTCCAGTAAAGAGTACAAATTCTGGCTCTTGACTCTTATCAGATACTTAGTGCATGAAGGTAAAAATATGCATAATTATTATAACCCAGTGGTTTGATAAAGATAATGCCCATTTTGTAAAAAAAAATCAAATAGTTTAGATGCACGAAACCACAATTATTATTATTTTTTTTTTTTTTTAACTTTATTAAATTATTTTTATTTATCTTTTATAGGATTAGAAGTACGAATTAGAGAAGTATGTAATAATTTGTTAGGGCCAGTAAACAAATCAAAAACCACTTCATGGGAATCCTATGTTCTTGTTAGTATCCTTGTCTCATATTTATTTTTTTTTTTTAATTGTAATGAAATATCTACTATTACAAAACCCAAAACCTTTAGTCCAGAAACAGTGATGCTCTGGTCAGTGTGGCCCCAGCCATTGGCACTAATTTTACATAGGTGCAATAATTGAGAGTTTTAATTGCAAAATAGATTATTAGGTACCCATTTTCTCTCATAGCCATAACCACCAAAATTCTTCACTATGTGTCTGCACCTTGCTGTAGATGGACCCTGTGAGGAGGGTACTTCTAAAACACCTTAGCTATTTGGATTCAGCTGGATGGGGTGTGATAATAGCATACTGTGGGAGCAAAGTGCTATTATGATGCAGAGTGTCTCACCTGAAGTGAACCAATAGCTAACTTTCTATCAGAAAGTAATGCCATTTATTTTTTCAAAGAAAATTACAAAACATACAAGTAAATAACTAAGTGCAGCTAAAACTATATGTATCTAGTTTTCCACATAGTGGCACCTTGACGATTTAGGCATTTATCCAACACTGCACCAGTTTCAGGATACCTTGCTCACAGAGCTCTGTCGGCTGTGAATACAGCCTCTAGCACACGGAGCAGTTTTGCTTTGACGTTGGACATATGTGAGCATGCGTTATCATGAAGAATTCGAACATCATTTCCTCTTTGTAGTCTCTTATCCCAAATAGCACACTGCAGTTTAGTCAACGTTTCACAATAGGTAGTGGCATTGATGATTGATCCACAAGTCAGGAACTCTGTGAGTAGGATGCCTTGCATATCCCAAAAAACTGTAAGCATAATCTCCGAGCTGAAGGAGAAACTTTGAATTTTTTCGAACCGGAGAATGTGGATGTTTCCACACCATGCTTGCAGTTTTAGGTGTGAAGTGCAAGATCCAGGACTCCTCTCTTGTGACAATGCCATTCAGAAATGCATTTTCTTCCTGGCTGTATCACTGCAGATGTTGCAGACTGCATGCCATTCTGTTGCCGCTCTTGTCTGGTGTCAGACTTTTTGGAATCTAACATGAACAAACTTTGCAGTATCCAAGCTTTATATGCGCCATATTCCATACAGATCCATAGGATATGTGAAACGTTTCACTCACTTCTTTCAAGGAAATGTGATTGTTTTCTCTGATTGTGTTGTTAATTTCTTCGATAATGGCTGGTGTTACCGCTGATGTAGGCCACCCAGAACGCTAGTTATGGGCAAGGCTAACTCTTCCTTTCCGAAACATTTTACACAATTTGCACACATTGGAATAGTCTAGACAGTCGGCACCGTAACTTTCTACCATTTCTCTATGAATTTCAGTAGGTTTCTTATCTTTTGTGAAAAGAAACCTTATAACTGCTTGCAGTTCTTCCACTGTAGACGATGTGATAGCGGCAGCCATTTGTAAAACGACTGGTAGCATGTAGTGCACCTTGCACAGGAGCAATTCTTCACAGCCTTCTTTTTGGCTATGTTAACTTTTACACAACAACTATATTTTCTTCGTTAAAAAATAAATGGCATTACTTTCTGATAGCCCCTCGTACAAATTTGACGAGTACTTTCTTGTATTTTTATGTGAGGGTTTTTATGTGTATTCCATTTCCAAAAAAACCGACGCCATTTCGAATATGTAAGTCAATTTGAAATGTGCAATGGAAACCCCTATTTTTAATATTTTCAGACTGTACACAACATTTGAGAAATGTTTTATTCTTGATGTTTTTTCAATTGATCCAACCATATTAGAGATCCAGGCACCAAAAAAGTGGGACTTTTAAAGCTTTGAACCCAATTTTATCGACGAAGACAAAGAGATAGAGGGTGGGTCTTATAGACATTCCTAATCTACTTTTTTTGGTGGTCTTTAAGAATCCGAAGTCAGAATTTCAAAAACCCAACAATTTTTCGAGGTTACACACAGACTCTGTAGTTCCAGTTTTCTCTGTAGCCATGTAAGATATGAAACAGCACACATTGTTGCAATTGAATTATAAAGAAGCAAACCAAGAGTCATTACAAAACAGTGCTTCTTGAAGGCAAACACTATGGATTTTATCATTTCTGTGATACACTTAAATGAAAACTCTACGCAAAAATTCGATTATAATTTTTTTTATAGAATATCAATTTTTGATATAAATATAACACGATTCCGTTGAAATTTTTAATTTTTGGTCCATAATTTCTATATAAAAAATGCTTTGAAAAGCGAAAAATAGCGCGTTTGCACTCCCCTCGCGCCGGCCATTATTTTTCCGGAAGTGACGTAGTGCGAGGTTAGCTGCTGGGGTCGATTTAATGTTTTAATGCTAATCCCAGTTATTTGTAAGCTTCCACAGCGTGATTTTTTAAGTAAAAAAAATTAGAAAGAGTTACCAAATATTACTTTGGTTATAATAACATAAATCTTCATTGAATTACTTCATTAAATCTTCTTTTTGAATGAAAATAAAATAAAATTAAAATAAAATAAATAAATGAAAGGGACCAATATAAGTTCTAATGAAGGAGGGGATTAAAAAAGTGAATCACATGTTATTGAAATATTATCAAACCATTACTTTTATTAATAATTATTTTGGTCATTTTGATTCGTTTAATGTACTCTATGTAAATGAATATTTATTGAAATGTGTGTAGCTTTTAAAGCGAAGTCACGAATAGATGATTTTAAAAAATGAAGCGTTACATGAATGACACTGAATGAATTTTGAAACTTTTTTTTAGTTTGTTTACTAAAATATCACACTATGGAAGCTTTCAAACAAAATTAATGCTAATTATTTCTGTAATTCACTATGTTGACATGGATTTTACCGCCATGCCCCAGCATTAAAAATTAGCTCTCTCTCTCTCACATCTCCTGATATTTTCTCACTGAGTAGATATTTACGACCAATCTTCCTGAATGGTAAATCGCACATTCGTCATGCCTCATTCTTATTTAGTATTTGGCTATAAGAATAGAGGTAGTAATAATAATTTTATCATTTCTTCAATTTCCTAAGTAAGAATTAGGAAGAAATGGATAATTTTTGATCGAAGTGATAACTGGCTTCCAACTGCGAACTAGTCGACTCTGCTCCGCTCACTTTGAAAAGTTTTGTTTTGTTATTGATCCTGTCGTATTAATGTACGTATGTATTAATTAAGCTCACTATCTATTTGTGCAAGGCTATGTAACTAAAGAGGTATCTGGATAAAACGCAACCAGACAAAATGTAACTACACGTTTTGAAGTGTTCAGATGGCCACATTCGATTGAAAATGATGAGAAACATAAGAACATAGAGCTCGTTTTCATTTCTAAATACTACATTCGAGAAATTCAATTTTTCAAAAAATAGACGAACTCAGAGCTCCTGCTGCTTCGTCAAGGGGAATTATTTTGTTCATTGAAGCATTTAATGGAAGCCAACCAAAAATAGAGACAGGAGGGAGGAGGCTGCCAATTGATTATGATTTAAAGCCACTTTTTTGGTTAAAATTCACAAATAGAAAAGGGGAGGGGGGGGGGGGACTAGTGATTGTCTATTGCTTTTAACGTTTGACTAAGACCCCATTAAAATTATATTAGGTAATCTAGTTAAATAATTAATCTAGTAGCAAATTTTGTTTAATGTTTTGAAGCTAATACATTTGTCATTTAAACTGGCTGAAATAGTTTATTTTTAGTGATGATCGTAAATTAAAATATATCAGTGTAACAAAATACATTTGATAACCTGAAATTTAGTTCATTTTTCCATAAATTTTAGTTATGATCAAATAAACAAAGAAAATTGCTTGGGAGAATTTTAATTAGTTTTAATAAAATTTTACGGTATTTGAAACCATAATGTTCTTGTGAAGGAAAGATTTTTCGAATGGCTGTCACAACGCAACAGGGAAGAACTTTTCTTTTATTTCTTCTCATGTGCACCCAAATCTAATGGACAAATTAGGTTGGTGGTATACCGTAATCCAGGCAGATCTTTGAAAAGACTTTTCGATGATTCACGCCGAACCACTGGGCATATGCTGATCGATCTCGGCATAATCACGACAGCATACGTTCGCACTTGTGATGTGATTATTTCCATAATGGAAATAATCACATTTAAATAATATATGTATTAATTATACTTGACAATTTGTTGCGGGTGGTACATTTTCCGTCGATTCGGCGACACTGGATTCCTCGTCTAATGGCAGGTGATCGTGCAGGAGAGGTTCTAAATTATATGATTTCATGCTTAAACCATCCACATCATCAACAAGGTTCTCCATATCTTCGTAAGTCTCAAAACTGATATCTGAATCGCTGCTTTCATGTCCAGACATTGTGAAAATTGTAGTGAACGCAGTACTGAGTGAATGTAGATCTATAGTGAATGTTAAAGCTGCACTGCAAAGCTGGCTGGGAGCAATCCTCGCACTACGTCAAGCCTCCATCCAAGATGGATGCCTCCCGATTTCAAATCGCGCTCGGAATTTTCGTTTTTCACACATTTAGGATTCAAATTTAAAAAAATTAAATATGCTACGATGTTTTTAATAGGTTAGTCTTTCGATTTAAGTAAAGTTGTATGTGACCGTAGAGTTGTCCTTTAATGTGCCTAAAAAAGGGCTAATCTTCAAAAGGAAAAAAAATTGAAGCAATAGAAGTAACTTCAACAGATTTTTTTTTTGGTTGGATCAATTGAAAAAACACCAAGAATAAAACATTTCCCAAATGTTGTGTACAATCTGAGAATACCATTAGAAATAGGGGTTTCTGTTACACATTTCAAAGTTGACTTCCATATTCAAAAATGGTTTCTATTTTTTTTTAGAAATGGAATACACATAAAAGTTGAACCGTGCTGGTGGTTTAAGGATGAAAAAAAAACCAGCACACATAGAAAACCTAGGAGCCCAAAATTACCAAACCCCATAAACAGCCAAACTGTCCAAACAATAAAAGTGAGTAGTGGCCTTACAGTATAAAAGATAGACGACAGGAGTTCCAACTAGTTTTGCCATTTATTCCCGGCTTTATCAAGGATACACGATAAGAGGCTTGCAAGCCTTTATATACAGAGGTTTTATTTTGTTTTTCTGGACTTCTTTGATCTGTTTATATAGATTTTTTTGATTTTTTTTTTTTTATTTCTTTGTAAATCCCCTTGTCTTCTAGACAGCCGGATATGTCTTCTTTTCGGTCCACGATTTATGCGTACCTCTTTGTAACTTATAATTTTGTTCATTGGCTACCTTCTCCTATTTCTGTATTGGTTACTCTGTACCAAAACCTCTGTATATAAAGGCTTGCAAGCCTCTTGTCGTGTATCCTTGATAAAGCCGGGAATAAATGGCGAAACTAGTTGGAACTCCTGTCGTCCATCTTTTATACTGTAAGGCCACTACTCACTTTCTTGATAAGAACAGTATTATGAACCCTCCTCTTTCTGATCAAACAATAAAACCCAGAAAGGAAATAAAACAACAAGTCCAAAAAGATCCCTTGGTTTATTTAGTATAATAAAAATAGGAAAAATACAAATAAAAAAATCGGGTTGAATTGGAAATAAAAAGAATAAAAGTTAAATAATAATTCTTCGAAGAAAAATGGATCCAGAGATGACAGCACAAAAGAAACAGTACACAGAAGAGAAGACGAAAACAGTGGCGACGGCAACTACGACAGCAAACGGAAGATGACTGAGAAACATCAGGCGGTCGAAAACACAGTACTAGTGATGATGAAACAGTCAAAAAGCTGGGGTCAGAGTAACATGTAAAGCAGAAGAGGAAAGAGCAGTAGGCGGTAACTAAGCAATATCTGAGGGAAGGGAAGAAATAAAGGCACTAAAACTAATAAAAGGATACAAAAAATGAGCAGATTAATGTTAGTAAGAAATAGGTAAGGCTTAACCAAACTCAAGCCTCACAGGAATCCTCAGGCAGCTGACGAAAGGAAGCAGGCTTAACACGTTAGGAACACCATGGAATATGATGGTGCCGCGAAGGTGCTACGACAGCGGAACACTGACGACCGGAAGAACGCTGCTCAACGATGACACCACAAGGCGGTCGCTTACCCCTGCGATACATTAACGGCATCATACACTCTTGAGGCACATCATGGCGATGGCAATAACAAGCCAATGAAAGGCAAGCAGCAAACAGGCGAGCGGGTAGAACGCCAGCTCAACGAGCACGCCAGCAGTCGATGTCAACAGCAAGTCAGGCAGCAGTGGCGAATGTATGGCGAGAAAGGGGAAACGAACAGAAAACAATCTTTCAGCTGGGAAAATCTGAAGCCCACTCTGCTTCCAACCAAGACATGATGACCGCAGCAGACTGGTCAAGAAGGCTGCCAATCAAACACTGCCTCGTAAAAAGAAAAATAACTAAACCAGCAAAAGTTTCAAGCGCGTGAGTAACAAAGCCAATGCGAACACGAGAAATGATAACATGCGATGAGAAGAACTACAACAATAGCTCGAGGAAAAAATTTTAATGGCAAATACTAAATTAGAAAAAAAGGTTTACTAAGCAAAAAACCCTGAACCTAAGCAGCTAAAGCTAAACGATAACTTTAATAAAAAAAAATCTGTAATAGGCAACAACAATTCTTTCATTGAAAGTACTCTGTCAGATATGTATTTTAGAAGTTATCTATTGGTTCGCTTTAGGTGAGATACCCTGTATAATCTTTCGGCGACATCGTCTTTCAAAGCAATCAATAGCAGCCATGTTGATTTCACTCGATCAACTAGGATAAGTAGCCATGTGTGATTCTTGCAACAGTCAATCATTACAGTCTGCCATGCAACAATTCAAAGTGTGGATGATATGGTTTCTTTTGATGGGGTGCATAATTAATGAAATGGGGTATGGTATGGAACAAGTGTGCATTAAATTATACAACTGACACAACATAGGGAGCCAGAATGCCCCTGTATGCCTCTGAATTCACATTTCCATACACTGTGATCAGTGGACTCATGCCGAACTATCTTAAACAACCCCACACAATCACGCCACTGCCACCACCATGCTTCACAAAGGTAAGCAGACGTTCTCTAGGTAACCTTCTATACGTCCATCCGATCTAAAAAGCGTAAATTGTGATTTGTTACTCCGTAACATTAACTGCTATTGCTCCTATATTAATTCCTATGCTCCTTACAACAGTGTAGGTGCTGGGCTCAATTCTTTCTTGTGATGAGAGGTTTAGGGCAACTGCTCGACCGTAACATCTAAGTGCATGGTTTCTTTACTAAGAGCCTTGATTAAAACATGAAATTGATGTCTATCTGGAATTCCTTGCCCATGGCATGCATGGGATGGGTCCTGTTTTTTTATTTTGCATCTCCTTCTGGAGCACTCTCCTATCCCTGTCTTGCAGTTTCATCTGTCTTCATGGTGATGTTCATTCTTGCAATGTCCCCCCTTCTTCAATGTGTTGATATCAAAGGATGTTGTTGATTTTGGGATCAGTTCCGATATCAGCAATGCAGGATGATCATATATTCAAAGTGAAAATGGAACACACTCAAGATGTGATCAAAAGTTGATATCATATAATCAGGAGATGTTGAGATGAGGCTGAAGTTGATGTCATGTTAATTATGTTAACGGTGTTCAGTATTATTTTCTTTTAAGCAGTGCTTTTTGCAATGTTCAACTAGAAAGGGTATAAAATACTGGCATACAAACACTTATCAGCGATGCAATATGAAGGAAACTGGTAGGGATTTTTTGAAACCCGGACATAATTGCAACTCTAAATTTTTTTCGGGACACTTAAGACAATTTCCCAAAAACTGGGATGTGTGTCTCCCTACAGCAATGCATCATATACTAATACTTCCTGTGGAGTATCCTTTTATCATGCCCTTTTCGAAATAGGAAAAGGTGTCTCCCAGCAGACATTTTACCTGAAAATTAGTTGAGTACATTTTCGTTTCAGTTTCTAATCTTACAGATCACATGACGGTCGTGAGTAAACTCAAATGCTCATAAAAGTGTCCAATCACTTTCTTCCACATAGTGTAATTTATATTCATTTGTAACTTAAATTACCCCATGAATATTTTTAGTAATGAGAAATATATTACAGCTTCAGGCATTTTTCTTTAATCTGCTCATGTTAATGACGTAATTTTCAATTTCAAGACTACTGTCCAATTTTGGATATGATTTACGTTAACGTTTAAACTCCTATTAAGTTTCTTTTAATTTTCTAGTACTGTATCTTGTTGATTTTTCTTTTTTATACAGGGTATCCCATTTAACCTGACAAATCATAACAACTCGAAAAATACGCATCATACTAAAAAAAAAAAAAAAAAAAAAAAAATATTTTTAAAAAAGCTACCCAGTGATACCAAACTTGACCCTCAACCCCACCCCCTGAGGATGGGGGAGGGGGCAACTTTGAAATCTTAAATAGGAACCCCTATTTCTAATGGCATTTTCAGATTGTACACAATATTTGAGAAATGTTTTATTCTTGGTGTTTTTTCAATTGATCCGACCGTTTAGGAGCTAGTGTTAGGACATGAAAGTGTGGAACTTACAAAGTTTTGAACCCAATTTTATCGATGAAGACAAAGAGATAGAGGGTGGGTCTTGGAGACATTCCTATTCTACTTTTTGATTATCTTTAAGAATCCGAAGTCAGCATTTCAATAATCCAAAATTTTTTAGTATACGTGAACAGACTGCACAGATTGTAAACAGTAGAATAGGAATGTCTCCAAATTCTTTCAGTGCCTTTATTTTTTTATGCTGTTTATTATACTTGCAGTACTATGCAACTGGTATTATATAGGGTGCATTATGAAAGTAATGCGCATTTTCTGGGAAAAATAGGTTTATTGATCCGCTTGGTACAAATGGTTAAAATTCTTCAAAATAGTCTCCTCTTACATCAATATACTTGCGGAGACAATTCTTGGAAGGCACCCTGGAATTCTTCGACTGGAATGTTTTTCAGGAACCTTGTAACATGAGCTTGGATGTTCTCCGACTCCCAGTGCTTTCCCTTCAGCTCTCTCTTCAGTCAGGGGAACAAAAAAAAGTCACATGAAGCCAAGCCAGGGCTGTAAGGAGGCTGGGGCACAACGGGGGGTCTTGCTCCGGGTCAGGAAGTTGGTGACGACGAAGACCGTGTGGCTGGGGGCTTTGTCATGGGTGGAGCTTGAAGACGTCTTTGATGTCAGATTCTGTTGCATTCTTCCCAAGCCTCACCCAAAACTTGATCGCGTACCGCTGTTCCAGCGAACGCTCCATCGTGCTGTGACACAATCGAAAAACAGACTTCGTGCGAAGACACATCCTACCGCTCCTACTGCTTGGAGCGAACTGAGATCGGGCGCGTTTGGAAGGGCAGACCCCCCATCACATTATTCGACCAGTCCGAGCGCGCTGCGATGATAGTCGCGTCACAATAAAATTATGCGCATTACTTTCATAATGCACCCTGTACACCGTAACTCCATGGCTGTATACTTTGTTTGTCTGGAACTTCATGACAGATCCGTTGTGGTTGTCCCTGTCGATTATTTTAGACTATGAATGCTAACCCATTCATTCATTATTATTATTATCCATACTGTTGTCTCCCTTTATGTTTACTGAGCCCCTGAAGTCTCGCTTGTCGGTCTTTGACAATACCTGGCCCCAGAGGGTATTGTAGTCTACTAACCTCTTTAATTAATAAATAAATAAATAAACTGTTGGGTAAATTAATAAAGCAATTTGGGAAGTCTCCTCCTCAACTGGTGGGGTTGGGGAGTCAACTCTTATTATTATTGGATAGCTTTTTTTTTTTAAATATTAAACTTTTGTATGATGCGCATCTTTTGAGTTATTTAGATTTGTCAAGTTAAATGGGACACCCTGTATATTAAAACTGTCAAATCGAATAGGTTCTGAAGTGAACGGTGTTTGGAAAGGAGGGCAAGGAAATATTAATTTGAATTTGCATCTAAAGACACAATTTTCTTTCTTGATTTCAGGGTCTCCACAAGCATGACCTTCTAAGTGAAATACTCCCGATTATTGGATCCAATCTTCGGTTGCAGAGGCTGTTTGCAGAGTATCAGGAACAGTTGGAGTTTTTGAAGTCATGACAAACAGCAAATATTATGTTACGCTTTTTTCATCTCCTTGAACAGCAGCATGTGCCATTCCTACATCTGCCCCATGTTTAATGAATGTGATTTTTAACAGTGATAAAGATCTAATCAACCGACTTCATTTTAAGGCAGCAAAATGATCTTGCTTATCTCTTTCTCTCTGATACTGTGAATGAATTGTTCCTTAATCCATTTCTCATTTTAATGTACGTTTTACATAGTATGGACCATGAAATCAACAATCCCATCTTTTTCTAAGCATTTTATTTATTAATTTGTCATATTCATTTGTATAGATTTCTTCATTATACACATGTAAAATATGTATAGAACTTTTTAATAAATTTACAATGTAAAAAAGTGCTTTCATTTTAATGCATAGACGGTTACCATTGTGAAATTCCGTAACTGAAGTGAATGATCGTTTACTTTCATACCGGCTAATGTATGCATTTTGCACAAGGAAATCACTGCTTCGTGTTCTTCTTTAATAAACAATTCTGTTAAGAACTGTGATGGCTCAAAACACTGATCACAATAGGCCGATCTTGCATTAAAACAGACATGGTTTGCTGGGGAATGGTCTTCATTTTACATGAAAAAATGTATCCTGGCTGATTTGCTGAGTATGTACAACTCAGTAGTGCTAATGCATGCACCATACAGTCCATTATGAGTATTCCAAAATTTGACTTATTCCGCAATTTACAAGAGCCCATGCGTGGATACAGTTTTCCGCTATTCAAAAGCTTTCTGCACTGGTTACCAGAGTCATCCCAGGAATGATTAAAAGTGGTGCTCTAAATGGAACCATAAATCTTCTGAATTGTTGATGCAGTTACTGAGAAGCAGGAGGACTGCACAGAAGGATGGTAAAGAAATGCTGTTAAAATAAAATGGTATTAAAGTGTTGAAGTGGAGAATCCACACATAGTCTCTATGTAAAGCTTGGTCAAAAAAGGTTTTATTAATGGATATAAATTATGTTGAAGAATTTTAAATTTCTGATCATTTTAAGTAAATTTAATCCTTAAAATATAAATAAACATAATTAAATCTCTGAAATAATTTTCAAAATTAAGAATAAGATAGTTGGTTGCAATTATTTTATACATCCATCATGAGGTATTTCATTGAATTTTAAAATAAGTAGTGGTAAGGTGTGACATGAAAAATTACAAACATGTTTTTATTGCATTGTTTTCAATATAATTTATTTTTTTCATATCATAAGCAGAAAGAATAACAAAATATGTTGTAATGGATTTATATAGGGTGTTTCTAAAGATAGTTACCGAACATTACACACAGGTGACACGAAAACAGTTTTTTACCATAGAATGGGCGGGGGGGGGGGGGGGGGAACTGTACCATTGTCCGGCTATGGGAGAGAGAAGTGATCACACGGGTAAATTATGATAATGAATGCACATGACAAATTAAAAGTGAGTTCCTGATAAAAGGGATATTCATACAACATTAATTGCCATCATTAACAAGAGTTGCAATCTTCTGATGTGTATCTGTCCATGATCAAGTTTATAGTGAAACTCCACCTATTCTCTCCCTAACTCTTCACCTCAGTGGACATAACTACCATCACTTTATTGTTGATGTGCTGCCCGAGCTCTTGGAAGATGTACCGCTGGATATTCCGAGACTGATGTGGTTTCAACATGATGGGTAACCCACACATTTCACCCGTGTTGTGCATGACACATTCGGTAATTGTTGGATGGGTAGAGGTAGACCTCCCAGGCACCGGATCTTACTCCCCTTTAGTTCCCCTTGACTTCTTGTGGGGTCACATGAAGCACTCATCTACTGCACACCTGTCACTATAATTGAAGAGCTGCTTGGCTGGCATTGCAGTCGCCAGCGAAGAAGTCTGTAAAATGCCAGGACTCTTTGCCAACGATGCAGTGCATATATCGAAATGGCTGGTGGACACTTTGAGCCAGCATATATATTACGTTGTGTTTTTTCATTTGCACGTTACATCACTTCTCTCTCCCATAGCAGGACAATCGTAGGGTTCCGATTCCCCATGCTGTGGTAAAAACTATTTGTTTTGGTGTTCCCTAAGTGAGGGTAACATTTGGTAATTACCTTTAGAACACCCTGTATAGTCATTTTCCAATTTTAAATATTTTTGTATTACTTTTAGAATAATCAACATATTTACTTATTACAGAATATTAGAAACTCTATGCAAAATGTTTGGGCGAGTGTAAGTTATTGTAGAAGTGGGTTGTGTTCATATTCAGGATTTCAGCCAACTTGCTCACATTCTGTTTGTCAATAGGAGCAAAAATGATCTAACTGATCAAGCGTGGGCGATGGAAAATGTTTTGGCTGCAGAGATTACTCGTAGATCGTGGAGAGAAAGGTCCACAGCATCAAAATACAGTGGATGCTGCTTACTGTGATCACTTTTAAGACCAAGCCAAATTGATAACAATAACCATAGTTGAAATAAAGATGCATTATGGGAACTTTACATTAAATGTAGAGTTTTATTAGTGAAAGCATCTTTGAACTGATTGTATACGAGGGGAGATCAAAAAGTTGCACCAACTCGCCGCAGGAGCGCGCTGTGTGTGGGGACAAAGCGGAGAAAGGGACATCAGGGTTCGCACGGTCCTGAATTAAGGGCCCTTAATTTTAAATTATCCTTAAAAAGTGCTTAGCTTTTATTTATTTTTAGTATTGAAATTTTGATTGAAATGCTTGGGTTCAGCAGATAATGAATTTTTGTTCCGATCGCTTTCTGCGATCCTCGTTTCACTTCGCTTCTGTTTTACCATGGCCCCCTCTAACTACCGGCCTGCCCATCAGCCTGTTCTCTAGGTGGCGTTGCATTAGCTCGCCATCTGCGTGGAGCTTGGTGGCCATTTCGCGAACTAATGGCGCTGCGAGATTGCTACTTTCTTTCGCAAATTGCATAGCTCAGACAGGGCTCGGAGAGGAAACTCGCGGTTTCTAACAATCTTTTATTATACATTTTGAAAAAAAAAATTGAAAAAAAAATTATTGCTATAGCATCAATATTTTCGAGAGATGACATAACTTCGATATTATTATTATTATTATTATTATTATTATTATTATTATAATGACATCAACCTTTCTTTTGCAGAGGGCCTTCATTTAAAGTTATTTTCTTAATTATTTTTTTTTTTGCTTGACCGATCATTTTTATTTTTGTCGTTCATTTTTATTCTGGTGGTCTTTTTCCCTGTTGTTGTTACATTATTAATTATTATTATTATTATTATGGATATTGTACCCAAACTTAAAGTTTAAAACTTTTGCAATCAAGAGTTGATAATTTTTGTTCTTTTTTTAAAAAAAAATTAATCATCAATTGGATTATATTAATATTGACAACATTCTTGATTTGGAAAGAGTAGTTTTGATTTTTTTAATTAATCAGGGTCCCTCAATCCTATAGAAACTCCCGGATGTTTGTTTTTTTTAAAAGTGGAGAACGAATCTATCTTCTCTCGATCCAACTTTTAAAATTATAAAAGCTTATGATTCTTTTGATATTACCAGGGATAGATGAAAGAATCATAAGCATCATCTTCCTTCATCCATCCCTGATATTACTAATTCTATTGACATTTTTACTTATAATTCTTTGGCTCTTTTTTTCATTTATTTTTAACCCCCCCCCCCTCACTGGAGTATGTCCGTGTGATCGCTTGGATCATTCTCATGTCCTTGTGATACAACATTATTATTATTATTATTATTATTATTATTATTATTATACACGCAATAAGTTTACTTAACTTCACATGTTTGTTATTTTGGATTTTGAGCCCCTTCTTCAACCTCTAGAATTTTGAAATTTTGCCTAGTAACTAAATTTCGATGGCAATACAATTCAGTAAAATTATTTTTTAAATTCGAATACTTTAAAAAGGATTATTACTAATTTTCATTTAATTTTCATCCCAGGTAGACGTTTGGTTGTCTCATGAGAATTAATTCACAGCCGGTAAACCATCAGTTGAATCATTATAATAAACAACATGACCCTATTTCATTACCATTAAAATTTATAATCACTGCATAATATATTCTATATCTTCATTAATTGAGAATCATTTGAAAATGAATAAAGTTAATCAATGATTCAATGAGCGCCCCAACGGTTTTTATTTTATTTATAAAAACACATTAACCAAAAAAAAAAAAAAAAAGTACTACTTTTTAGTGCATTTTTAATTTAAACATTAAAAACGTACATTTTTAGTTTATTTATTTACTATATATTTCAAGAGCTCGGAATATTTTTTAAAGCGTACTCATATGGCTCATTTATTACTTCAAATTATGAAGAATTTTAACTGATTTATACTTTCGTTCAACTTTTTTTTTGGGTCAGCTTATGTTTCAACGCGCTTGTTATGTCTCCACCATAACTGGCGCGGTGCGGCAGGAGGGTTGGCACTCAAAGGAACATGGTTGTGCGCATGCGTTTCTTTTGGGTGCAACTAAAGCCTGATAAGCATGCAGGCCAGCCAGAGACAAATGAAAATAAGAGACTGGCAGTGACCTCCCCTCTAGTGGTGCCTTCGCGCCGCCATGCCGGGATTGGCAAGAAACAGCTGATCGCCGTAGGCAATGCATGTGAATCAATCGCAAACATTTATTTTTTTCTAATATCTACCTAAGATATCTCGATGAATTTATTATGGAACCACCAGAAAAACTTGCTCTATTAAACAAAAAAATAATCATTTAAATCGGCCCATCTGATAAAAAGTTATTTGATGATAAATAAAGTTATTTTTAAACATAAATTAAAAAAAAAAGTAGTTTAAATGAAAAAGGAGGAAGATATTAAACCAATTAACTAGGAAAATTCTCCTCTATAAATTATAATTTTAAAGTAAATAAAATAAAATATACAGATTATATCAAATTACCTTTGATATGGAGTAAAATAATAACTCACCGGACCATATTAAGGTTACTTTCTCTTGTCTCTCTTCTTATTTCGATCTGTATCTGTATCTGTTTTTTTTGTTGTTGTTTTTTTGTTTTTTTTTATAATTTATATTAAAAAGCAATTAATATACGAAAATTCTCCTTTATAAATTCCTTTATTTAAGGTAAATAAAATAAAATATACATATCAACAATAATTTGGATTATAATTAATGAACTGTATATTTTATTTTAGTTTATTTACTTTAAAATTATAATTTATAAATGAGAATTTTCGTAAATTAATTGCTTTTTAATAAAAATATAAAGAAAAAAGCAAAAAACAGATAGATCGAAATGAGAACAGACAAGCGAAAGTAAACCTCCCCCCCCCCTCCCTTTTTAAAATAACCCTCATTGTTGTTCTGGCGCGAATCTATTGTTTCATAATTTATGAAAGAAAAAACATGCCTGTCAGTTGTTGTGCATATAATTGCACAAATCGTTTTTTAAAAGGATCCAATATTTCATTTCACAAGTAATCATGTGTTATTTATAATATTTTAATAGTTTATTACAGTATGTGGATTAATAAACTGATTATTATCAGTGATAATTATTTTATTCAACTGAGAATTATTTCTTCCTTTTTTTTGTTAAAAAAAAAAAATTGAGTACCTTTTAAAAGTATTTTAGGTTACCAGATTTTCTTTTAATTTAAAATTTTAAAATCAATTAGCTAAAATTTGATAAATTATGTTAGGTTTGTTTATCAATAGTAAGAAACACTTTTAAATATCTTCCCAGTTTAAATGTTCTGACTTTATCAACATTCCATTATTGTCAGATAAACAAAAATTAAAATGACATTTTTTTTATTTTCTTAAAATAATTTTGTGACACAGCTTGTTAAATTTTTTAAAGTATAAACATCTAATTGATATTTCAATAAAGATAAGTATTGTGATAAACATTTTTATTGTGATGAATACATTAAAAAAAGAACTGTCACTCAATAAATGAGCACCAAGCTCGTATAACCAGGTATAATATTTGCACAATAGATTTCCAAAGGATGGCATTCTTCGTAAAAAGTGGATACATCTTATTAGGCGTAAGAATTGGAAGCCAAACTCTTATTCTTCAGTTTTCTTCATCTATGCTTTCACTTGTCTCTGGCTAAGCCTCCATTATTACAATAACGATAGGAGTTGCGAGTTGTAGGCGCTCTTTTAAAAATTCGTAAGGCATTGAATCAGCTATTGAAAGTCATTAAAAGTATACGTTATCGTTAGTTAATGCAATAAAGTTTTTTTAAAAAAATCAGAAAACAGGTTACGCTTACTAATACCTCTCGAAGTCATCTACAAAAACAGCTGAAATAACATTGTGAACATACGCCACCTTACGTTTCTGCCATCCCCATAATGGAGACCGCTGCACTTCCGGTGGCACCAGTAGCGCTCAGCAAAATGAATAGGGCACTGCCAGTCTCTTATTTTCATTTGTCTCTGAGGCCAGCCTACACACCACCGTGAAGATTTATAACGAAATCTCAGTGTTTTCTCAATGAAATGAATTAATATTATTATTATTATTATTTATATTATTTTTAGTTTTTTATTTAATGCTAATGAAATGAATAAATTTTTCTTTTTAGTCTTTTTTAAATTTATTTTTTAATTTTCAGTTGAGATCTATGTGTTTGTTTCCGTAATTGAATTTTTTTTTCTTACCTACTGACTTAAACTGTAATTTAACGTTTTTTTATATCATTTTGTTGATTTTTTTGAGATATTAATTATATAATTAAAATAAAATTTTCGGTTTATAATTATTTAGAATGCCTGTCCGCATTAGATCGGAGTTCGTCATTTCATTATTTTTAATTTTCAATTATTCTCAATATTTGAACACGCAAACTTATTGGAGTAATAATATCCTACAGTATATTTCACAGTATATCCTAGCGGGTGGGCAGGACCGTACCGGAAGGGGGGGGGGGGGGGGGGGGGGGGGGGGGGGGGGGGGGGGGGGGG